>CM064866.1:9273766-9615241 GCA_032719365.1 Prinsepia uniflora
TAAGTTGTACAGAAAGTTATTGGAGGTCACAATATCTCTTAACCTTTCACTTCCTTTTGTAGCAGTTGAAAATAGGAAATATTGTGCGTATTGGTTTCTGTATGATAGTCAAACAGCTTAAACTATCCTAATCATGATCTGTGATTAAGATAGAGTGTCTAGCGTTGCACTGCATTGATTTGATTGAATTGATTCTTACTCAGTAGAAATTCAAGCGTTGATAGTCTATCTTAATCATGATTTTTTTTTCTTGTAGTCATGCGATTTTGAGGGTTCATTTGATTTTATAAAGCTAAAAGAATTTTCTGAATGTTCCCAGATTTCTTTGCAAGGTGTCACGACAGGTTACCTTATTTGAAGACCTTAGCAGCCAATTTATACGTGCGTGTTGTTTGTACTGTAAGAAGTTGAATAAAAAGTTATTTTCATTTTTATTGTGGTTGCAAGTTTTATTGACAAGGTCATACGTGTTTGTGCGCTCTTCTTTTTTTTCCTTCTTTCTTTTGTTGGCGCCTGGCGTAACTTACTTTGAAACTGTCAGTTCTGTTTATCTATCATATTCCACACTGGGATATCAGAGTCTTGAATACATTTACACATGCTTTGCTCTGATGCTATTTGGACATGCTTTCCTGGTGCTTTGGCATAGATACATTGATGATTTGGTCTGATTCTTTTCGTTATTGATCTTTGGCATAGATTTAATGTGCTTTACATATCGAAAATGGATTATTTTTTTATAGGCCATTGAAAGGAGAAGCGATCGCTTGGCTGAGAGCGATGGCGAACACACTGAGGGTCAAGTTCCACTGAACCAGAGTGTCATTGGTCAGTCTCTTACACCTTATTCAGCTGTTCGAACCAAGAAGTGCCCACCTTCTTCCATTGGTAAAGTGTCAAAAATTATTAGGGATGTAGCTAATCAGACTGCTGAAGGAGAATTCCTTACACCACAGAAGAAACTGTTGAACTCAATTGATACGGTTGAGAAGGTGGTGAGGGAAGAACTTGACAGGCTGAAGAGGACACCTAGCGCTAAGAAGGCAGAGAGGGAGAAAAAAGTTCGAACGCTGATGTCAATGCGGTGATAACTTTGATGAGAAACATCTAGCTTATATTGGGACAGAGGAGAGTGAACCAATGACATGACCTACGGAAGGAGACTCATCACCTTCTGGTGATGCCTACAAAGTTAGATTTATCACCATCTGGTGATACTTTTCTTACCCTCAGTGAGACTTTATCTTCTGGCCATATTGAATATCTATCACCTTCTGGTGATATAGCTCATCTTTTGATGACACTATCATATTATCATCTTCTGGTGATAACTTAGACTGCAGATTTTGTTTTTGTTTTGAGACTTCATGTCTCGCTGAAGGTCTTAGCGTAAATGGGAAATGATCATTCTAGTAGTTTGAGATTCCGTTCTATTGTATATAATACAGACCATAAATCTCCACTTTGTTGAATTTGTTCCGATGGTTTATCGTGTGCACTAATTAGGTCCATTACTTGTCATGTACGATGATTGACATGAATTTGTCAAAAAAGAAGATGATTGACTTGAATGAAGCATTGAGTTTTATCCCATGTTTAATTTTAATTATTAAATTTGCGCATTAATTGATTCCATTTTGAAACTGACATGAAAATATGAAATAATACATGATTTTGTTTCCAAAAAGAAGAAAAAAAAACAGGATTTTATGCTAAATGGGTATGATTGGCAAACTGAAATCTCATTTTACATGCATAGTCCTAGCATAAATGGACGAACTCATAATTCTTTCCATTGTTTAAGGAAAAATTAATTCGTTATTAGTATTGACTTTTTTTCACAATCTCACCGTCACCAATCACAATCACCTCGTATATTAGTTTAATAATTCATAATTAAAATCTTCATGGAATTTCTTTATCATGAAATCAAGGCAATTATTTGCTGCATTTTCAGTTACCACACAAATTAACCTACTTTATGGGTTGCCTGAATGAATTACATTGACTTTTGACCAAAAAAAAGAAAAAAGAATTACATTGACTCTTTAATTATATTTGGAAATGAGAAAGGGCAAACAAATGTAAGAGAGAACTTTCCATATAAAGTTGGATGGATTCTGTAATTATATTTGAGAATTTGACTTTTTACCTCCAACAGCTTGATGTTGAGGAACATATGAAACACAATTTTTAGTCTATAAACTAAATGATAGAAGAATAATTGAGGAGAAGAATAGGGAGTGAAAAATATAGATCATTTAACTTACGTGTGATAACAAATATGAACAATATGATTGGCATATTTTACACTTATGATATAATTAACTAGTTAAAAATTACAACATAAGTGAATTGATTGAATATACAACTTCAGCATACGTACGGACGTCTCATACTATTATAATTACTCATCATAAACTTAATTGGGAAATTCGAATAATAAAAAAAATAAAAACTAACCCAAACAACCCTATGCCTAAGGTTTTTTGACAAATTGAGGAAATTAAGGAGCCACTTGATAATCATTTCGTTTTCAGTTTTTACTTTTATCTATCGTATACTTTCTATATGTCTTATGCACAAAGAGATAAAACTAAAAAAATAAAATGGAATAGCTATCAAAAGGACGTAAATGGTGCAAAAATTAAATCATGGATATCCATATATAATATCCTAAACACTATTAGCTCCACAAGTCAAATAAAAAAAACATTCAGTTTTGAGTAAAATTTTCCTTTATTTTGGGTGCATCCTCACCAATTACGAGTCTGTTTAATTGTTGATTGGGTTCTCACTAGGATTAATATGGCATTGTGTACTGCTTAATAGGGAAATAAATCACAAACTTCAAATCTAGCCCTCCTCATTTTGTCTCTCAACGACCCCAAAACCTCATTTTGTCTCTCAACGACCCCAAAATTTCACTATAAAAATAAGACTTCAAAGCTTTGTTCTACACCATAATCTCTCCAAGAGTAGTCATCATCATGGCTTCTACCAATGTCTTTGGTTTGCTTTGTTTCTCTATCTTTCTATTGACCCATAATGCACTCGTAAATGCTTCAACTATAAACTATGGCGATGCTCTCACCAAGTCATTGTTGTACTTTGAGGCTCAAAGATCTGGGAAATTGCCCCAAAATCAAAGAGTACAATGGCGCGGGGATTCTGCGCTTAAAGACGGGAGTGATGCTGGTGTAAGTTGCAAATATTCTACGTTCTTTTACGACAAAAAAGTCATCTTGCACTCCATTTAGGTGTAAAAAAAAATGAGAATGGACTTCAAAATGAGCTTTTTGGATGCTAATTAATAACGTAAATGAATTTGATGAGTAATTTATCAATTTCTGCACCTTAAAATCTGACTTCAATCAATTTTTCCTCACAAACTATTTGAATGGTTAAGTTACATTCTATCATCTTATTTACATTTACTCACGTTGCATCTAAATTTTCTTCCAAAAAATTCACATGTTGGTTATTGAATATGATTTGTCATGAGAAAATTATGTAATATATATTTTTAGTTGAATCATGACAAATTTAACAAAAATTGAGACTACGCGCGTGTAATGGGGATCATGAGCCATTAATAATAATAATTCATGGGGAAAATTGATAAGAGTTGCGAATTCGGAGAGTAAATTGTTTGTACCACATATTTTTATTGATGATTTAATGAATAGGTTGATCTTGTGGGAGGATATTATGATGCTGGGGACAATGTGAAGTTTGGACTCCCCATGGCATTCACAATAACAATGCTTTCATGGAGCACGATAGAGTTCGTGAACAAAATGGAGGCAAAGAATGAGCTCTCAAATGCATTGGATGCCATAAAATGGGGCACTGATTATCTCATCAAGGCACACGTTGAGCCCAACGTCCTCTATGGTGAAGTTGGCGATGGTGCGTCTGATCACGGCTGTTGGCAGCGGCCGGAAGACATGACTACTCCGCGTACTTCCTTTAAGATTGACGAGCAGCACCCCGGATCTGATCTCGCCGGTGAAACTGCCGCCGCTCTGGCAGCGGCTTCCATTGCTTTCGCCCATAAGGACCCCAATTACGCGTCCGTGCTTTTGACACATGCAAAACAGGTATTCTCACTCCAACCCCGTCAAATTAATTTTTTGGAGGTAACATCAAATCAATCAAGATTTAAGTAGGAGATAGTGGTTGTTTAATGGTTATGTGAAACTTGTATTTGTGTGCTCCAAATGTCATAAATAACCTACTGTTTGGGTAGTCTAGTGATTAAGGCCAACCTACTTTAATTGCAGCTATTTAACCCTTAGAGTGAACTTGTATTTGTATGCTCCACAATTCATAGATAGTCTAAGACATATATGGGTATAACGGCTATGTCGAATTTGTATTTTGTACTCCACCGAGCGTGGGTTTGATTCCCTCTTGGGATCTGTCCAAAATTTGGATGGAAAATTGTAACAGTGAGTTGTTACGCTAATGATTCCAAAATTAAACCTAATAAAAGAGAGTTCAAGGTATCTCTATGCCTTTAGAGATATTCGCGCTGGGCGTGTTTTCTTCGTAAGTTAAACCGAAAAAATTATTAGTTTTCTTTTGTTTGTCTTATTAGATTAATTATGAAAATTTTCAGCTGTTCGAGTTTGCGCGCAATCATGCCGGTGTTTATCAGACTAGCATTGGTCCAGCAGGAGCTTTCTATTCCAGCAGTGGATATGAGGTGATATTTATACACGACCTGAAATGTCTTGTTTCATATATATATATATATATATATATATATATATATATCTAAAATTTCTGAACCCTAAAACTAATTTCATAAATTGTGCATGTTTTTGGCTGTTCAGGATGAGCTATTGTGGGCTGCTGCTTGGCTTCATCGTGCCACGAATGATGAAGAGTACCTTGATTATCTTAGTCAAGCAGGCAATACTGGTGGTGCTCGAACAGATTTCTCTTGGGATGACAAGTTTGTTGGTGCGCAAATTCTTGTTGCAAAGGTAATAGACTATATATATACTGGATCGAGAGGAAATTGACAAATTACTCGATAATGTTTAATACTTTTGGTGTACGTTGGTGTGCAGCTTGTCTTGGAGGGCAAGTTAGATGGTTCTGGAAAATGGGGACAATACAAGAGCCAGGCTGAACAATTCATTTGCTCTTGCATTCAGAAAGGTAACAACAATGTGAAGAAGAGCCCCGGCGGGTTGCTGTGGTTTTTGCCCTTTAACAATCTCCAGTACACTGCATCTGCTACATTCGTTGCGGCTGCTTATTCCGGTTACTTGGACGCCAAGCATGCCTCCATTCAGTGCCCTGCTGGCATTGTCCAGCCTAAAGATCTTATGGATTTAGTCCAATCACAGGTATAATAATATCCATCTTAATTTTCTACTTAATTTCGTAGCTAATTAATATAAAAAGTGCACAAAAGGATACATTTTTGACCAAAATTTATATGGAAGAACAATCAACTGATTTTTTTCACTTACCACCAAGCCCAATTTTTAGAAATCGCGATATTACATTAAGGTGGGAGTTGTTTCAAGTTTAACGAACTATGATCATTTACGGTTTTGAGAAATCGGTAGGGTGTATGGGGTGGATTTTAAGTAGTGCCCAAAATTTGAGAGCTAAACCTTAAGCTATTATATGAATTAATCCGATATATTTTTATTGAAACAATTTTTGGGAGTTTCAAATTTGGTGGGTACGTAAGAAAAAAATTATATCTGACATTTAACCCTATAATTTAATAAGTAGATTTTTGTTCCATTATTTTTGGTACGCATAGAGTTCAACCCCATATATATCGTACTTACTTGAACATACTATATGTTTCTTTTTCCTTTCACCAGGTCGACTATATCTTGGGTTCAAATCCTTCTGGTATGAGTTTCATGGTTGGGTTTGGGACAAAATACCCAACTCGAGTTCACCACAGAGGAGCTTCCATAGTTTCAATCAAGAAAGATCCAACTCCAGTGTCATGCCAGGCTGGGTTCAACCTATGGTTCAACAACAACTCACCGAACCCTAATGTATTGGAAGGAGCAATAGTCGGAGGCCCTGATGCCAATGATGGGTACTCAGATTCAAGATCCAACTTCCAAATGGCTGAACCAGCAACCGCCAACTCAGCACCACTAGTTGGTGTTCTAGCTAGGCTTGCCTGATCAGATATCATCTTATAGAATTAATATTGAAATATATGAGTGGCAAATGTACTTAATTAGTTTTATATTGTCACTCTAGCTAGGCCAAGAAAGTAGTGAACCAGATAGACACATATGTGGCAATTTTTCCCAAATGAGCTTTTTGCTATTGTTTGCTAGCTTAATTTGTAATAGTAATAATAAAACTAGGACTCTTGTCAAGAAATTGGATCTCAACCAAACTTGATCCATCTAAAGCATACAATTTAACCTTTTGAGCTAAAAATGAAAACAACAAAAAAGGAACTAGATTCGTGGATGAAAACTACCCAATTTTTTTTTTTTTTTTCAAATTTAGAGCGTTAGTTTAGATTCAAGTTCCGCCATTAACTAAAATCCTAAAAAAATGTGGATATCCGCCTCTTCTCTCTCAAGTGCATTTATTCTCCTTTTTCTCATCATCCACAATACAAAACAAATTAAGAGTTTGAAATTGAAAGATGAAATTGCTTTTCTTTCTTCTTTTTAGCTAAAATTTAAAATTTCTTTTTGTTTTTGCATGAATTTCTACATCTAATAATCTCATCTTCCTCCCGTCAATGGTAAAGTTATAAGTTTGTTTCCATCAAACTTTAGTTAGATATTTAAATATTGAAAGAGAAATAATATTTAGATAATTGAGATTGAAAAAGGGTACCTTGCATTTGTTACAATAATTTCCTTGGTTTTTCCGGTCGACTCTCCATCTGTGCTAAACTTGTTCATCATATTCTCTCCAAAGTCATCACCATGGCCATGTCTTCTAGCAATGTGTTTGGTTTACTTTGCTTTTCTATGTTTCTGTTGACTCAAAATGCAGTGGTAATTGCTACAACTTTAAACTATGGCGATGCTCTCACCAAGTCTTTGTTATACTTTGAGGCTCAAAGATCTGGGAAATTGCCTCAAAATCAAAGAGTAGAATGGCGCGGGGATTCTGCGCTTAAGGACGGGAGTGATGTTGGTGTAAGTTGAATAATCTCTTTTCCTTTACAATTATAAGTAGGTTGCTATTGGCATTGCAAAAAAGTCATTATGTACTAATTAATGACCACTGATCGAATTGCATGATATATCATTTTCTGTTCCTCAAAGTCAATCAATATGTGATCATCATTATTCTTCGATTTTGTCAAATATAGCCTATATTTAGGTGACAACGTACATAAATATTTTGGAAAAAAACAAAACTTAAAATAAAGAAGAAGTCCGATTTTTGCTCACCACCAAGGATTGGTGGTGATGTTTATCACCATTCTCATAGCTCGCAATGTGTCTGCAAACAAGTTCAATTAGTATATAAACTACTTAAAATAAAAAGGAGAAAATATTATTCTTTCCACTTTAATATTGATCAAATCTTTCCATAATTAACTTTATATCGAATTACTACATCAAATCAAGTTAATTTGTATTATACCTTGCATATTTTATAAAAGATATAAAATAATTAGAAAAATAATAAACTTCAAAAGCATTGGTACTCACAAAAGATTTGTTAGAACTCAAGATTTCATGTTTGTTTTGTATAGTCTCTTGAGGCTCCTTACTATAGTTCTTTTTCGATCCTTCAATCCTAGTATTTGTCCTATATTAATTTATTTTAGAATCCGATTTTGCTCACCACCAAGGAGTATTTGTCCTATATTAATTTATTTTAGAATCCGATTTTGCTCACCACCAAGGATTGGTGGTGATGCACACTTATCCCTAAAAAGAGAAAATAGTACTCTTTCCATATTGATATGGAGGAAATCTCTCCATAATTAATTTTATATCTAATTAATTGTATATATCAAATCAACTTTACATTATACCTTACATATATATATATATATATATATATATATATATATATTATAAAAAGATATGAAACAATTACAAAAATAATAAAATTAAAAAGGAGTACACACAAAAAGAAAAAAATAATAAAAAAGACAAAAATATTGAAAGGAGGCATAAATATATATATGTTTTTTTTTTTTGTAAATATTAACATAAAAACAACACAAAGAAGACGGCTCCTAGTTCCTATATCTGGCCATTGCATCCACCCACCTCCTCCTTAAAAAATCCTTATTTTTTGAAATACCAATAGTACAAGTTGATCACCTAAATTAATTATGTGGATGGAATTAGGTTGATCATTTTGTTAGTATTTAAGCCAATCACTGCAGTATAACTTGGCACATGCCAGGTGAAATGCCAAGTGGCAAGTGAAATCGTGTGAGTGAGTGTGTGAACAAATGCATTCTTGTGTGTGTGCTTACTATTCTGTTAGTGAATGTAAGTGTGTGAGAGTGTGTGAGAAGGTGCAATGAATGAAAATCAGCAAGGATAATGTGAGTATGTAAGTTGTAAAGTGTGCTGAGATGTGTTGAGGTCACAAAACCTTCCTAACCGTTTTCACAGTGTATGTGTGTGTGTGTGTGGTGCACGGTTATATGTGTACATGAATGATTAGAGATCAATCTAATGAGAAAAGAGGGAAAATACTCCGGAGGTAGTGATATTCTACACTGAGTGATACAGAAAATTCAAGATCATCTCATTCAAACAATTTCACAAACACTTAGAGTGCATAATTCTTCATTACAAGCATCAATCCAATTTCCATAGTTTCAGTCACCAGAATTATAAAGAAGGAAGAGTTCTTATTCTAATCTATCCTAATCCAATCGAGCTAGCCTCGATACATAATCTAGAGAGTGAACAAGTGAGGAAGTGTACCTGTTAGTGGTTGAAGCTTGCATCTGGAAGTTCTCTCTGTGCACAAGTCGATTGCTGCATCCTGCAAGTTCCCCTGCATCCTCTGAAGTCCCTCTGCTAACATGGTATCAGAGCAGTAAGATCTACTGTCTCTGGGGCGTTGTGAAGTTGTGAAGAGAAGCTACACAGTTTTCTTGTGATTCAAGGAACAATGGCTGGAGCTGGTGGTGATCCCAATCTACCTGTCTTCACAGGAATCAATTATATTTCTGGAACATCAAGATGAAGACGGCATTAAAAGCAACAGACCTATGGAGAATTGTGGACCAAGGAGTACCTGATATTGAGTATGATAGTGATGATGAAGAGGTGAAGACTGCACAAACCAAGGCAGATCAGATCAGAAATGCCAAGGCCTTGAATCTGATACAGAATACAGTTTCTGAAGAGATTTTCCCTCGGATTTCAAATGAAGAAAGTACAAAGAAGGCCTGAGATGTCATGAAACAAGAATTCAGAGGGGATCCTAAGGTAAGAGCTATTAAGCTTTAATCTCTAAGGAGAGATTTTGAGTATACTAGGATGAAAAGTGATGAAACATTTTCAGCATACATGTCCAGATTGTATGGTGTAGTAAATCAGATGAAATCTTATGGAGAAACCATAACTGAAAAATGTTTGGCTCAGAAAATCCTCATTAGCTTAACTAAATCTTATGATTCAATTGTTTCTATCCTAGAAGAGACAAAGGATCTTGACACTATTTGACAGGACCCATCCCAATCCCCCCGGGATTAGCGCGGGATGACCCTGCTCCCGTCTGACACGGAGTGTCAGACAAGGGATATTTCCGACCTTTGCCCTCCTGGACTATCAGAGTACGCCAGGATCCGGAGGAGGTATGTGATATCTCGGTCTCTGCTACAGTCCACATCCGATGTCATCCAGAAGGGCAGTCAAAACATTAAAAACTGTGAGTGGACAAAACAAAAGTTTATAAAAACATTTTAACGAGAAGACATTTGTACCCTTCACTAAAAAGCATGCATGCATTCAAAAACCATTTAACCGAAAGAAACCATATGTGGGAGCTAAGCCCAAAACCAATATTGAAAGAATTATAATGAAAACGACCATACGGGACTCAGCCCAAACCATAGTAAAACCACGTACATGGGCCACTGCCCAAAACCTGTGCATATCACATATCATATATCTCATATAGCATACATCATATGTACATATAATTCGCACAACCAATCCTGTCACGGTTTCCAAAGCTACGCGCGTGCTACCCAGGTCTCAATCCGAGTCTTCTCAAAGTCAAGATCAATGTCCGCAGACCACTGACCCTACCCGAGGTAATAGTAATCATAGCCTTCCTGAGAGTAAGGAACCCAACTGGGGGTTGACTCCACTCAGTCGGTGCTCTGTGACTACTCTGGGGTCCACCCAGGCCAAAGACCCTCCCCGGAGGAGATAATGGAAGTAAAGGAAGGTATATGAATACATATATATATATACATAACATAAACATTCATGCCCGGTTCCCTTGAACCGTCATGATCCACAACATCCATTAACCAGGGTTCATGCCGGTTCCCATAAACCGTCATGAACCAGAATGACCTGACAAAGGTTCATGCCGGTTCCCCTAAACCGTCATGAACCACAATGACCTTTCCAGAGTTCATGCCGGTTCCCATAAATCGTCATGAACTTAGAAATCCATCTAGGGTCCCTGACCCAAAATCATTAATGTAAAACAACTGGGTCTCGTGCCCGAACATATGACATCAGTTGGGCACCGTGCCCGATATCTAAGGGTCAGTCACGACTCCGATCATAGTGATGCGTGCAACCATCCATCCAGGACCGCTCTCAATCCTGGTATGTCGCCGTGAACGAATCAACTGACGCGACCACCACAAGATCATGGTGCACTCCTCACCGATTGTTATCCTGAACCGTCAGCATTCTGAAGTCGAGCCTCCCCAGGCTGCCCGACCACGAATCGTGCATCGTGACCTCTCCGGAAGGAACACATCCCAATCCGGAGGCGGGCGTCGTATCGTCGATCGCTGTGCACATAGCACCCGCTGCGACCACGATTTAGACCCGAAGGTCGTAAATAGCGTCATATGTCCGAGACAAAACCAAATGGGTCTCATACACGAGTTTATCCTTTTAGAAATCCAAAACCTTTTCATTTAGACTAATAAAGAAATACCGACCCGTATAGGCACCGTATAAGGCCGAAACCTCGAAATACGTGCTTATACGTAACCACATACAAATGCACCCATGGCATCATCAAACATGTAATAAAACATATAATAAACATTTATGCATGCACCAATTTAGAAAACAAAGTCCACTCACAGACCGTCCTATGCTTCCCCCCTCACGGTGGCGATTCTAAACTCCTCCCACAACCTCACTGAGTCACACACCACTCACAGGAACCCTCGACTCACTCTCTAAACCCACGATTTCCCGTTTGAAATTCACGGCCAAACAGAGTACGCCCCCGTCACGGCGACCGTCCTACACCACTCCTAGAACCTCCTTGAACATCACTGCACTCACCAATCCCCTCGATTCTCATCCTACCCTTATGACCTTTGAATTGAAAACTCACGGGAAAACAGAGTAAAGAGGCTTACCCTTCGCTTCAGGCTCCGCCGTGCGCACCGCCGCGTGCCACGGTGCTCGTTGGGTCTCCTGAAACCTCCTAAGCCTCCCACTGCCTGGGTTTGAGCCATCTCACGGCGTAGCCACCGCCACAGTCCACCTTCTCTCTGTTTCTCCCAGAAATTGCAACCGTCCTCCGCCGTGTCCCTGTGCACGATTTCCGTCCAGCAGCACGACCACCAGCTCACTCTTACCTCCCTGTCACTCTCACGAATCACTCTTCACTCTCCCTTGCACAGAATCGATCACTCCTCCCCAATTTTCTCACCCTCTGTTTTCTGTGTTTGAACCAAATGCACGATTGATTTTTGAACGGTTTGTGGCCGTGCACCACCACATGAGCTTTGTAACCGTGGCACCCCTTACGCAACAACTTGCTTGCCTCAAGTGCCGAAATAACTCCAGTAGGAAGTGCACGCTGATCCCCCTGAAACGTAGTCTCTGATAACCCGGGACTCCGAAAAGTCACTTTCCTATCGAAACATTCGATAGAAGCATGATGTCTCGTTAACCAGTCTATACCCAAGATAACATCAAAGTCCCGCAGATTCAAGAGTAACAAATCTGCCAGTAACTCAACCTCACCTACCATCACCGGACACTCTCTCAATACCTGAGTCACTACCAACACCTCTCCAGTAGGTGTACTTACCCCTAAAGCACAATCCAAAGTAGACACCTCCCTCTCCGTCACCAAACTACATCTCCGAGCTATAAATGAATGGGTAGCCCCGGGATCTATCAAAGCAAAAACAGTGTGACCAAGTATGGTGAGTGTACCTGTCACCACTCCTGGTGCTGACCTAGCCTCCTGCTGAGTCATAGCAAAAACTCGCGCCTGAGGTCCCGATGACCTACCGCGCCCCATGGAACTGCTCGTGGAACCACCGCCACCCCTAGGGCCTGCTGCCCTTGACACTGAAGCAGTACTCCGCCCGGGTTCCGCTGCACCTCTGCCTGCTCCACCCTCCGAAGCTAACAATGGGCACTCCCTCCGGAAGTGTCCTCGCTCTCCGCAATAGAAGCAAGTATCCCTACCGGGTCCACCGGTATGCCTCCCCGTAGAAGCCACTGAAGTCGCACTCGCCTAAGGAGTCGGCTGTGCCCTAGCTCCTCGAAATCCCGAGCCCTGAAAACTCCCTGGTCGGCTATACCGGGCTCCACCAGCCGATGACGATCCACCAAAAGTACCCCGTTTCGGGGGCCTCTGACTCGATGCTCCTGGAAATGAATGCTCTCGGCGTCGAAGACTGCCCGAATACTGTGGTCTAGCAGGTAAACTGGCCTTAACCCTGACAGCAGCATCAGATAACTCCCGAAATATAGCAAAAGAGCCAGCTGTCACTATGGCCCTGATCTCTCCCCAAAGGCCCAACTCAAACCGGCGACACTTCTCCGCCTCGGTCGCCACAAATGCAGGAGCGAAACGAGATAACATCTGGAATCTCTGCTCATACTCAGCAACTGTCAAGTTCCCTTGCTTTAACTGAAGAAATTCTGCCTCCTTCGCATCCCGGAAAGAACGGGGATAGTACTAATCGAGAAACCGCTCCTGGAAAGTCTCCCATGTCACGGTATGTGCATCCCAGCCGGACAGTTCCAACGTGTACCACCACTCATAAGCAGCTCCATTCAACAGAAAAGTAGCTAACAAGACCCGATCCTCTGGAGGATAGTGCATCACCCCAAAAATACGCTCAAGCCGGGTGATCCATCGGTGAGCTTCCTCTGGATCGGCCCCACCGCTGAACGTAGTAGCCCCAAGCCTCTGAGCTCTCTCGATCGAAGCGCTCTCAGTCCCTCTCGCCGCTTCATCTTCAGGTCGTGGAGGGGATTCACGTCTCGGAGGCATGACCGATCGTACGCTGAAAGAAGCATAGAGTTAGTAAAAACAAATCCTAGACCAAACACAAACCGCCAAACCTATGCTCTGATACCAATTGTCATGACCCGTCCCAAATATGGCCTCGATACCCGGGACGAACCCTGCTCCCGTCTGACAATCATACTTACACTATCAAACAAAACAAACAACCGTCATACAACTATAAGCATAACTATCAGACGAAGGAGTAAAATATACACAACAGTCAGTCAGAGCATAGTTCTACAAAATGGGCACAAAAGTCCTACAAAGCTAGTCCCGCAACGGAAGAACGTCGTAAGCTCTATGCCTCGATATCTGCCTCAACGTTCACCCCAGCGCTATCACCACGACCTGGAGGGAGAATTTAAAAACCAAAAGTGTGAGTGGACTAGAAAAACCAAAAGTTTTAAAATCAGTTTATCACTAATTCAAGGTTAAGGCAAAATAAGAATCCGTAGGCAAAATAAGAATCCGTGTTCCCTCCGTTTTTAAAACAGGCATGCCCAACGAAGTACTAGGAAATCATAACATGAAACATCATAAGAAACAGAAACACTATAAAATCTCATAAGAAACAGATACACTATAATAAAATACCATAAGAACAGAAACACTATAAAACGGATATAGAAATCATAGCTTCAGCATCAAATCATCATTTTCGATCAAACCTGCTGGACCTATCCGAGTCTTTAAACTCAATCAGGCCTTAAATGAAATCCGAGTCTTTAAACTCCCGAGTCTTAAAACTCAATAGGCCTATGGGGGTAATATCAACATATCCGAGTCTTTAAACTCCCGAGTCTTTAAACTCAATCCGGGCCCGTCCCCCGTCAATATCAATCCGGGTCTTTAAACCCAATATCTAGATCCAGCAAATCCAATCCATATCCAGTGTACAACCAATTCGCAGTCTATCGCCAAACTCGAATTCGAAATCTCCGGTTCGAAGCCCGTCCGGCGTTCCGAACCGACATTTCGAACCCAAATCCGGAAATCCATTCTTATACCCAGAAATCACACATAATCATAAAGCATATTTCATAACCCATTTATCATCATTAGGAAACATGTATAGGTTGAAATCGTAAATATGGCATCAAGGCCGAAAACTAGCTTTTCTCGAAAAACGTGCAAAATCTCGGAAATGTCTCGAAAAACGTGCAAACTCATCAATCACATATAATCATCATTCAAAAGCATAAAAACATATGTAAGATCATAAAACGACAATAAAACAGTTAGGCATGCTTGAAAGAAAGGAAGAGTCCACTCACAATTCAGAACAAGTCAGTCGCGCTCCGTGCGCTCCTCGACTGTCTCGGGTGCCTCCCGTCCTGTCAAAATGCACCAAATAGGGTCACAAATACATCAAGGATCCTAATCCTAATTTCCCCACTTTTTCGGGAATTAAATAATATTTTAATCCTAAACCCTCAACCGTCTGGATTCCCGAACAACTCCGTAACATCGTCCGATTCACTCGAACACCACACCAATAAACTCCTTAGGAGAATTAGAACCAAACTCATGTTGGAAGCTTGGCCGGATTCTTCTCCATGCGCCTCCACGCGCCGCCCAAAGGGGCTGCGCGTGGGCCTCACGCGCCTGCTACAGTGTTTCTCCTTCCTCGAGTGAACCCGGTTCACACCAGGCTGCAACCCGGACCGGCGAGAGCCATTCTCTGCCGTCCGGCCACCATTTCATCTCCTCTATTCTCCTGCAGCTTCGTCCAGACATCAGGAATCCATCCCCCTCACTCTCCTGGTTCGATTCACCCCTCAGCTTCACGACTGAAGCTCGAAAGAAAACACAGACGGCCCCTGTTTTCCTTCCCGGCCGTCCTATGCTTACCCCCTCACGGTGGCGATTCTAAACTCCTCCCACAACCTCACTGAGTCACACACCACTCACAGGAACCCTCGACTCACTCTCTAAACCCACGATTTCCCGTTTGAAATTCACGGCCAAACAGAGTACGCCCCCGTCACGGCGACCGTCCTACACCACTCCTAGAACCTCCCTGAACATCACTGCACTCACCAATCCCCTCGATTCTCATCCTACCCTCACGACCTTTGAATTGAAAACTCACGGGAAAACAGAGTAAAGAGGCTTACCCTTCGCTTCAGGCTCCACCATGCGCACCGCCGCGTGCCACGGTGCTCGTTGGGTCTCCTGAAACCTCCTAAGCCTCCCACTGCCTGGGTTTGAGCCACCTCACGGCGTAGCCACCGCCACAGTCCACCTTCTCTGTGTTTCTCCCAGAAATTGCAACCGTCCTCCGCCGTGTCCCTGTGCACGATTTCCGTCCAGCAGCACGACCACCAGCTCACTCTTACCTCCCTGTCACTCTCACGAATCACTCTTCACTCTCCCTTGCACAGAATCGATCACTCCTCCCCAATTTTCTCACCCTCTATTTTCTGTGTTTGAACCAAATGCACGATTGATTTTTGAACGGTTTGTGGCCGTGCACACGTAGACTCCTCCAGAAGCCTCTGGCTTATCCCCACGTGTCCACAATCCTATGGACAACAGCACAAATATCTTACCCCACTCAGCCACTTGTCCTACTCTGATTGGCTGAAAACAATGACCAGAATACCCCTCATTTTAATAATTACCGTTTTGCCTTCGAACGTTCTAGACCCGTATCTTTTTCATCCGACGTCCGATGACAGCGTGCCGCCTGTCGTTGAACTCAGGACGTCGAGACCTATCTAACGATCCTCGGTCTACTTGAAAATCACAAGTCCTCCAAAAAGTCAACATTTTCCTCGTTTACTCAAAATTACGATAACGCCCCCAATCTTCCGAACGTCATAACTTTTCCTCCGGTTGTCCGAATCGAACCTGCCACCTGTCTACGGACTCGTGACGTCCTAAACTACGTCACGGTCAATGGTTAACACTCATCCAATCGGTAATTCAAAAAGTCAACTCTTCGTCTACTATTTACAAGGGCAAAATCGTCCTTTATATACCAAACTTTATAAAATTACATTTTTACCCTTCCTGAAGGTACGGGTTGTTACAGCCTGTCTATGGATTCGTATCGTCCTTATCTACGTAACGGTCTTCGGCCCTCGGCCATCGGACATCTCGGTAAAAAAGTCAACATTTGACCCCTTTTTAACCAAAATTACCAAAATGCCCCTAAACTTTCGAACGTCATAACTTCCTCCTCGAACGTCGGAATTCAACGTGCCACCTGTCTATGAACTCGTGACGTCACGAACTACGTCACGGTCATTGGTCAAAGTCCGTTTGACTGCCCGATTGAAAAGTCAACGTTTTGCCACGCCCAAGGGCAAAACGGTCATTTCGCATCGTTCGTCCGATTTCGCCTAACTAATCACGGATTAACCTCACTAATCGTGATTAGTCACTAATATAATCTAGGAATTTGGGACTGGTTGTTACACTGTTAGTGTTGAAAGCATCATTGCATATATAAGGGCCTTTGATCAAAGGTTGGAGATGCATGATGACAGTGAAGTAGAGAAAGCATTCTCTAGCATGAGTATGGAAAACCAGTCTAGAGGTCAGTTTGGAGGAACTCATGGAGGTTACAAGAAGAGGGCCACTGGTAAAAGCTGGAGTTTCAATAAGAACCGGTTTGGTACTAAGGATAAACAGTAGCCTAAAGCTCAGAAAAGTGAGGAGAATGACACCAAACCAACCTGTAAAACTTGTGAAAAATTTGGATCTTGCTGGGCCAAGAACAAGTAAAAGTATTTCAAGTGTGGGAAGACTGGCCATATTGCTAAAGACTGCATGGTCAAGCAGAATGCACATATGGCACAACAGGTGAAGGAACCAGAGAAGAAAGTTGAAGGGAATATGTTCTATGCATGTCACTCAGCCTCTGTTGAGAAGAATGCATAAGTATGGTACCTAGAAAGTGGCTGTAGCAACCACATGACAGGCCATGAGTCCCTAGTGCCTGATATTGACAGAACCTTGAATGTGAAGGTGAAAATGGGAACAAGTGATTTGGTTTAAGCTACTGGGAAGAGGTCTTTGCTAGTTCACACTAGTCAAGGTGACAAGTACATTAGAGATGCTATGCTTGTACTTGGTTTGGATGAGAACCTACTAAGTGTAGGACAGATGATTGAACATGGCTATTGATTTGTGTTTGGGGATCATGCAGTAGAGATTTATGAAGATACATAAATGAAACAAAAGGTTGAAAGGGTCCCTATGACAGGCAACACGTGTTTCAAGTTGTCACTAGACTATGGTTTTCCTGTGGCTAGAAAGGCAGAAGCAAAGGAAAGCATGGAGTTGTGGCACAGAAGATTTGGACATCTGAATCATTCCAGCCTTCAGATGTTGAGACAGAAAGATATGGTGATTGGACTACCAAGTTTGATTGAGGATAAAGCATTGTGTGAAGGATGCATCATAGGGAAGTTCCATGTGACTCCTTTTGACACTGAAGAAGCATGAAGGGCCTCAACTCCATTAGAACACATACATACTGATGCATGTGGTCTAATACAAACTAAAACCTTTGGTGGTAACCTCTATTTTCTTACTTTCATAGATGATCATACAAGAATGTGTTGGATCTATTTTCTTAGACACAAAATAGGAGTGATAAATGTGTTTAAGAAGTTTAAGGCAACTGTAAAACTGCAGAGTGGATTCAAAGTGAAGAAGCTAAGAAGTGATAGGGGGAGAGTGCATATCAAATGCTTTCCAGGTGTTCTGTGATGAAACTGGAATAAAGAGGCAATTAACTGTTGCTTACTCTCCTCAACAAACTGGTGTTGCTGAGAGAAAGAACAGGACAATTGTGGAAATGGCTAAGTCTATGTTACATAGCAAGAGACTACCCTATGAGTTTTGGGGTGAGGCAGTGAACACTGCAGTGTACATCCTCAACAGAAGTCCCACCAAAGTAGTGCAAGGGAAGACTCCTTTTGAGAAGTTCTTAGGGAGAAGGCCTGGTGTTTCTCATCTGAAAGTGTTTGGATGTATATGCTATCTGCATATTCCAAAACAGAAAAGACAGAAGCTGGATGAGTTAGGTGAGAAAAGGGATTTTTGTAGGCTATGGAAGCTGTGAGAAGGGTTATTGACAGGACCCGTCCCAAATCCCCCGGGATTAACGTGGGACGTGCTTGATCCCATCTGACACGAAATGTCAGACCAGGGATGATTCCGTCCTTAGCCCAACCGGGACTATTAGAGAGCGCCAGGATCTGGAGGAGGAGTGTGATGTCTCGGTCTCTGCTACAGCCCGTATCAGCGATCAACCTGAAGGGCAATCAAAACATCAAAAGTCGTGAGTGGACAAAACAAACATTTTTAATAAAAGCATTTCATAAAATGACATTTATGCCCTTCACTAAAAACATGCATGCATTCAAAAACTGTTTATCAAAACATTCACAAAACCTTTTGGGCCTTGGCCTGAAATCGTAAAGTAGTACATGGGAACTCAGCCCAAAACCAGTTTCCGTAGGGACTTAGTCCAAATGAACATACGTGGGTCTCAGCCCAAAACCATATCCAAAAAGTAGAACATGGGGTCTCCGCCCCAAATCACTTTCCAAAACATAGAACACGGGGTCTCCGTTCCCAAACCATTTTCCACGAAATCTCATATACAACCCATCCTCCGCATCTCAGGTGAGATGCCAACTCGGGGCACACATCCCCTAGGGAACACATCCCCGATATATGTCACGATTCATCTCTATATAAGTGTGCACACTACTCGGGATCTCACTCTGAGTCTACCCCCATGAATTCTCCATCTGTGAGGCTCTATCTTCGGATCTAGTCCGAGCATCTCTCCGGAATCTGGTCCGGGACCACATTATAACTCCCACTCCTGGAATAGGTTTCCTATGGGGATACTCATTCCGGGTAGTGGATCGTGACTTTCCA
Organism: Prinsepia uniflora; assembly: GCA_032719365.1. Classification (NCBI taxonomy): domain Eukaryota; kingdom Viridiplantae; phylum Streptophyta; class Magnoliopsida; order Rosales; family Rosaceae; genus Prinsepia; species Prinsepia uniflora. The sequence continues at coordinate 9,293,135 of CM064866.1, forward strand.
AATCGACGTATGTAGGAGACCAATCAAATCAGGTGGAGGGTATATACATTTTCAAAAATACTTTCTTTCACAACTGAGTCTTATACCTGATTCTCAAGGGGATTCCTCAAATCCGATTCAAATTCACTTTCACAAGCCTCGGCCTAAATCCATAGTTCAACAGGGTCTCAACCCTAATTCTCATTTCATAAACCAAATTGGGACTTAAGCTCGATTTCACAATCCAACAGGGCCTCAAGCCCGATTTCACGATCAACAGGGCCTCAAGCCCGATACCACAATAACGGGGCCTCAAGCCCGATTTCACAATCGACTCGATCTCTAGCCCGAAATCACAACTAACGGGGCCTCAAGCCCAAAACTATAAATCAACGGGGCTTCGAGCCCGATTTCACAATCAAAGGGGCCTCAAGCCCGATATTACAACCAACTGGGCCTCAAGCCCAAATTCGTAAACCAATAGGGCCCTCAGCCCGATCGTATAACTCAAATGGGCCTTCAGCCCGATTCTCATCAAATTAAATGGAATCTAAGTCCGAGGGTTTCCAATCAAATGAGTCTTATGCCTGATTTCATATTTCCAAATCCAAAACCCATTCATTAAACCCTCATTGAAAACCTAGCATGTACAAACATCGTATAAAACTGGAAATCTCGAAATACGTGCAAATACGTAAATCCTAGGCTACCACAAACAAATGCACTCATGGAATCACAAAACATATATTTAAAACATTTATAAACATTTATGCATGCATCATTTTAGAAAGAAAGGTCCACTCACAGACCGTCCGAAGCCGCGCCTCGATACGCGCGCCATAAGCCTCTCCCGAGCCAATCGTCGCCTCTGGGATCCCCGAAACTATCCAAATTAATTTAGAGAGTTAATAAATACTTAAATAACCCCTCACTAAATCCCCATAATTTTCTGGAATTTTTAAATATTTTTAAACCCGATGTTAAACCTTCGAACGTCCTGAACTATATCGAAACTGTGTCCGATCGACTTGAAACTAGTCCCAAAATGTTTGTTACATCGAATAGATGATTTCACATGTTGGAACCACCCCCAACAGATGGCCCACGCGCCCACACACGCCGCCTGAAGTGGCTGCGCGTGGGAGCCATACGCCATGAACAGTGTCGTCTTCAACCTCCTTTGAACCCGGTCCGATCGGTTCGGCGGTTCGGCCGGTCCAGTTGGAGAGGCGTGACTGGTCTGGCCTCCTAAACCGTCCATTTTCATCCTTTTTCCTCCAATCCAATTCCATCCTTCCTATTTCGACCCTAGGAATCTTTCTATGAAATCAAAATCACCTAAAACCCACTAGTTCGAAAGCTCCCCTCACGGCACAATTTTCCATTTTCTACCCAGGGCCTCTCAGCCGTCAACCACCCTCCAAAACTATCTTAGAACCTCCATAGAAACCTAACTAACTCATTCTAATAAACTAAAACGGTCTACAACGTGCAGAATTGAAAATAATGGAAAATGGGGCTAAATCGGGTTCGGGCCTACCATCATCCTCATCCAGCCCTCATCTCACTCTCTTGGTCTCAAGCATGATCAGAGGGGGAATGGTTTGGATTGGGTTGGATGGTTTGATTGGGTTTGGTGGAAATGGTCGCACAAAGAAAAATGGGAAGGAGATGCATGAATATGTTTGAGTGTGCAATGGATGAGTTGTCACTCATCCATTGGGCCAGGGACAAATATCTAGGGCCCACTTGCTGCCAAATCTCTTGTCTCGTAAAATGTGCAATAGTACGTTCGAACTTCCATGAACCGTAAATTTTTTGTCGAATGTTCGAATTTTTCGTCGTATCGCCTCGATCTACGTAACAGTCCTCGGCCCTCGGTCATAGGACCTCTCGAGTCAAAAGTTAAATTTTCGCCCTCGTTTAGGGGAAAAATCGTAATTTCGCCCTGAACGTCCGTTAATCCTTGTTTAATCCCCGATTAGTCTAGCTAATTCGTCATTAAGTATTAATTAATCTCGATAATTCGGGATGGGTCGTTACAGTTATAGAGTCTACAACCTAGCAACAAAGAAGGAGGTGGTATCCAGGAGTGTGATATTCAATGAAGAAGGTTGCTGGGATTGGAAAAAAGACTTAAACTCTCATACTTATGTTCAGGTATTGGTGAATTCTGAAGAAATACAGGCAGGAACTGAAGTGTACAGGTCCAGTTCTCAGAATTCTAGTCCAAGCATTGAAGCAGGTCCTAGTCCTAGTTCAAGTTCAAGCTCAAGTAACATTATAGGATCAGAATCCAGAAGTGAGTCCAGTGTGAGTACTAGTGACACCCCTGTGAGATTAAGAAGCCTCAGTGACATCTATGCTAGATGTAACATGAGTATCATTGAACCTGAAAGTTTCAGGGAATCATTTCAAGACATAGCATGGAAGAAGGCAATGGAGGCTGAATTACAAACGATTGAGAAGAATGATACTTGGCAGTTAACAGATAGGCCACTTGACAAGCCTGTTATTGGGGTTAAGTGGATATATAAAACAAAGCTAAATCTGGATGGATCTGTTCAAAAGCATAAAGCCAGATTAGTAGCAAATGGGTATGCTCAGAAACCATGGATTGATTTCAATGAGACTTTTGCCCTTGTGGCAAGGATGGACACCATCAGAACCTTAATTGATTTAGCAGCACAGATGGAATGGAAACTGTTCCAACTTGATGTGAAATCTGCTTTCCTAATTGGAGTGTTAGAAGAGGAAGTGTATGTTGATCAATTTGATGGATATGAAGTGAATGAAAGTGAAGAGAAGGTCTACAGGTTGAGGAAGGCTCTCTATGGGCTCAAGCAAGCACCACGGGCTTGGTATGGGGAAATTGATACTCATCTGCTGAACTGTGGATTTGAAAGAAGCACCAGTGAAGCCACTTTGTATTTGAAGGGCAGGAAGGGTGAATGGACTCTCATTGTGTCTATCTATGTAGATGACATCATCTACACAGGGGACAGTGAGGAGTTGATTTCTACTTTCAAACAGGATGTAAGACCCGTGTCTTGGAGGGAATGGTGAACAATCCCACATTCCTACGAGGGGGGAATGGTCTGGGAAGGGAATGATAGTGTGCCTTAAAGGTGTAGGCACACACCTATCTAGCATGAGGCCTTTTGGGAGCTCAACGGCTTTGGGGGGGATTAGAACCCCAAATTTAAGCGAGTTGAGGCTGGTACAATTCCATAATGGGTGACCCCCTGGGAAGTTGCACCGTGAGCTCCCGAAAACAAAACCTTGAGGGCGCAGGCTTGCCGTTGAGTATTGTTGTGGCCCAAAGAGGACAATATCATGCTAGATGAGTCGGGACATGACAGAGGAGGGTCGGGTCCTGACAGAATGGTATTAGAGCCAGACCCCAACCGGGAAGTATGCCAGCTAGGACGCTGGGCCCTAAGGGGGGTAGATTGTAAGACCCGTGTCCTAGAGGGAACGGTGAACAATCCCACATTCCTGCGAGGGGGGAATGGTATGGGAAGGGAATGGTGGTGTGCCTTAAAGGTGTAGGCACACACCTATCTAGCATGAGGCCTTTTGGGAGCTCAGTGGCTTTGGGGGGGATTGGAACCCCAAAGTTAAGCGAGTTGAGGCTGGTGCAATTCCATGATGGGTGACCCCCTGGGAAGTTGCACCCTGAGCTCCCGAAAACAAAACCTTGAGGGCGCAGGCTTGCCGTTGAGTATTGTTGTAGCCCAAAGAGAACAATATCGTGTTAGATGAGTCGGGATCTGACAGAGGAGGGTCGGGTCCTGACACAGGACATGATGGGTAGATATGAGATGAAAAACTTAAGCTTATTGCATCATTTCCTAGGGATGGGGGTTCTGCAATCCAGCAATGGGATTCACATACATCAAAGGAAATATGCAGAAACCTTGCTAAAGAAGTTTGGCTTACAAGGGTGCAAACCATTTGACACTCCTCTAGCTACAAATGACAGATTACAAAGAGAGGATGGAAGTGAGGGGGCTGATGAACAATTATACAGGCAGATTGTGGGAAGTCTGCTGTATTTGACTGCTACCAGACCTGCCATCATATTTGCAGCAAGCCTCTTATCTAGGTTCATGCACAATCCCACAAGGAAACATCTTGGCACAACAAGGAGGGTGTTGAGGTAGGTGCAGAGAGTATGAATGTGTGTGATTTGTAAAGTGTGATGAGGTCACAGAACCTTCCTAACCGTTTTCACAGTGTGTGTGTGTGTGTGTGTGTGTGTGTGTGTGTGTGTGTGTGTGTGTGTGTGTGTGTGTGTGTGTGTGTGTGTGTGTGTGTGTGTGTGTGTGTGTGTGTGTGTGTGTGTGTGTGTGTGTGTGTGTGTGTGTGTGTGTGTGTGTGTGTGTGTGTGTGAGTGTGTGAGTGGTGCACGGCTATATGTGTACATGAATGATTAGAGATCAATCTAATGAGAAAAGAGGGAAAATACTCAGGAGGTAGTGATATTCTACACTGAGTGATTACAAAAAATTTAAGATCATCTCATTCAAACAATTTCGCAAACACATAGAGTGCATAATTCTTCATTACAAGCATCAATCCAATTTCAATAGTTTCAATCACCAGAATTATAAAGAAGGAAGAGTTCCTATTCTAATATATCATAATCCAATCGAGCTAGCCTCGATACATCAGCTAGAGAGTGAACACGTGAGGAAGTGTACTTGTTAGTGGTTGAAGGCTTGAAGCTTGTGACAGGACCTACCCCGCTTATCACTCCGATAACCGAGGTGAATCCTGCTCCCGTCTGACAACCCCACACGAAAATGCCGAAACAACCTCACTAAAACCCACAAATTACAATGTCAGACGAAGGAGAATTCAAAATCCAACGAGTCAACCGTTATACAGAGCATAGTACAACGAAAAGACATAAATTACACTAAAAGTATCTACATGCACAACGGAAAGCCGAAAACACTCCGGGAAAATGCTAGTGTACGCTATGCCCCCGACACTGCCTCAACGTCAACCCCCGCGCTAGCTCCACGACCTGGAGGGAAATTCAAAACCAGAAGGTGTGAGTGGACCAAAAGAATAAAAGTTTCAAAAACAATTTAATCAACAAACCAGGGTTTGGCCCTCCGTTTTGAAACAGACATGCATAACCCAGTGTCTGAAAACATTTATGAATCATATCATTTTCATCATTGAAACCACAGCCATATAAATACAGTATGATAATCGTTATAAAACATTAGCAGTAAAGCATACGATACCAATATCATTATCCGATCAAACCAGCTGGATCTATCCGAGTCTTTGAATTCCCGAGTCTTTAAACTCAATCCAGGCCTCAATATAATCTGAGTCTTTAAACCCAATAAAAAGATCTAGCAAATTCAATCCAAAACTGTTTGAAACCATTTCTAAAGCCATATCCAAACCCGAATCTGAAACCACTGGTCCGAAGCCCTTCCGGCATCCAGAACCGTCATTCCGAACCCAAATCCGGAAATCCACTTTTCAACTTTAAAGCCAAATTCTGCATCCCGAAATCCAATTCTAAAACCGAAAACCCTTGATCATCAAATCATGTCTCAAAATCCATTTATAATCAGTGAAAACCAATTATCGATTGAAATCCCAAAAACATAGCATCAAAATCATACTCATAGCATTTCCCGAAAAACGTGCTGAAATGCGTAATTTCTCGAAAACCGTGCCATTATGTAAAACAGTTATAACATATTCAATAATCATGAAATCATAATGAAAACCATAAAACAAGTAATTAAAAGCAGTTATGCATGCTTAGTTATAAGGAAGAAGTCCACTCACAGTTACCGGGCACGTCACTCGCGTCCCGTACGTTCCTCGATCTCATCGGGACTTCCCGATCCTGTCACAAGTCACCAAAACTAGTCACTAACACGTCCACCAATTTTCTCCTAATGTTCCCCAACTTCCCCCGGACTTCTAAACGTAATTACACGAAACCCTAAACCTTCGATCCCGTAGAACTAACCCGAAACAATGTCCGCTCGTCTCGAAACTTGTCCCAAAAGATTCGTTACAACGATTAGACCAAAAAATATGTTGGAAGTTTCCCCAGAACAGCCACCACGCGCCCTCACGCGCCTCCCAAAGTGGCTGCGCGTGGGCCTCACACGCCTGCACTGTTCATCGTCTTCAACCTCAGTCCAGCCGGTTCAACTGAACCGAACCGGCGTGACCGGTTCTCTCTCAATTCCTACTCGATTTCAGTCCTTTCAATCCCAATAGTTTCGTCCCCTTCCTAGCAACCATTTCCAATCCTAAAATCCAAACATTACAGCCTCTAACCCATCGTCCTCAAGCTCGAACAAAAACGGTCCGAAACCTCTGTTTCGGTTCCCAGCCAACCACGCAATCCTCCGTCACGGCTTCGAGTTTAAACGATTCCTAGGGACCTACTGAGTTGACTAACACTCACCAAACAACTCGACTCGACCCCAAACGCCACGACTTAACGTTTGAACCAAAACGTCAAAATAGAGCAAACAGAGGAAAAAAAGAAATTACCTGCCTCCCGGCCGCCACCGTGAGCTCCACCGTGCCTACTCGACTTCCCTCAGGCCTCTCGACACCACCACGGGTTCAATTTGACGGTTTGATCACTTGGAATGCACAGCCGTGCACGGTGGTCTTCCGTCCTGTTTTCTGAGAAACTTACCCTTCACACATAGAGGTTCCCTCACCCTAGTTCCACCCAGAACCACTCACTAGCTCCCACTCAGTCTCTCCTCACTCACTCGATCACTAGAACACACAAACACACACTGCAACCCAGTCAATTCCTCCCTCCATCTCACTCTCTGTTTCTCCCTCTTCGAACACGACTAACACACACACAGAGCTAAGTAATTTGCCCGTGCACCCTAGAACCCACTACACACACCCCACGTGTCCACAATCCCATGGTCCCATCTCAAAATATCCAATCACACACTGCACACTTGTCCTCATCTCCTTTGCACAAATCCCAAGGCACCAAAAGACCAAAATGCCCCTATTTATTCAATTTACGGTTTTACCCTCCGCCGTTCTAGACCCGTATCTCACTCGTCCGACGTCCGATGAAAGCATGCTGCCTGTCGTTGAACTCAGGATGACGAGATCTACCTAACGATCCTCGGTCTACGTGTAAAAACCTTGTCGTACAAAAAGTCAACTATTGTCCCTCTTTTAACCAAATTACGATAATGCCCTCAAACGTCCGAACATCATAACTTCTTCCTCGGATGTCGGAATCGGGCTTGCCACCTGTCTACGGACTCGTGGCGTCCCAAACTACGTCACGGTCATCGGTCAATACCCAATTGACCGCCCAAACTAAAAGTCAACTTTTAGCCCATTCCAGGGGCAAAATCGTCATTCTGCGCCAAAGGTCCAAAAGTAGCTGTTGATACCATATCGACCGACCACCCTAGCACAGGTCCCACCAGGACAGGAAGGCCGCCGACCGATCGCCTGATCGGCACCCACACGGCCCACGGCCCGCCGACCGGCACCGCACTGCAGACCCGCCATTCGGCATCTGACAGTGAACAGACGACAGCTGGCTGCGACAGTCACCTAACCAACTCTGCCACACCAACTCCCTGACGGAGGCAGGTTGGGACTCCAGCTGGCGCCTCCTCCGGATATCCAGGGCTTGTCAGACGGCTCACAGCCACCAAGCACCACCTGCTCCCGTAACAGTAGCCCACCTACCGCAGTTATGGCTACTATAAATACCCCAAAACCCTTCACAAAGGTAAGACACTAAGAACCGATCCAGAGCACTGTATTTACTTGCCTCTCGGCACTCAGATACTAACTTAGGCATCGGAGCCCCTTCGGCCGGCACCACACCGGTGTCTAGTCCTTGCAGGATACTCGCCGAACGGCCACGCCCCAGCGGACCCGAAACACCACGCGGCTGGTCCCAGAACCCCCAGCGGGTCTCATCGTGTTGGTCACACCAGGATCAAACAGTAGCCAACTAATCACCGATTAACTCAGCTAAGCCGTCACTAATCACTTCGCTAATCCCGACTCCCGGGACGGGCCCTTACAGCTTGCCTCTGGAAGTTCTCCCTGTGCACAAGTCGATTGCTGCATCCTGCAAGTTCCCATGCATCCTCTGAAGTCCCTCTGCTAACACATTTTGGATTGAAGGGGTTAAGAAATGAGGGTCTTATTTGTCAAAACAAAAAAAAAAAAAAACAAAAAAAAAAGAAATGAAGGTCCTCAATATGAAAGGTCACGGTGAGGAGGGTTGATGGACATGGACGTCGATCGTAGGATTAGAATTGGTATATATAGCAGTCTCATTTGTTTGTGTTTATAATTTTATTTCTTTCCCTCCATTTACTATTAGCTAATATATATTACTGATTTATTGATATTGCTACACAAATATTTGTGTATATAGTACGTAAGAGGTCACAGCTCAAAGTATATATTAATTAGCTATTAAATTTGTATTATTTTAGTAGTTGATCAACTTTATTATTCCATCGCTAGCCTAACCCTATTGATCACTTAATGAACAGGTTGATCTGGTGGGAGGATACTACGATGCCGGGGACAATGTGAAGTTTGGCTTTCCAATGGCATTTACAATAACAATGCTTTCGTGGGGCACGATAGAGTTCGGGAGCAAACTTCAGGCCAAGAATGAGCTTACAAATGCATTGGCTGCCATAAAATGGGGCACTGATTATTTTGTCAAGGCACACACTGCGCCTAATGTCCTCTACGGTGAAGTTGGAGACGGTGACTCTGATCACGGCTGTTGGCAGAGCCCCGAACACATGACCACCGCACGCACGGCCTTTAAGATCGACGATCAGCATCCAGGGTCTGATCTTGCCGGTGAAACTGCGGCTGCTCTGGCGGCGGCTTCCATTGCTTTCACCGCTAATAAGGACCCCAAGTACGCATCCATGCTTTTGACACTTGCAAAACAGGTAACCATTTTGTGAAATTTAATCACTCATCGATCGTCACATGATTAATTTGATCATATTGTAATACATATTATATTAAGGTGATTAATCTTATTTTGTTTCTCTTATTGAATTGCATGTGGAAACTTGCAGCTATTTGAGTTTGCTTGCAGTCATACCGGCCTTTATCAGAATAGCATCAATGTAGCAGGACCTTTCTACTCCAGCAGTGGATACGAGGTATTAATCATATATAACAAAAGATCATGTATAACCAATATGTACTTGCGCCGTATTATTGAAAATTCCATCTCGTACTACTCAAATGCAAACACCTATATACCAGTTTTAATTGATGGGTGCAATTTTTATCCTTAATTATCAAATTTTAGTTTGAATTGTCAAGAGATTTTGATTGTATGTATCCTTCTTTGTTAAAAGTAAACTTATCTCCTCATCAACAATATATAAACCTCCTTTTTGAATAATTGTGCGTACTTTCTTAATCTTTAGGATGAACTATTATGGGCTGCAGCTTGGCTTCATCGTGCCACAAATGATAAAGAATACCTGGATTATCTTGCTCAAGCAGCCAATACTGGAGGTGCTAGGACAGTTTTCTCTTGGGATGACAAGTTTGCTGGGGCACAAGTCCTTGTTGCAAAGGTAACAAAAGATAATTTCTTTTTTGTTCTTATAATCGAACAGTTTGCGACAGTTATGTTATTGAATGGACCGTGAATCGAAGTTATGTCCGATATTAATAAGTTACGTATATATGTATGCAGCTTGTTTTGGAGGGCAAGGTAGATGGTTCTGGAAAATGGGGCCAATACAAGAGCCAGGCTGAGCAATTTATTTGCTCTTGCATTCAGAAAGGTAACAACAATGTGAAGAAGAGCCCCGGTGGTTTGCTATGGTTTTTTCCACATAACAATCTTCAGTACACTTCAGCTGCTGCATTGCTCGCAACTGCTTATTCCGATTACTTGAACACCGAGCATGCCTACATTCAGTTTCCCGGCGGCATTGTCCAAGCCAAAGATCTTCTTGCCTTATCACAATCACAGGTATATATATTGCATTCGTCACCGGCTAGAATGTGTTCGTTACTCCTACCAATTTTTCTCTAGGTAATCGAAGATCATTTATACAAAAAATAAAACAAAAAATTGAATATTTTAGTCCTTCATTATATATATCAATTAAATTTACAGTTTATCATAAAAATCTTAACGGTTTAAAAACCGTCAACTACTGTGACACATGAAGACTACCAAATGATTTCTAATTTTGTTGATTTTTTGGAGTGATGATCTTTACATGATGTTTTACTTACAAGAAATCATAGATTCTGATTATCACACTTATACAGGGAAATCATCAATAATAGACCGTATGGAGGCTATGCAAGAATTTTCCATAACACATACGTACCCGTCCTTTCTACTTTAGTAACAAATAACCATTCTATATTTGGTTTTCAGTTTTCATCATTTTCTTACTTTTTGTGCATGTGATATGTAGAAAATATTGAAAAAAAATGTCCTCAATGGGTTTGAATTGATTCATTTTGTATTCGTGTAGATTTTGTATCCCTTCCATTAAACTTATACTTTTCTTTTTCCTTTGACTAGGTTGACTATATCTTGGGTTCAAATCCAGCTAGTATGAGTTTCATGATTGGATTCGGGTCAAAATATCCGACTCAAGTTCACCACAAAGGAGCATCCATTGCTTCAAACAAGAATGCAGCTGCAGTGGAATGCAAAGCTGGGTTCGACGCATGGCTCCACAAGAACACACCTAACCCAAATGTGTTAAATGGAGCCATAGTCGGAGGCCCGGATGCGAATGACGGGTATACTGATTCAAGAGACAACTACCAAATGGCTGAACCAGCAACTGTTAATACAGCACCACTCGTTGGTGTTCTAGCTAGGCTTTGCTGAGCCCACGATCACCCAATAAATTTTGATCGATCTTAATTATTTCTTCCCCTGTCTCCATGGATTATTGGAGGAAATGATAATGTACATGCATATGTTGTCTCTTGGCCATACAAGATGGTGAACCAGACGATACACACAGGTGGAAAATTCTATTATATAAGATTCTTAGTTTAGGGACTTACAAAACATATAGCTGCTATGCCCATATTAATTGGGAGCTTTTTCTGTTTGAATATCTTTTAAATACGATTTTCTTCAAAAAGAAAATCTTGTAAATAATAATAAAATTAGTTTTCTCTTGTCAAAAGGTGGAATAATTTTTGTAACTATATGATATTCAATTTCACTGCACGTACATTGAATGCTATCGAACAAAATATAATTTTAATAAATAATAAGATCGTTAAATAATATGTATAACTGTCTTCCTTATATATTAAAAAAATATGTATAATGTGATAAATTGATATTTCAAATGTCAACCTAAGTGATATAGATGTATATATATATATATGACCTAGTTGATGAAACTTAGGGCTCTCGCTTAGATGGATCATGGAGTGATTCCTAAATCTAGGGATTTAGATGACACTATAGGGCTCAACTTGTCTGTTTCGTCCATAACAATCATTGTATGCTAGCAATTGAATAAACATATTGAAATGTTGAATTCTGATTTTCTCACCCCCAAAAAAAATAAAGCTAATGGGTTACAGATACTTCTTTGCATATAGTTATAATTTCAAATGAACTATACATCCAGTAATTTTTTATACATTCAATTTTGTGTTTGTTTCTATAGACAATTTAGCTTTTTTGTCGATTCTAAATGCTCTCTTTCAAATCCGTTCATCCAAAATGGAGCCTTGTGTTCAACTCCGATAACATTTTTCCATCAATAACTCAAAATAATCATCAAAATACAATGCAAGAATGTGATTTCGTTCAGCGATGAAAGGGCAGTGGGATCCCATACTTTCTACTGGACGACTCTTGATTCCACAACAAGAAATGCACTGAATTAAAGACCATAGGTCAATCTGTCATTGGAAAGAAGGATCAAATCAAGGAGTACTGCTAGATTCTTACAAATCAAGGAGTACTGCTAGATTCTTACAAATCAAGGAGTACTGCTAGATTCTTACAAATCAAGGAGTACTGCTAGATTCTTACAAATCAATGAGTGCTGAATTCTTAGGTATGTTCATAATTTCTTATTCATTAGAAATTTTCATCTCTTAATTTGATGTATGTAAATACTAGGATTTGCGTTCAAGTTTGCCAATAGAATACAGTATGAAAAACCTGAAAATTACGACAACTTTGTGCTACTATTAGTGCTAATCATGATAACTTCATCAAGTACCAACTTCATTTATTAGAGAATCAATTGTTTAACATTATTTCAAAATTACATCCTATAACAATTTACTATGCATACATTTTTGTGCGTTCAATAGATTCAAAATGTCTCAAGCGTGGACCAACGAGGACGTAGTGTGAGTAATGAGCTGGACCATATTTAGACCAAGAAGTACAAAAACAATTGTCTTATCACATGCTTGTAACCAATATTACTAGCTAGAAATACAAATTAAAGGTTTTTCGACATTACACTAAGTCATTAATTGCTATACTTTTGAATTTTCAGGTTCGGGTGAAAATTTAGAGACAGTTATGACAACAATAACTCTTTTACCCAATGATTTATTCTAGGAGTTTCACAACAATGATGGTAGTATTTTAGATGGGGTTGGAAACAACTACTGATTTATTTTGAAGTCGAATGCTTGAAGTGTTGAAGCTTGAACTCTTTTAGTATAATTTTCTTTGTTTGGAAATTGAAAACCAAAAATGCTTATATTACATGTTGAGATACAAACGGTTATGGAGTTAATCTTCATTAGATGTTTTTTTTAGTACATGAATGGTTTTTTTATTGTCTTAGCATCACCATAATTTATTCTTAAAAACATATTTCATTTCGGTAATGGGCAGGGTATAAATGTGCACGACATCATTGCTTAGCATCACGCTGACTTAACCAGTAATGGGCAGGATCACTGAGTTCTAGCATTTTCTTCATTTCAGTTTCAAACCATACCAAATTAATTGCTCCTTCAAAGCTAGACCTTTATGCTCCTTATTGGAAGTTGTCATATAGGTTCATAATGCAGTGTGTATGCTCTGTATGTGGGAATAACTCACTTATAGCTTCAAACATTCCTTTTTATTTATCAGTCATAAGAAAGTACCCATGGCTGTTTTGTATCTTCAAATCATCACCCACAATGTTCAGAAACCATTTGCAGGTACTGTAATTCTCAACCTCCACAATGCCTCATGCTATTGGATACATACCATTATTTGTATTAACTCCAATAGTAGCCAAACTCCGTCCAGGATGTAGGCCTTTATGACTGTATTGTCCTACTACAGTCAAAGGCCTACAACCTTGCATCCAGCCCTTTTTACAAGGCCCTAATGAAATGTACATTCTTTGGAATCTAGGCACCCCATCGCCCTCAAGTTCAGCCTTAATCACCGATGTCCATTCTCTTCAACTCCTTACAATAATCACGTAAGATTTCATATTGTCTAGTGTATTTACCTTCAACCAACTTTATGGCCATAAACCTTTCCCTATAGCAAGTGAATTTACGCGACCAATAACCTGATTCTGGGTTACAAGCTCTTGAAACTCCCCTAAGTCCCACTTCTTGCTTCTAAGTTGTCTTAAATACTTTCTCACCAACCACTGAGTGTTTGCAAGCATGTTGTAAACACCCTTGCTACAATCATGTTTTGGACGAAAGGTTTTCACTTGTAAGTACTCTATCCCTTTCACTTTTGAAGCATAAACATAAAACTTGCAACTTTTTCCATTCCCACACAATGCTTGTATCTTATCAGAATCATTCTTCTTAAAGTTAATTTCCCTCCTAATTATCACAGAGTGCCTTCTAATTGCTTCTTTGAAGATTGCAGTAGAAGTAAATTTCAAACCAAGTTCAAATACAGAATTTTCCATATCGGTTTCTAGATGGAAGTTCCTATATGCCTGACCATCTTTTCTTTTCCTTCCCATACGTTCCATTTGACCTTCACCATTGTCACTTTCTTCTACTTCTGGATCAAAGCTATTCAACCTAGGTGAATTGGCCCCAATTCCTCAATTGCCATATATTCAGCATGTTCGTGAACACTGGGATCAATTTCAGTTGCTTCATGGTCTACATAATTCTAAAACAGAGCATCATCCATATATGTTTTTACAAACTTATTGTTAATAAACTCTGTATCAAGCTCATCATCTTCTTCAATATCTGACTCAACATCAATTCCATCTTCTTCTTACATAACTTTTTCTTTCCTCTTACCAAGCTCTGGGGGTAGCTTAATCCCATCACCACCCTCACATCATAAGTAGATAGGGATTATCTTGCCATTTGACTCAATATTTCCTTTACAAAGCCGATACAATTGTCGATCACCACTCAACTTAACCAAGTTCTCAATATTCCACTCTTTTGAATATATAGACATTGAGCTAATATCATAACCCAACTCCTTAGCCACATTTTTCATCTCTAATATTGATATATAATCAACCAATACAAAGTCATACCATTTAACATTTCCACCTTGTACGACATTGTCAATCCAGCTTTACCCCCTTCTGTAACGACCCGTCTCGGAAATCAGGATTAGATTAGTGGTTAATGATGGATTAGTGAAGTTAATCGGTGATTAGTTGGGTGATCTTGGACGGATGGTGCAAAATGACGGTTTTGCCCCTAGAATGGGCAAAAAGGTTGACTTTTGGTTCGGGAGGTCAAATGGACTTTGGCCGATGACTGTGGCGTAGTTCGGGACGTCACGAGTTCATAGACAAGTGGCACGTCCGATTCCGACATTCGAGGAAGAAGTTATGATGTTCGGTAGTTCGAGGGTATTTTGGTAATTTGGTTAAATAGGGGCAAACTATTGACTTTTCATACGACATGAGTTTGTCACGCATTTCGAGGACCATTAGGTAGGTCTCGATTCCCTAAGTACAACGACAGGCGGCACGCTGTCATCAGACTTCGAACGACTCGGATATTGGTTTTAAAAACGCTAAGGGCAAAATGGTAATTTGTCATGTAGGGGCAGTTTGGTCATTTTGCTGCCTTGGGTTTTGTGCCCAGTAAAATTGGGAGACTTGGCTGCTTTGGAGATTGTGTCCACTAGCTTTTGGACACATGTCCCTCTCTAGATTGCTGTAGAACATCTTTCACCGCCCTAAAAGTTGTTTAAATTGGTTAATGGTGAAAATGGTTTTAAAACGGCTAAAAACAGAAAAACAGAGGACTTGTAGTGTGTGTGACAGTGAACCCCTTTCCCTCAAACCCAAGCCCTGACCCGTGAAGAGTGACTAAGAAAGGAAGGAGAGGCTGAGGCAGTGGAATGATGGTGGTGGTGACACGAGGGCCGTCATGGACGATGGCCTCAAACCCGTGAAGACCAAAAGAGAGGACCTCGGGGAGTTCAGACCAGACAAGCTATCAAACCTCGTCCTTTGCCCTATTTTGTGAAGGGAAGATGAAGAGGGACTTGTTTGGATGGTGTTGGAGGTCATGGCGGAGCCCACGACGGTATGGGAGGTAAGTTCCTGCGAAGAACACAGCTTGAATTCAAAAATGGAGTTATGGTTTTTAGTAATTACTGATCGATAATGTTGTTGGGGAACTGATTTGGAAGTTGCAAAGGACGTTTGGGGACTAAAACCATGACAGGAGGTGACTGGAAGCAGAAGAACACGACGGGGGGACATGGCCGGTTCATCTTTTGAATTGAGGAGGTAATATTTAGAGTTTAAACTCACAGTTTTAGGTTCTAAATTAATTGCAAAGACTGAGACAAGCATTTAGGAATGAAAAGTATTAAAATCGGATTGAAATAGGATGAAAACCGATGTCGAACCGCCCATGCCGGTTCAGTTGAACCGACCGGACTGCTGAACTGGTCTGAACCGGTCGATTGCAGGTTGAAGATGCTTGAACAGTGGGCGCGTGGCTCCTACGCGCAGCCCCTTTGGGCGGCCTGTGAGGGCGCGTGGTACACCTTTTGAGGAAGTTTTCAACATGACTTTTAAAGTATTCGATGTAACAAACATTTTGGGATTGATTTCGAGTCGATTGGACATCGTCTCAATGTGTTTCGAGATGTCCGAAGGTTTTAGGGATCGTTTAAAAATAGTTAAAAATTCGGAAAAATTGCGTGGCTTTAGTATAAACATTTTGAAGTAGTTAGTGACCTTCTTATGAGATTTGGACAGGTTCGCGAAGTCCGGTGATAGTGGATTAGCCGGTAAAGCATAAGTGCACACGTATCGAGGAAGCAACACTAATGGTCTATGAGTGGACTTTGCTTTCTAACTTATGATGCATGCATAAATTTTTTCTACACGTGATTCCTATGTTTATGATTATGATCTTGATGATTTACAGTTTTGCACGTATTTCGAGATAATTACGTATTTGCACGTTTTACGAGCTTAGGATTTATGTTGTGATTTGATCATGGTTTGATGATTTGATTTTGAGATTTGAAATATGATTTGATTTCATTGATTTATCATGGATTTTGGAAAAGTGATTTCGGGCTTGAAGCCCTGTTCATAAAAGTGATTTCGGATTTTGGAATCGGATTTCAGAATCGGATTTCGGACATATGATTCCTGATTCGGTTTTGGAGCTTTAAAGTGGATTTCTAGATTTGGGTTCGAAATGATGATTCCGGATGCTAGCTTACGAAATGTTGATTTCGGATTCGGATTTGGGAATGGATTTTCTATGATTTTCACTTGGTTTTAGGTTTAAAGACCCGGATATGGCTGGATCTGGTTTTGAGTTTAAAGACTCGGTGATGACGGGGGAGGGCCCTGGATTGATATGTTTTGAGTTTAAAGACTCGGTGATGTGTTTTGAGTTTAAAGACTCGGTTATTGTGATATCTCCCGAGGCCTGTTGATTGTGTTTTGAGTTTAAAGACTCGTTGATATCTCGGGAAGGCCTGATTATGCGCATGTGTTTTGAGTTTAAAGACTCGGCGCGCTTGAGATCCAACAACTTGATTGATTGATGTTTTACTTTGGGTTTTCATTGGTTTTCAGATGTTTTGGGCTATGGCCCGGATGATTTGGATTTTGTGGATTTTTTGGATTTTGGGCTGAGTCCCCGCACTTTGATAAGGATTTATGTTTTTGGGCTGAGGCCTTGGATTTGAGTTACGGATTTGAGGAAAAGAAATGATTCCAGTTTTCATTGATAGTTTTCTGATTTTGGATATGAATTAGTTTTATGAAAAGGTTTTCATATGCATGCATTGGTTTTTGCGTGGAGGGTATAAATGTACTTTTCTATAACCTGTTTTCAGAACGTATTGTTTATTTTGTCCACTCACACTCTTTTATGTTTTTCGATACCCTCTAGGTTGTTGCGGTGCAGGCTGTTGGTAGAGAGGGACGGAGACATCACACACGCAATCCACAGTAGGTTCTGCGCTCTCTGGGAAGTCCGAAAATTTTTGGACGGTTCGCTTGGGAATCTCTTGTCCGGCTTACGCGTTACATGAAGGTTGGATGTAGGTTTAGCTTTCATGTCGCATGTAAGTTAAACGAGAGCATGGCTTATCCCTTAATCCTGGGGAATTGGGGGTAGGTCATGTCACCTTCCTCTACCACACCATGATGAAGCACCTCTAAATTGAGTATGTTAGGATTATCTAAAAAAACCAGAAATGCACTCTAATTAGTACAAAAAAGAGAAACAAATATCTACGTTAGAAAACCAAATAATCAACGAAAAGCTTTCATGGAAGATTGGAAGTTGAAGGTTGCAGTGAAGAAGAATTGGCACCCTGACCTCGTGACAAGGAATAGCCAGTCACCTTGGGGGTTTTATCTAGCCCCTTGCCATTTTCTCCTTCCAATGATGCTGGTATGAACTCCACGACAAAATTTGCTAAAGCCTGGCCTTTGACTGTAGTAGGAAAATAATGCTAAGATTAAATTTTTGAACTTTAGATATCATGTTTCTACATTGAGGAGAGCTTTTGATGTATAAAATATTGCAAGTTGGATCTCATTCTCTTCCAGGACAAGTGCGGAGCTTACTACGACATTAGAAACACCTAGATGAAGGAAAATGTATTCATTATCTTTGGGTTTGATGGCAATGGCAGAGATATCAAGTAGGTCTTGAGATCTTGAAACAACTCTTCACATATTTCATCCCACTTCTCCCTGTAGGCTTTCTTTACTGCTTGGAAGAAAGGTCGACATCGATATGTTGCCTTAGAAAAAAATCTATTCAAAGCAGTTACTCGGCTAGTGAGACTTTGAATCTCCTTTAGATTCGATGGTGACTTCATTTCGAGGATCACCTTGATCTGCTTTATGTTAGCCTCGATTCCACGTTGGGCCACGATGTAGCCTAAATTTTTTCCCACTGATACTCCAAAAGTGCACTTTAGAGGGTTAAACTTCATCTTATATTTTTTCAGCAAATTAAAAGTCTCTTGTAGGTTGGTGATATGATCCTTTAGCTTTTCACCTTTGACCATGATGTCGTCCACATAGACTTCCATGGATTTTCCTCCATGAATTTTCCAATTAATTCCTTGAACATTCGATTGACAAGTCTCTGATACATTGTTCCCGCATTCTTGGGGCCAAACAACATGACCTTATACCAGTATACTCCTTAGTCGAAGACGACGGTCGCCTTGTCTTTATCTTTCTCATGCATAAAAATCTGGTTATAACTCGAATATGCATCTAGAAAGCTAAGGAGCTCATTTCCTATGATGGAATCCACTAAGAGCTTAATTCTCGGTAAGGGATATTATTTTTTGGACATGTGAGATTGAGATCAATGTAATCTACGCAAACTCACCATTGCGCCACTTCCTTCTTCTTAACAAGTATGATGTTTGCTGGCTATTCAGAGTGCGAAAATTCTTGGATGATAACAATTTTTTCGGAGAAAAATTGCTTGACTAGCTTATGATTTGGATTTATGCGCAACTTGTGACAAGTAATGGCAGGGTCAATTCCAGGCATGTCAGATGGTGACCAAGGAAAAAATCTTTTTCCTCACACATGAATGTAATGAGTTCTTCTTTTTCTGTGGCTTCCAAGCGTGTGCCAATGCGAGCATGTTGCTCAGGATATTGAGGGCCAAGCTGAATGAGGGTGACGTCATCTTTTGGTCGCCATCCTTCTAGAGTTGGAGATCCCTTTTAAACGTCTGGATCTTAACTCACAATTGGTTGCTAGAAGGCAAAGAAGAAGGTTTGCCCCTAGCAGATGCTCAAATATGGAGCATAAACTCAGTCTCCTTGACCTATTTCAGCCCTTCGGTGAGGCACCGTCAAGCCATAGCCTAATCACCTTTTATCTCACTGATTCCTCCTCCAGGGATTGGAAATTGAATTTTCTAGTAAAGACTAGACGTGCTGGCTAGGATTTTGTGAAGTCATGGTCTTTCTAATATTCCATTGTATGGTAAATATTCGTCCATGATGTTGAAATTTTGGTACGTGATGACGGGGTCAGAGTGCACATCCAGCTGAAAGGTGCCAATGGTCATACTTGTTGATCTGTTAAAGCCTCAAAGCGGGACAACCCTTTTTGTAGTGAGGTTATCTAAGCTTAATTTGTGCACAACATCACGACTTAAGATATTTGATGCGTAATCTGGATCGGTACAACTAAGGCATTGTCGTGTGGCCAATCAATTGCTACCTTGTCTTTCAAAGAGAAACCAATGATGAGGTCATTGGCTACCCGAAGTGGCAATATGAGAGGCTTGAGAGACAGCCAAAACATCACGAATCTACCTATTTTTCTGCTTGGAAGTAGTCCCTAGAAATTTCGACTCTACTATGATTGTGTTGATGCAAATCATTTTTTACGCAGGCTACTTGGGTCCTTTGTCACTAGGTCGATCTGTGGCCTTCTCCTTGAGGTAATAATGCAATGTCCTTCCTTGATGAGATTTCGAACATATCTCTCAAAGGATAAATATATTTTCTGATGTTGTGCCCGTAGCATTCGTAATAGGCACACCATTTTGTCTTATCGGTTTTCTCCTAATCACCTTTGATTGATTCTGACTTATTGAACCAATTCTTTTCCTTTATTTCATTGTGAATTTGATGGACTGGTAGAGACAATTGCAAATTGGGATTTTCCATGGCCAGAGTATAGGACGCCTCACTCGCCTGGCGTTTCTTAGACTTCCCGTGAGCGAATTTGTTATGGGATTCATCCTTATTTGAGGTTTTAAGGGCCTTCTCGCTTTCCCCAGCATGGTCATGTGTATTGGTGGAGTTTTTCTCATCCTCCTAACATGCATGCCGTTCTTCTAGAGAGAGCATCCTAGTGAGACTCCGAGCGTTACTCATGACTATGTCACCGTAAAGTCGGCTATCCCGAGGAAGTCCCTGTTTGAATGCCATTACAGCAACAAAGTCGCTGCATCCAACTATCCGAGATTTTTCCTCATAGTATCTCCAAATGTACTATCAAAGGGTCTCATTTGAGCGCTTCCTTACAATGAAGATATGATCACTTTACTTTGACTATCCAAAGTTGCAAGTATTCCTTCACAAATGTTAGAGCCTGTTCTTCAAATGAAGCGATAAATATCCGGGGAAGATGGTTGAACCATATCATGGCTTGACCTTGCAAAGAGGCTTGGAATATTTTGCACATGAGTGCATCACGTGTCTATGAGGAAACATGACTCCTCTGTAATAATCAATATGCTTCACTGGGTCGGAAGTTCCTTTGAACTGATTAAAGTTTGGAGTTGTGAACCTCTGAGGGAATGATTCCTCCTCGATGTCTCTCACAAAAGGTGAGGATGACAGAATTTGGCGATGTAGATCATCTTTCAGATTTCCATCACATTAGATGCGAAGGTGTTGATCCAATATTCTTTGGACATCATCAGCTTGTAGTGCACCCAAGGATTGAAATATCTCTATCGACAAAATATCGTTAGTTAAATTTACGGCTATCTCGACGTATATATCGATATCGTTTACGATCAACAAAAATGACAGAAATTTAATCTAAAAATTGGAAATTTTTAATAAAACTTTGGGAAAAATTTAAGTACCCGATAATAGTTATATAGGAATAATACAATTATAAAATGATTTTGACATAATAATTATATGATAAATAATATGATACAATATGATTATGACAATGACTAATAATATAAAATATTAAATATAAATATAAATTAAAGTGAATTACTATAATTGAATTTTAATATAGTTTAAAACATAACAATCAATGGAAGAAATATGATAAAGTAAGTCCAAATATATTTAAAATTGGAAAAAAAATGAAAAACTAGGGCCAAACTTTGTTAAAAAATTGGAAGGAATGGATATATTTAAAATTGGGAAAAAAGATGAAAAATAAGGCCAAACTTTGTTCAAATATTGGAAGAAATGGATAAAAAAATAAATTACTCAACATGTGTCAACAAAGGGCGTTGAACCTAGGACCTCAAATGAAGAAAGAAACCACAAAGCCAACTCAGCTAAGCCAACATTGTTGCAAGTTTAAGCAATGTATAATATATAACTATAAAACCTAATAATCATCTTCTTACTCTAGTTGAGTCTGCAACTCGGGTTTCCCGACCCGGCGACTTGACCCGACTCAAACTCCTTCTTTTTACGTCTAATTTTCACAAATTAACATCCTATCTCGATCGTTTTGATTCCGTAAAGAGATATGTGGGCTTAGAATAAGAAAAATTGGCAAAATATCGATCAATTTCCTTCACCCCCCTTTAGGTGTCACCCCTCCCAAAATTCCGATATTTCGGTGAAATATCGAGCGAAATGTTTGATATTTTCATCCATGAGTGCGCCTCGATGAGGCGGAGAGTCATTACGTGCCAATTTTTGTTGACCTCCTCGAATCTCAATTTTAGATTTTTGAGAGAAAATATGGGTGAGTATGTTTCGTCCCCTTCCTCGATGTGATGGTCAGTACGACTTGGAGTATTTTGAGAAGCTATGTGTTGCCACCTGCTCCCATGTGACTATTCAATTCGCGATGATATCCCTGTTCGGTCTTCAAGTCGTTCATGCACTAATGACCTTGGACATTGTTGGCTCTTTATTCTAGGAGTGCGACTTTCCCCTCCAGAGTCATTTACCGAAGTGTTATGGGACATTATTCGACATCAGACTGTTTTTTTTCCATGGCGTCTTGGAGTGTCTCCTGAGCACTTGAGTTGTTCATTCTGCAAAGATCCGTTGTACAAGCTCTGATTGCATTTGGACTTGATTGCTCAATCTTTCAACTTGTTGTGATAAGTTTTCTTGTGGGGGCAAGCATCGAGGTGTTTGTTTGACGGGTATCACTTCGAGATCCACATCTTGTGTTGAGGAGTTGGTGATAGGCAACAAGTTCCTCTTGTGCTTAACTTTTCCCTAGTACGTCATGAAGTCCATCTAGGATTTCTCACAGATTACTGCTTACATGGGCTTGATTCTACCCTTGCACCTCTCCCACTAGTCGCCCGTCAGTTTGCTGAAATGTTGTCGTTCCTTTTCGTAATGCACTCACTGGAGTTGTTAGGACAGGGAAAGCTCCGAAACCAAAAGTTGGAATTGGTTCTTATGACTCCATTGGTGCCATGATTGTCATGTGGGGGGTATGGCTTTGGTGTTCTTCTGGAGTCACAGTGTGTGCTCCGTTCCCAATCTGAGTTACAGAAGGTGAAACACCATCCTCAGATGATCGAATAGATTGACATGTCCTAACCATGCTAGATGTGGGGACTGAACGAAAAGTTTGTTTTACGAACGATATGAAAAGTACAAGAATTTTGAACAATGTTGATGTATGATGAATGAAGTATGATGAATGATGAACAAAGTTAATGAACGTTGAACAACGTTGATGAACGATGAACGAACAAGAAAACTCTTGTGTATTTCTCAATTCGGCTTTCAATGTAAGCACAAATTGTTGAAGCACAAATTAGTCTCACTAGAAAAGTCTCCTCGAATCCCACAAACGAAAAACAAAAATAAATCGAAATCAAGGTTGAAGCCTTAAGTCAGTTTTGAGAGTGAAATTAGCAGAACTTTAAAAGTGATGAAAGACTTAGCTTGAAAGTGAAATATGCTCCACGATTTACAGAAAAACCTCATAAACCTCGGAGCATTATGAGTAGTCGAAGAAATTTTTAATTAATAAATAATTATTTTTTAAGTAAAATATATTATTTAATTTAATTTAATTTAATTTAGTATTAATAATAATTGTTTATTATTAAGAATAATAATGATAATTAATTTTCGGGAAGAATATTAATAACATTGATATTTTAACCCGATTAAATAATATATTCAATTAGTAAATATATTATTTAATGTATGAGTGTCTGTGAGTCGTTAATGTCATTACTAATGACAATTTGGACATTATATGAATTATGGATCACATAACAGTTCCATAATTTTCGGATGATTTTGAATTCCACAATCATACTGTCCCAGTCGAATGATACTATTTCACATGTTACCATCTCCGTCGGAATTCCGAAAAGACACGTTGTTGAATCAAAGATTGAACCCGCCGCGAAAAGTTCTCACAATTCCTGCAAACAGCAAACAATTAGCTATCGTTGCCTCGATCGATTTACCCGGGGGGTTGTTCGACCAAGAACACTCCGATGCTTAAGTTAGCTTTGAGAGAGGAAAATAATATACTTCGAAGCGAAGAATCAACGTACCTTGGAAAGGAAATGTGCCTCGCTATTTATAGAAAAATCTTGGGAGTCTTGGAGCGTTCTGATTGGTCGGTTGAATATTTAATTAATAAAAAATATATTATTAATTAAATATACTATTTAATAATTGTAATGATGGTTCATCATGATAGTAATGACAATTATTGTATTTTAATATCAATATTAATTATCCATTATTAAGAATAACGACAAATAACTCTCGGGGTGAATATTGATATTACAGAGATTTTAACCCGATCAAATAACGTATTTAACTGGTAAATAGATTATTTAATGTGCGAGTGTTTTCAAATGATCAGCGTTATTTCTAGGGGCGATTTGGTCATTTTGGGGAATTATGGGCCACGTGGCAACTCCATAATTTTCGGATGATTTTGGGTTCCACAAATGCCCCCACATCGATTCGGAATTCGGGGAATCCGAAGGGATGTACATTTTTTGGAATCTTATACTACCGGGTTTTCCAGTTACTGTTGGGTTCAAGAATAGAGCCAGTGTCTTTTTGACCATTTTGCCCCTGGTTATGATAGGTCATCAAATAAGCATTATTTTATATTATTTTATACCCTTTATACTTAGCTTTTAATATTAAAATATTAAATAAATAGATAAAATAATTTATTTTGTGTTATTTTTGTTTAAATAAATAAAGTTTGTAATTTGGAGTATTTTGGCGAAAGAATCGTCTCGATCGAAATTTTAACGAAAATATTATGGACGAATTTCGGTGAAATATTACTAAATTAGTTAAATTAATTAATTTCAGTTTTCTTACAGCCCAAATCCATAAACTGTGCAGCCCAAACCCATTTCAAGAAATAGCCCAGTCGCCGTCAGCCCAACCATCTGAAGCCCGGCCTGCTGCCAAGCCCAGCGGCCCAACTTGCCCAGGCCCGCAAGCCCAGTTCCGCGCGCCTTCCTCCAGCCAGCGGATTCGTCGGAACGCGCCTACCGAAGCGCCTCTCTTCACTTCGGCGCGCGCTTGCCGAAGCGCAGTTCTTCTCTTCAGCGCGCGCCTACCGACGACAGGATCTGCTCCCCAGCTCACGCCTGCCGACCAGCCTCTCACTTTCCAGCGCATGCCTGCCGGCCCACCATCCCCCTTTCCAGCACGCGCCCACCGAATATTTGGCCCTTTTTCAGCTGTTTCTGACAGCCCATTTCCAGCAACATTTCTTTTGTTTTTTTTTTACATCTTTTCCCCACAAACACCACCCAATCTCATCATTTCACTTTTTAATATTTTTATTATAACTTTTATTTGTTTTTATTTATTTTTTTTAGTGTAATTAGCTTTTCCCCCCTATAAATAGGGAGGTCATTTCATGTATTTGGGGAGTCCCCCATTAGCTTCATTTCTTCCATTTTGCTTAGTTTTTAGTTTTCTTCTTTTAGTTCTTTTGTTTCTCTCTTTTGAGAGACATTTTAGGGGACCATTTTAACTTCTTGTAGATTTTCTTGTTAATTAGCTTTCTTTTAATTCTTGTTCTTAATTTATGTTATTTTTATTTTTCTTAATTTCATTTCCTCTTTACTTTGTTCTTGTGATATTTCTTTGAGATCTCTTAAACACATTTTTATGTTTTCCTTAAGAAATACCTAGGCCAAGTAATTCTAAGGCAATTCAAGAGTTTTAAGACCGAATTCCTCTTATTTCTTCTTCCATCTTCACAAGTTTCCTGCCGCTGTTCGGTGATTCTTGTGAAAATCCATACTTCTCTACTTAAATTCTTGTTGTTGTTATTGGTTTTACTTATAATTCAATATATGTGTTGGTATTTTCTTTCTAACATTTGTAAGTAAGAATGCAATCTCCATGTGTTTTACTTTTTGAGTTTCTTTTACTTCATATGTTTTAGTACTTAAACTTCAATTCGAAACTAAATGTTGATCCGCTGTTCGGGGCATTTAGAATAGAGTTGAAGAGATTTAATGTTTGATCGCTGTTCGGCGCATTAAATCACTTACTTAAGGTGAATCATATTGTAAGTAATAATCCGCTGTTCGGTGCATTTATAATATGAAAAATGTATGCATGTATTTGAGATGATTAAGGTATGATTTCGTGATTGGTTCAATATGAGCATGATGTTAGAGTGTTGGTAAAAATATGTGTTTGAAGAAAATTCACTAGTACAAAGGTTAAAGTAGAAGTAAAATTAAGTATTTAATTATTTTTACTTGTTTTATTTATTTTATATTTACAACTCTTTTCAAAACCCCCCTTTTCAATTCTTTATTCTTTATTCTTTTATTCTTTATTCTTTTATTCTTTTATTCTTTTATTCTTCTTTTCTACTTTTAGTTTATTATTCTTTGATTCTTTCATCTCTTTATTCTTTTATTCTTTAATACTTTTAGTTTATTATTCTTTGATTAGTTAATTCTTTAATTCATTTATTCTTTAATTCTCAATTCTTTTATTCTTTAATTCATTAATTCATTAATTTGTTAATTATTTAATTATTTAATTCATTAATTTATTCATTATTCATTTATTCATTACTCTTTCCCACTAACACATTATTAATGTTCCCTAATTTCCCCGGTTAAGAACGATCCCTATTTACCAATACTACATCTACACAAAAAGGGTTTAAATTGCACAACACTCAAATTACGTGTTTAATTTAATGCGTAGTTTGGGCTTAGTCAATTTTTGGCGCCGTTGCCGGGGAAATTGAAAATCATTTTTAATTTGTTAGTGTATGTATATAAATTGTGCATATTATACTTGTTTATAAATTTTACTTTTGTTAATATTATATTTGTTTATAACCCTTACTTACTTGTTTATATTTTATTTATCCATCTTATTTTTGTTCTTATTATTTTTGTTTATAATGTTCATACTTTACTTATTCTTAGTTTCTAATTTATACTTGTTCATAAATGTTCATAATTTTTTTATATATATATTTGTTCATATTCAAATTGTTTATGTAAATTTAAAATTCTATCATACTTGTTCATAATTTAATTTAATTTGTACTTGTCATAAATGCATATTGTACATATTCACTTTTCCTTACTTTTTTTTTCTTTACACTTTCTAACTTTTTCTTTAATCCATTAACTTTAATTTTATTCCATAAACTTTTTCTTTATTCCTTTAACTTTAAATTTATTTAATTAACTTTTTATTCCACTAACTTTTTATTCCATTAACTTTTATTCCATTAATTTTATTCATTAACTTTTTATTCCACTAACTTTTTATTCCATTAACTTGTTAGTGTTAATTCATACTTGTAAATAAATGTTGTATATATGTTACTTGTTACCTTTTATACTTGTTCATAACTTTTATATTTCATAGTATACATGCATACTTGTTCATAATAGATTTTCATTTATATTTGTTTATAATTTTCTTACTTGTTATATTATTCTTGTTCATACTTGTACATAATGTTCATTCTTTTTAATTGTTCATAAATGCTTATGGTAAATATTCACTTTTCCTTATTTTTATTTTTATTTGTAATTAAAAAAAACATAAAATTCGTAAAAAAAAATTAAAAATTAAAAAAATTTCTTTTTCTTCATTTATTTAATTTTTAAATTCAGAAAAAAAATTAATTAATAAAAAATAAAAAATTTCTTTTTCTTCATTTATTCGTAAAAATATTCATTTATCTTCACTTTGTGTTAGTATAAATCTAAATTGTTAAATAAATCTTATACTTATGTTAGTTTGTTAATGAGAAATTGTTTTGTAAATATCATTACTTGTGAATAAAACCATACTTGTAAATAAATTGTTCATACTTGTATAAATTGTTCATACGTAAATTGTCATGTTATATTTGTAAATTGTGCATAAAAAACATACTTGTAAATAGTTATTGCATTCATGCATTAGTCTCAGCTATATGTAGATCACTTGTGCTTCGAAGTTTAGATTTTGATCTTTATCGGCGATGACTCTTTTGTTAACTCTCACCCACGGTAATTGTTAACACTTGAGTCATCTTAATTCCTCTGGAGTAAGAAATTTTCGAGGGTGATGTCTAGGACAAGAGACGGTACTCATAACGGGTTTTGGGTCTAAGAAAATAGCCCTGCCTCTTATGTGTATTCTTTCTAACCTGGTCACTTTTGAAGTTGCCCAAACAGTTGAATTAATCCAATATATTTACTTGGGCCGCACGGACGTATAAGTCTCCATTTAAACTTTGAGGCTATGTGAACCATATATATCTTTGACTTCCCCCGACATGTAAATATTATTGATATCTTAATTTACATTATTTGTCATGACAAAGTTAACTTGCATCTTTCGTTTAACTAACTTGCATCTTTCATTCTAACTTGCATTTCATCTTTCATTTAACTTGCATTTTTAACTTCACTTGCATATTTAGTTTAACTTGCATTGCACTCTTCCTCTAACTTACATCTTTAACTCACATTGCATCATTAACTTTAATTTGCATATCTAACTTGCATTCTTAATTAACGTACATCTCTGACTAACTAACTTGCATCTCTGTCTAGGCTGGATGGACGTTAAACTTCAAGCGCTTGTTGGGAGGCAACCCAATGTGTTCCCGGGATGTGAAGGAGTCATCAATACAGATTTGCTATCCTCTACCCTTCACTCTCTTTTATTTTGTTTATTTAATGTTTTCCTATTATTTTCGTAAATCGTCTTCCTTACTTTGATTATATATTTAATTACTTCGTATTTTCCTACATTGAGGACAATGTAGAATTTAAGTGTGGGGGAATGGTTTACAATTTTGATATTAAAAAAAAAAAAAAATTAATTAAAAAATATATAAAAAAAAAATAATAAAAAAAAATGAAAAAAAAAAAATTCTTGAATCTTTTAACTTAGTGTTTTTATGAGTTTTAAGTTGCCATTTAACTTGTCAATGATATAAATGAATGGAAATGAATATGTTATGGCTATAAAGGTGATCACTACAACTTGAATTTGTTTGTTAATATTTTGTGATTAAGTGTTATAACTTGAAGATAATGCATGTAAATTGGTACATAAACGAGCATAATAAGATAAGTATGAATCATATGAACCTTATGTGAGCTTTAGAACTTAATATACATCTTTGATGAGTGATTCATAAGTTCTTTGTTTAAATTGATATACATATGCCTC
The DNA here is from genome assembly GCA_032719365.1 of Prinsepia uniflora. Taxonomy (NCBI): domain Eukaryota; kingdom Viridiplantae; phylum Streptophyta; class Magnoliopsida; order Rosales; family Rosaceae; genus Prinsepia; species Prinsepia uniflora. The sequence goes on from CM064866.1 coordinate 9,321,987, forward strand.
ATAACTACTTGCCATAGCTTTTAATGAACTCTAGTGTACTAGAACTTATTTTATGTGATTTTCAAAGCTTTTGAGTCAATAAACTCTCTGATTTTGGATATGATTAAGGCATTAGGGTTAACACCACAAATTCAAACATCCATGTTCCCTATTTTGTGCGCACAAGTTGCGACCCCCTTAGTTTTAACCCTTTCGAGCCCACATTAAGCCTTTCTTTCATCACCATGATTATCTAAACACTTGAGCTTAGTATAAACATCCTTTACCCTTGTTCCAAGAACTCGGTTGAAGATATAAAGATTGTGTAAGGAGAAAATGATGATGTTGAAAAGACTTTTATGTGAATTATTTGGATTTACCGACTCAAGTTTTGTTGTATTGTTGACACATGTTATTACCTTGATATAAAAAAAAAATCAAAAAAAAAAAGAAAAAAAAAAGTTGAGTCTCGATCAAGGTAATAAGGTTTGGTTATGTAATGTTTGAGTTAAGTCCCTCACATTTGTAAATCCGACACAAAGAATGATTGTGAGGCCCAACATGATGAAATTAGGCCTATGTTCGAAAGGATGGATTACTGACATCATTGCACTAAGGTTGGGAAGCTATGATACGTTTTGGGAGTCTATTTAGTCTTGGAACGAATTGAGCACCACTTGTCCTATATATTCCTTGCCTCTAAACTTAGCCCCATTACAACCTTCGTAAAGACCTTATGATCCTTAAGATGGTAAATTTTGATTAGTTGAGTTAATCACTTGAGTAAGCTTATGGTTTTGGTTCATTTGCGCAAGTATGTGTTGTTTTTATCTTGAGGTGTTTGTTTGAGATTTTGCAAAAGTACTTCATTTCGATTATGTGAATATTTCTCACATACTTTGAGTGCAAACACAAACCCTTACAAAATTGAGTGAATTTATGAGTGCATATCCTTGTGAGTTGATTCATACTTGTTTTATTCATGTTGAGATCCATTTCACCATATTTACTCATTATCATACTTGTTGAAGCATTTTGTTACAATGTATTAACTCTTAAATTCCATATGCTTAAACGCTTTAAGTGAAAATCTTTTATGCCATGATTGTAATAATGAAATATTGAGACAAATGGTTAAAGGTTACTTGTTTTGAATTCGTAGTTTAATTTTAGTATTTGCTAGGGACTAGCAAAGTTTAAGTGTGGGGGTATTTGATAGGTCATCAAATAAGCATTATTTTATATTATTTTATACCCTTTATACTTAGCTTTTAATATTAAAATATTAAATAAATAGATAAAATAATTTATTTTGTGTTATTTTTGTTTAAATAAATAAAGTTTGTAATTTGGAGTATTTTGGCGAAAGAATCGTCTCGATCAGAATTTCAACGAAAATATTATGGACGAATTTCGGTGAAATATTACTAAATTAGTTAAATTAATTAATTTCAGTTTTCTTACAGCCCAAATCCATAAACTGTGCAGCCCAAACCCATTTCAAGAAATAGCCCAGTCGCCGTCAGCCCAACCATCTGAAGCCCGGCCTGCTGCCAAGCCCAGCGGCCCAACTTGCCCAGGCCCGCAAGCCCAGTTCCGCGCGCCTTCCTCCAGCCAGCGGATTCGTCGGAACGCGCCTACCGAAGCGCCTCTCTTCACTTCGGCGCGCGCTTGCCGAAGCGCAGTTCTTCTCTTCAGCGCGCGCCTACCGACGACAGGATCTGCTCCCTAGCTCACGCCTGCCGACCAGCCTCTCACTTTCCAGCGCATGCCTGCCGGCCCACCATCCCCCTTTCCAGCACGCGCCCACCGAATATTTGGCCCTTTTTCAGCTGTTTCTGACAGCCCATTTCCAGCAACATTTCTTTTGTTTTTTTTTACATCTTTTCCCCACAAACACCACCCAATCTCATCATTTCACTTTTTAATATTTTTATTATAACTTTTATTTGTTTTTATTTATTTTTTTTAGTGTAATTAGCTTTTCCCCCCCTATAAATAGGGAGGTCATTTCATGTATTTGGGGAGTCCCCCATTAGCTCCATTTCTTCCATTTTGCTTAGTTTTTAGTTTTCTTCTTTTAGTTCTTTTGTTTCTCTCTTTTGAGAGACATTTTAGGGGACCATTTTAACTTCTTGTAGATTTTCTTGTTAATTAGCTTTCTTTTAATTCTTGTTCTTAATTTATGTTATTTTTATTTTTCTTAATTTCATTTCCTCTTTACTTTGTTCTTGTGATATTTCTTTGAGATCTCTTAAACACATTTTTATGCTTTCCTTAAGAAATACCTAGGCCAAGTAATTCTAAGGCAATTCAAGAGTTTTAAGACCGAATTCCTCTTATTTATTCTTCCATCTTCACAAGTTTCCTGCCGCTGTTCGGTGATTCTTGTGAAAATCCATACTTCTCTACTTAAATTCTTGTTGTTGTTATTGGTTTTACTTATAATTCAATATATGTGTTGGTATTTTCTTTCTAACATTTGTAAGTAAGAATGCAATCTCCATGTGTTTTACTTTTTGAGTTTCTTTTACTTCATATGTTTTAGTACTTAAACTTCAATTCGAAACTAAATGTTGATCCGCTGTTCGGGGCATTTAGAATAGAGTTGAAGAGATTTAATGTTTGATCGCTGTTCGGCGCATTAAATCACTTACTTAAGGTGAATCATATTGTAAGTAATAATCCGCTGTTCGGTGCATTTATAATATGAAAAATGTATGCATGTATTTGAGATGATTAAGGTATGATTTCGTGATTGGTTCAATATGAGCATGATGTTAGAGTGTTGGTAAAAATATGTGTTTGAAGAAAATTCACTAGTACAAAGGTTAAAGTAGAAGTAAAATTAAGTATTTAATTATTTTTACTTGTTTTATTTATTTTATATTTACAACTCTTTTCAAAACCCCCCTTTTCAATTCTTTATTCTTTTATTCTTTTATTCTTTTATTCTTTTATTCTTCTTTTCTACTTTTAGTTTATTATTCTTTGATTCTTTCATCTCTTTATTCTTTTATTCTTTAATACTTTTAGTTTATTATTCTTTGATTAGTTAATTCTTTAATTCATTTATTCTTTAATTCTCAATTCTTTTATTCTTTAATTCATTAATTCATTAATTTGTTAATTATTTAATTATTTAATTCATTAATTTATTCATTATTCATTTATTCATTACTCTTTCCCACTAACACATTATTAATGTTCCCTAATTTCCCCGGTTAAGAACGATCCCTATTTACCAATACTACATCTACACAAAAAGGGTTTAAATTGCACAACACTCAAATTACGTGTTTAATTTAATGCGTAGTTTGGGCTTAGTCAGGTTATAAGGGCCAAAAGTTGGCATTTTGATTAGAACACTTTTTGGACTTTCCGAAGGGACTGTTGAGTAGGTCTCGAGGCGCTGAATCCGCAGACAGGCGGCATGGGTCGATCGGAGGTCGGACGCGAAAGTTGTGGGTCAGCGAAGGCGAGGGGTATTTTGGTAATTTTGAAAGGTAAGGGCAAAATGTTGACTTTTGACTTGGAAGGTCAAACGGACTTTGGCCAATGACTGTGACGTAGTTCGGGACGTCACGGGTCCGTAGACAGGCGGCATGTCCAAAATGGAGCTCGGATGTGAAAGTTACGGCTCTACGTAGTCCAGGGGTAAAACGGTAAATTTCCGAGTGAAGGGCGAAAAGGTCTTTCAAACGAAAGGTGGATGCTGACTCAAGCTACCAGCCAAAGATTCATGTCACTTTCTCTCTCACTTTTGCACCTGATTTTAGGGATGAAATCAAGGATTAGGAACATTAAGCCCTTAATTAGGGAAAAATCATTCATTTTGTCTAATTTGTGACATTGTTAAATAACAGATCAAATCAGTTGTGAGAATGAGAGATTGAGAGGTTTGAATTAGATCAAAACAAACACGAGGGACAGATGGGTCACTGGTTTTGCAGATTTCAAAATTTTTGAAAAATTGTGGTGAAAATTCGAATTCGAATTCGTGAGCCTTGAGGATCAAAATTGAGACTCGATTAAGTCTCCTGGGATCATTTCGAACCGATCCACATAAAAAACAAAGAGGATTGAGGCTGTACAGAGCAAGAACAGAAGCTTCAAAGTCTTTGAAAAATCGAGCTTGAAATCAAATGGTTAGAGGTAAATATTGGTGCAATTGATCTGGTATTAATGTTTATTACAATCTTAGGTTACTTTCTGTATGATTAATTTAAATAAATGCCCTGAAATTGGGTGGAACCCGATTAAGGATCCATCGGGTTTTCATTTCGAGTCGAGTGAATTAAGGTCCAATCTCATGAAATTGAGCATAAGGACCCCTAAATTGGATTGGATATATGAAAACTAGTGAAAGGAACGAAGAAATTAGGGTCGAATTGACTGAGATTGCTTCGGGTCTGATCGCGGGTACGCGACCCGTTTAACAGAGAAACGGGCGGTAGGGATGACACTAGCAATTACTGTTCACGCGCGTGGCTTTCACGCGCAGCCACTCACAACGGCGCGTGGTGAGTTTTATGGGGAAGTGTTCAACATGTGTTTTACTATATTCAATGTAACGAACATTTTGGCACTGATTTCGAGGAAATCAGACACCGTTTTGATATTGTCTCGAGGGTTTGAAGTTTTAGTTTATGTTTTAAATTAATATTTAATTTCCGAAAAATTGTGGGAAATTGATACGATATTCATAGAGTCATTATTGACCCTTCATGATGTTTTTGGACAGGATTCGAGATTTCTGGAAAGTGTCGGAAATTACGGAAACGCGTGCAACTTGGAAAACGAGTGGTTTGGACGGGGCGTGCGAGCATTGGTAGGCTGGTTCACATTCAATGTGACTCTTGCTAGTACCACAACAATGCTTGCTACGCGTCTAGAGTGACAGGACCCATCCCAATCCCCCTGGGATTAACGTGGGATGACCCTGCTCCCGTCTGACACGAAGTGTCAGACAAGGGATATTTCCAACTGCTCCTGTCTGACACGGAGTGTCAAACAAGGGATACTTCCGACCTTTGCCCTCCCGGGCTATCAGAGTACGCCAGGATCCGGAGGAGGAATGTGATATCTCGGTCTCTTCTACAGTCCACACCGTATTCAACCTGAAGGGTATTAAAAACAGAAAGACTGTGAGTGGACAAAAATAAAGAATTTATAAAAACATATTTCATAAAGAAGACCTTTATACCCTCCACTAAAAAGCATGCATGCATAGTAAAATTATTTATCCAAACACATATGTTAAAACAACCATAATTAGGGTCTCAGCCCCGAGTTCCATAAATCCAAGTCACACGGGCTCCTGCCCAAAACCATTTACTGAAAACCATAACATAATAACCATATGTGGGATCTCAGCCCAAAACCATTTATCATCATAAACACAATTTCCCAAACCAATTGAAATCATGTTTATCCCTTATATTCATATCCAGAACCTGTCACGGTAAAATAGAGCTACACGTGTGCTAACCGGGGTCTCAAACCTAAGTCTCTCCAGGGTCCACCCAGGTCAATGTCCGTAGATCAATGACCCTCCCTGGAGGTAACAAACCATGCCCATCCTGAGAGTAAGGAACCCAACTGGGGGGAGACTCCACTCAGTCAGTGCTCCGTGACTACTCCGGGGTCCACCCAGGCCAACGACCCTCCCCGGAGGAGACAATCATATATAAAGGATGGAATATGAAAAAACCTTTTGAAATCATTCTTTAAACCTTTCAAGAATTCATGCCCGGCCCCCATAAGCCGTCATAATCCATAAAATCCTTTTCGAGGGTTCATGCCGGTTCCCATAAACCGTCATGACTCGTAAATCCATTTCAAGGGTTCATGCCGGTTCCCATAAACCGTCATGAACCATAAAAACCATTTGTAATACATAACTGGGCCCTAGGCCCGAATCCACATAGAAACTGGACCTCAAGTCCGAATTGTAAACCAACTGGGCCTCCGGCCCGATTCCGTAAATCAAATGGACCTCAAGTCCCAGAATTACCTTTTCAAATCCAAAATTATTTCATTAAATTATTTCCAAAATCATAAGAATGGAAAATCAGTGTAAAACTGAAAAACCTCGATTTACGTGCAAGCACGTAAATCGCCTCGAAATACGTGAAACCATATAATTCACAAATATCCAAATCAACATTATCAAATCACATTCATTATCCTTTTGGAAATCCAAAACCATTTCATTTAGACCAATAAAGACCTACAGCCCCGTATAGGGCCGAAACCTCGAAATACGTGCTTATACGTAACCACACATCCAAATGCACTCATGGCATCACAAAAAAGGTATTTAAAACATATAATAAATATTTATGCATGTACCAATTTAGAAAACAAGGTCCACTCACAGACCGTCCGAGCTGTTGTCTTGATTTGCGTGCCATACGGCTCCCCGAGCCGATCACCGTCACCGGGACTTCCAAACCTGTCCAAATTTTAATAGAAGGTTACTAACTACTTAATTAACCTCCTACCAAAGCCCCGTAATTTTTCCAAACTTTTAACTATTTTTAAAACCGAACCTAAACTTTCCGATGCCCCGAAACATATCGAGACGGTGTCCGATCGACTCGAAACTAGTCCCAAAATGTTCGTTACATCGAATAGATGATTTCGTATGTTGGACACATCCCCAAATTCTCCCGTACGCGCCCGCACGCGCCGCCTGAAGTGGCTGCACGTGGGAGCCACGCGCCTGTGAACAGTGCTTCTCCTACCTCGGTCAGACCGGTCCGAACCAGTCCAGTCCGGTTTTTCCTGCAACTTAGACCGGCGTGACCGGTCCAAGCTCATTCCGGCCCAGTTTTTCACCGATTCCACTCCTAATCGATCCTAATCTTCATATAATCGTCCTAGGAACCTAACCTAATTAATTAGAGATCCTAAAGCCACCTAAACCCGACCGGTCCAAAAAGTCCCTCACGGTTCGATTTTCCCGAAACCTCCTAGGGCTTCCCCGACGTCCAACCACCACCAAAACCTCTCTAACAACTCCCTAGCAACCTATTTAACTCAAACCAATCGTCCAAATCGACCCATAACAACAGAAATGAAAAATGGATTGAAATCGGTTAAAACCGATACCTGTGCACTGTTTCCTCCATCGCCTCCGCTTGGCCAGCCACCACGTTCAGCTGGTCCTCCTCACTTCTCTGGCCTCTCTCAAATGGTCAAGGGTCAGGGTTTGGGTTGTGGATGAGAATGGTGGATCGGGTTGGTTTTTGGGTGGATGGAAAAATGGAAAATGGTCGATGCAATTTGGAATGGGAGATGCATGAATGAATTTGGGTGGCCTGTGGATGGGTGACATGTGTCACTCATCCATTGGGTCCCCATAAAATATCTGGGCCCCACTAAGTCCAAAAGTGCAACTGTCTCGTAATTCGTGCAATAGTACGTTCGAATTTCCGTGAACCGTGACTTCGCCGTCGAACGTTCGAATTCGACGTGCCGCCTGTCTACGAATTCGTATCGTCCTTATCTACGTAACGGTCTTTGGCCCTCGGCCACTGGACCTCCCGGTCAAAAAGTCAACATTTGACCCCCTTTTTATCCAAAATTACCAAAATGCCCCTAAACTTCTGAACGTCATAACTTCCTCCTCGAATGTCGGAATTGAACGTGCCACCTGTCTATGAACTCGTGACGTTACGAACTACGTCACGGTCATCGGTCAAAGTCCATTTGACAGTCCGAATGAAAAGTCAATGTTTTGCCACCATCAGGGGCAAAACGGTCATTTCGCATCGTTCGTCCGATTTAGCCTAACTAATCGCCGATTAACCTCACTAATCGTGATTAGTCACTAATCTAATCATGGAATTTGGGACGGGTCGTTACAACCTTCCCTCCTTAATTAATTTCGTCCTCGAAATTCCAACCGACCTAATTCTAACCGTTCTTCCCTCCTTAATTTATTTTCGTTCCCGAAACTTCAACTATATTAGTTCCACATCCACCTCGTGGAAAGTACAATCTACCTCGCAATACGCGTACACTCGTACACCAGCTAACCAAACCAAAACTCGTCTGCACCCAGACGTACCACTAACACTCACGTCACATCGGCTACACTTGACCACTTCGAATGACAGTAGCCATACGTTCCGAATTAACACCACTTGTCAAATCTACCCTTTCGCTGACATAAACAACTCTACGGTTCCTTCTTCAATCTCCAACCTATCTTGACGTCTGCTCCCACTGGGAGTCACCAAACCGCACTTAACGATCTACGTTGACACCTCCGACAAACTGTTACCACTTGACAGTCGTCAATCGAAAATTGTCACTATACTCACTCGTGGTTACACTAACCACCAACTCACTCAACCATGGGTAAACACTCACCCACAAAGCATTTCACTCAATCTGTGTGTAACTAGACCCATCGGAACTACTATGACCCAATGCACAGTATCCAATGTCCAGTCCACGACCTCAACTAATCCAATGGTATCGGAACCAATCCGACTACCAACACGTTCACCAACCTACTACTGGTATATCCTATATACCGTCACCAGACATCACAAGGCGGCCCAGTATCGTACCTCGAACAACGTACAAGGTACATACGTCTATCCATCAACCAGACTACAACCACCTAGGTCATAGCCAAACACGTTTCAATTTTTGGAGTCCATCTGTCCAATCCAGTATTTGACAGGTCGAACTCCGACCCATTATTCGTTTCCAAATCTGAACCCGAATCCGCAATCATTATTCCGTAAGCTAGCATTTGGAATAACCATTCCGAACCCAAATCCATAAAAGGAAAATCCACAGTCAAGCTCTAGAATCAAATCCTGAATCGTCACCCAGAAATCTGATTCTAAAACTCGAAATATCGTTCACGTCTACCGAGACGTATCAAAACCGAACCTATCAGTTACCTGATCAACCGATTACACACCATACATTAGATTGACTTCATAGAGAAATCAATCCCAACATCCACACAGCTCTAGGGCTGACCATATCCGACCACGTCGGAAAACTACTCATCGGACAACTACTCAGGTGAGTAATAAGTCATATGGGATTTACCTTGAAAAGAAGTTCAGTCCCATCATGCTCCACTCAACATCCAAGTAAGAGTGATAAACTCTCCACCTATCTGGATCATCCAAATCACGATCCAGATCCAACACTACGTCAACCGACCATAGATGTCACGATCCCCGATCGTCACGACGTCCAAAGTCCTCAACCATTTCCCACATCTAAATAGATTAGTCAACGACGAGACACGCCGAGACTGTGGGTTCTCACTGATTACCTCGTATCGATCCTTGTCATTCCACCGAGGAAAATCAAACATGATACAAGACTATGACATCAAAACTCATCCTATGTGAATACAACCAACACTCGCTGCACTCACCACGTCATGTAACCTGACATCGTCTACCACCAAGTAGAAAATAAGGAATCTCAGTCACCTAACCTTGATATACTCAACTCCTCATGATGACCCAAAACAAATCCTGGGTCCACCAACTAATACACGATCGGCGTACTAGTGGCAACCAACAACATCTACATCATCTACCATCATCAATCATGGTAGAATCTGAGAAGTCACCCAAAACGACTTCGAAATATCCAATACTAATGCGGAAAACCCGCATTCGATTCGTCACCTCAATCGCAACCTCTTGCGATTCCGAAGTTCCAACAAAATTGGAAACAACATACCCGGACATCAACCACGTGTCCATAATCAGTCTAACTCACTACCAAGTTCGACTGTCGATTTACACTGTTTATGCACATCCAAAAGGATGTCAATTCATCCTAATCTGACGTACCGCTCAACTGAAGAGTCACAACAGACACCTGCTGTGATCTGCAGTCAAATTTCTGCAAACCACCATATCTAACCAATTCTGACCAACTCTGGCCAACACTGACCAACTGGTCGCTAGTCCCCCACGGCAGTATTCGATCCTCACGTCTCAACTACCGTTGGATCCTATCCAGTCCATCACTATCCGTGATCCACTCCCGAACCACAGATACCGAACATATACGTAACTCGATGGAGTCACATCCCAACTCGTGACTCACCGTCATCACAATCACCAGTACCAGTACCAATGTCAGTATCAGCACCAACGCATTATCACTTGCACTAGTATCAGCACACAGGCATCCACACTAGTATCAGTATCAGCATCGACACACAGGGTGCAAATCTGACAACCCTGGATCTCCGCTCATACCAAGCGATGACCCCGTACCTCTGCTCGAATAGGAGAAACTCTGCCTCCCTCGAACCCAACAACTCTGGGTACAGTCACCCTGATAACTTATACGAGAAAAGGAAAATGTCCCCTGAACGTCCCCGATTCCCAACAACTGTAACTACAACCATCCTCGGTAGTAATGCCTGCCACAACTTATGCAAACCAAACCACCAGGCATTACAATCTAGACTCCGCATCCAACGAAATCAACTGCCCGTATTAATCACTCCGTATCCCACTCAGGGATTCCATCGACAAGTACCAACCCTGGTAACTCGTCCAAATCAAACTCTACCAGTCGTAACCCGACTAACCCAATGTCATCTACCAGGTCATCCATGATCGTAGTTGTACCAACAATCCATCATAACTAATGTAGCACGACAACCTACTAGGTTTAACCAATAAGTACAACCTCGGCTGCGAAGTGCAGTCCCAACACTAAGCTGACATGACTCGACCGACGATCTCATCAAAGTTGAGACCACACGCCAACTCACCTTTCCGAACCATACACCCAAGGTAGGGTTCCACAATCACTAACTAGAGTTCCTCAGAACCCAACTGCGAAAAGCAGTAAAATCAACAATCTGACCGACCCCGCGGTCCGACATCATAAAGACATCAATCCAATCCTACCGTCGATCCAACTCAACAATATTTGACCATCCGATGATCATAATTCCTAACCAGTCGTCGGAACGGATCCTACGACATCGTGAAAGACGATCCCAACTAACCGCCTCACGATCAAAACGTTAACGTACAGGTACGTCATCCCTTCCGTAGGGTCTCACACTATCAACCCTGACAGAACTATGGCAACCCCGGCCTCAAATACCGAACCAAGGCATGCCAATCCTACTAACTATCGTACGGGTACCCTAACTATCAGGTTGATAATGAACTGTAGCCCCTTGAGATATCACATCCTCGACCTGCATACATACTCCAAGATCTCCGCGGTTGCTCGAATAGAGACAACCCCGCTCTAATAAGCATCCTACGAGCAATCCTATGCTCTGATACCACATTGACAGGACCCATCCCAATCCCCCTGGGATTAACGTGGGATGACCCTGCTCCCGTCTGACACGAAGTGTCAGACAAGAGATATTTCCAACTGCTCCCGTTTGACACGGAGTGTCAGACAAGGGATACTTCCGACCTTTGCCCTCCCGGGCTATCAGAGTACGCCAGGATCCGGAGGAGGCATGTGATATCTCGGTCTCTGCTACAGTCCACACCGTAATCAACCTGAAGGGTATTAAAAACAGAAAGACTGTGAGTGGACAAAAATAAAGAATTTATAAAAAACATATTTCATAAAGAAGACCTTTATACCCTCCACTAAAAAGCATGCATGCATAGTAAAATTATTTATCCAAACACATATGTTAAAACAACCATAATTAGGGTCTCAGCCCCGAGTTCCGTAAATCCAAGTCACACGGGCTCCTGCCCAAAACCATTTACTGAAAACCATAACATAATAACCATATGTGGGATCTCAGCCCAAAACCATTTATCATCATAAACACAATTTCCCAAACCAATTGAAATCATGTTTATCCCTTATATTCATATCCAGAACCTGTCACGGTAAAATAGAGCTACACGTGTGCTAACCGGGGTCTCAAACCCAAGTCTCTCCAGGGTCCACCCAGGTCAATGTTCGTAGATCAATGACCCTCCCTGGAGGTAACGAACCATGCCCATCCTGAGAGTAAGGAACCCAACTGGGGGGCGACTCCACTCAGTCAGTGCTCCGTGACTACTCCGGGGTCCACCCAGGCCAACGAACCTCCCCAGAGGAGACAATCATATATAAAGGATGGAATATGAAAAAACCTTTTGAAATCATTCTTTAAACCTTTCAAGAATTCATGCCCGGCCCCCATAAGCCGTCATAATCCATAAAATCCTTTTCGAGGGTTCATGCCAGTTCCCATAAATCGTCATGACCCGTAAATCCATTTCAAGGGTTCATGCCGGTTCCCATAAACCGTCATGAACCATAAAAACCATTTGTAATACATAACTGGGCCCTAGGCCCGAATCCACATAGAAACTGGACCTCAAGTCCGAATTGTAAACCAACTGGGCCTCCGGCCCGATTCCGTAAATCAAATGGACCTCAAGTCCCAGAATTACCTTTTCAAATCCAAAATTATTTCATTAAATTATTTCCAAAATCATATGAATGGAAAATCAGTGGAAAACTGAAAAACCTCGATTTACGTGCAAGCACGTAAATCGCCTCTAAATACGTGAAACCATATAATTCACAAATATCCGAATCAACATTATCAAATCACATTCATTATCCTTTTGGAAATCCAAAACCATTTCATTTAGACCAATAAAGACCTACAACCCCGTATAGGGCCGAAACCTCGAAATACGTGCCTATACGTAACCACACATCCAAATGCACTCATGGCATCACAAACAAGTATTTAAAACATATAGTAAACATTTATGCATGCACCAATTTAGAAAACAAGGTCCACTCACAGACCGTCCGAGCTGCTGCCTCAATTTGCGTGCCATACGGCTCCCCGAGCCGATCACCGTCACCGGGACTTCCAAACCTGTCCAAATTTTAATAGAAGGTTACTAACTACTTAATTAACCTCCTACCAAAGCCCCGTAATTTTTTCGAACTTTTAACTATTTTTAAAACCGAACCTAAACCTTCCGATGCCCAGAAACATATCGAGACGGTGTCCGATCGACTCGAAACCAGTCCCAAAATGTTCGTTACATCGAATAGATGATTTCGTATGTTGGACACATCCCCAAATTCTCCCCCACGTGCCCGCACGCGCCGCCTGAAGTGGCTGCGCGTGGGAGCCACGTGCCTGTGAACAGTGCTTCTCCTACCTCGGTCAGACCGGTCTGAACCGGTCCGGTCCAGTTTTTCCTGCAACTTGGACCGGCGTGACCGGTCCATGCTCATTCCGGCCCAATTTTTCACCGATTCCACTCCTAATCGATCCTAATCTTCATATAATCGTCCTAGGAACCTAACCTAATTAATTAGAGATCCTAAAACCACCTAAACCCGACCGGTCCAAAAAGTCCCTCACGATTCGATTTTCCCGAAACCTCCCAGGGCTTCCCCGACGTCCAACCACCACCAAAACCTCTCTAACAACTCCCTAGCAACCTATTTAACTCAAACCAATCGTCCAAATCGACCCATAACAACAGAAATGAAAAATGGATTGAAATCGGTTAAAACCGATACCTGTGCACTGTTTCCTCCATCGCCGTCCACGACGGCTCCGCCTGGCCAGCCACCACGTTCAGCTGGTCCTCCTCACTTCTCTGGCCTCTCTCAAATGGTCAAGGGTCAGGGTTTGGGTTGTGGATGAGAATGGTGGATCGGGTTGGTTTTTGGGTGGATGGAAAAATGGAAAATGGTCGATGCAATTTGGAATGGGAGATGCATGAATGAATTTGGGTGGCCTGTGGATGGGTGACATGTGTCACTCATCCATTGGGTCCCCATAAAATATCTGGGCCCCACTAAGTCCAAAAGTGCAACTGTCTCGTAATTCGTGCAATAGTACGTTCGAATTTCCGTGAACCGTAACTTCGCCGTCGAACGTCCGAATTCGACGTGCCGCCTGTCTACGAATTCGTATCGTCCTTTTCTACGTAACGGTCTTTGGCCCTCGGCCATTGGACCTCCTGGTCAAAAAGTCAACATTTGACCCCCCCTTTTATCCAAAATTACCAAAATGCCCCTAAACTTCCGAACGTCATAACTTCCTCCTCGAATGTCGGAATTGAACGTGCCACCTATCTATGAACTCGTGACGTCACGAACTACGTCACGGTCATCGGTCAAAGTCCATTTGACCGTCCGAATGAAAAGTCAACGTTTTGCCACCATCAGGGGTAAAACGGTCATTTCGCATCGTTCTTCCGATTTAGCCTAACTAATCACCGATTAACCTCACTAATCGTGATTAGTCACTAATTTAATCATGGAATTTGGGACGGGTCGTTACATAGAGTCAGTCAGAGGTGTTTAGAAACTTTGTTGGAGCGGGTGCACAACTGGCGCCACGTGGTGGGCGGAGTTTGGCTAAACAGTCGACGGGGATTTGGCGGTGACTGTGTGCACTTGCAGACGTGACTAGTGAGCATTGGTAGGCTGGATCACATTCACTGTGACTCTTGCTAGCACCACGAATATGCTCGCTATGCGTCAAGGTGCCGAGAGACCCAGCAAACTTGCTTTGTGGGAGCGTGGCGGTTCTCGTGGCCTAAGTCTGTTCCGAGGGAAAGATATGGAGTTTGAGAAGTCAGAAGACTTCATGGAGTGGAAGGCTCGCAATCAAATTGCCTTTCCAAGCGACGTTCTCGTGGAGCTTGGCGACAGACATGCCTCTCCAGACTTAAGGCTCGCACTTCCGTATGTTTGATGAGCTATACAACGGGTTTGGAGGTCAGCCTGATCTCAAAAAGATTGACATGGTCCTTAAAATTCCTCCAGAGTTCCGGGACATGAGCCGGCTACTTTCTCCATTTAAAGATATGAATGACGGGAGGCCTTCAGACATCCTAATCAAGGAGTGGTTGAGCGCTCCACTTCGCTTGAAAGAAACCATTGTTCAGAAGAAGAACAATATGCAAGGACCCATTGGTTCTTTGGAGAAAAAGCATGCTGAGCAACTTCTTTCCAAATCCGACCGTTCTGGTCCCGCGAATGTGCCACCTTGACGCGAAGGGCCGCAGAAATAGAAAGTTATGTTGTCGATGTGAGATTACGATAACTTAAGAAAACTTAAGGTTATTACTTCACATTGGAAGTCAAAGTGGGCGAGCTGGAGACGATCCGTGCAGAGAGGATGCTGATAGAAAAGGAGCGAGATACCGCTCAAGATGAGCTCTCCCTGCTGCGCAGAAATTTTCAGGACTTAGAAGGCTTAGATGCTTCGATGACGAAGGCTTAGGTGTTTCGCATGGCGAAGGCTTAGATGCTTCGCAGGACGAAGGCTTGAATGCTTTGCAGGGCGAAGGCTTGGATGCTTCGCATGGCGAAGGCTTGGATGCTTCGATGACGAAGGCTTAGATGCTTCGCAGGATGAAGGCTTAGATGCTTCGCAGGGCGAAGGCTTGGATGCTTCGATGACGAAGGCTTAGATGCTTCACAGGACGAAGGCTTGAATGCTTCGCAGAGCGACGGATGCTTCGCAGGGCGAAGACTTAGATGCTTCGATGACGAAGGCTTAGATGCTTCGCAGGACGAAGGCTTAGATGCTTCGCAGGACGAAGGCTTAGATGCTTCGCAGGGCGAAGGCTTGGATGCTTCGATGACGAAGGCTTAGATGCTTCGCAGGACGAAGGCTTAGATGCTTCGCAGGGCAAAGGCTTGGATGCTTCGATGACGAAGGCTTAGATGCTTCGCAGGAAGAAGGCTTTTTACACTAGAGGAATAAGCTTTGAAAATTGTATACGGTGAACAAATAGGTTTGTATGAATTCAGAAAAAATTTTCAATCTTATTCCATTGATACTTGAATTTAGAAGACAACTTGAAAAGCAAAATTTGAAAGCTCCATAGAATTTTATGTCTCTCTAATGTTGACATGCATCTAGTTGATCACCTTTGACGCTGGCTTATTTGGCTCTTTCTTCTCCATGTGATTTACAGTCTTCTTTTTTATGTAGTCTGTACAATGCCCCTCCTTCATGAGTTTTTGGAGATATCTTTTGAAAGATATACATGTGCTGATATTGTGCCCATAACATTCATGATAGGCGCACCATTTGGTTTTATCAGCTTTCTCTTGATTTCCCTTGACTGGCTCCGGCTTCTTAAACCATGGCTTGTCCTTAATTTCATTATGGATCTGATGGACTGGTAAAGATAGTTGCAAGTTAGGCTTCCCCATAACTGGCGTTTGGGAGTGTTGCCCGGCCTTGCGCTTGTTGAGCTTTCGAGTCGCAAACTTTCCATGGGGCTCATCCTCATTGGAGGCCCTTTCACTAGCCCCAGCATGGTCCTGAGTATGAGCGGCGCTTTTCTCGTCCTTCCAACTTGCATGTCGCTCTACTAGCGAAAGTATTTTGGTGAGATTTCGCGCATTGCTCATAACGATGTCCCCGTAAAGCTGGCTATCTCGAGGGAGTCCTTGTTTAAATGTCATTGCTGCAATAAGGTCACTACAGCCGACAATGCGAGACTTCTCTTCACTAAATCTCCGTATGTATTGTCGCAGAGTGTCTTTTGCTCTCTTTCGGATAGAGAAAAGATGGTCATCTTTTACCTCGATTGTCCGAAGTTGTGCGTATTCCTTCACAAATGCTAGGGCCAACTCTTCAAAGGACTCAATCGACCTCGGGGGGAGATGATTGAACCAAGTCATGGATTGACCTTGAAGATAAGTTTGAAAAACTTTGCACATGAGCGCATCGTTAGACCTGTGGGGGACCATGACTCCTCGGTAATAATCTGTGTTTTACTGGGTCGGAGGCTCCTTTGAATGGAGTGAAGTTTGGCGTTGCGAACCTCTGGGGGAATGGCTCTTCCTCAATATCCCTTACAAAGGGCGCAGAGAGCTGTATCTGGCGACGTAGGTCGTCTTCTAGATCGCCACCTTGTTGAGCACGAAGGTGCCTGTCCAGCATTTTTTGAACATCATTAGCCCGCAACGCTCCTCTCTGAGGCGATGAGTCCCTTTGTGCTAATCGTCGAGAACTTCTTTGAGCTTCTTCCCTTGATCTCTGGGATCGTGCAGGGGAGTAGGCTTCATCTTCCCCTTTACTGCCATAGGCAGATCATTTTGGGTCTTTGTATAGAGCCCGAGGTTGCCCCTACTCCCATGTGAGTGATGTGAGCGCTCTGTCGGTGAAGTTGCCCCAATCCTACTCCCTAGCCGTTCATGCACTGATGGCTTTAGGCGTTGAGGGCTTTTTGCTCGGTGAGCTTGACTTTCTTCACTGGAATCGCTTAGCGAAGTGTCTCGTGACATTGTTCGACAGTGGATTGGTTCTTTCCCAGGACGCCTTTGAGCATGCTCTTGTTTTCCACGTGACGTGGAATGTCTGTCCTGCTCTTGGACTGGTCTCTCTGCGAGGAGTCATTGCAAGAGCTCTGACTGAAGTTGAACTTGGTTGCTCAACCCTTCAACTTGCTGCGCCAAGTTGTCCTAGGGAGGTTGGTGGTGACTTCTCCCTGAGATGTTATGACAACCGTCCAGAAAGTCCGTTAGGACCATGTTTGTTGTGGGCTGATCATGTCATGATGCGTTTCCCATCAACCTCCCGTTTGCTTGTTGTAAAGCAGAAGTTCCTTCCCCTAGCGCGGGTACTTGGTTAGCTGGAGAGGGGAATGCTCCAAAGCTGAAGGTTGGCCTCCCTTCAAGTGTCTCCATGGGCGATTCTATGGACACATGCCTGGGTTGAGTTGGCCGCTTCTCCGGAGTCTCAATGTGAGCCTCACTCCTCGTCTGAGCTGTTGAGGCAGAAACACCTTCTCCAGTTGATCGAACGGATCGACGAACCTTAGCCATGTCGAATCGAAGAATTTGGAAAGTTGTTGATGGATAATTTGAACAACGTTCAGAATCTTCGAACAATGTCGATGAACGACGAACGAAGGAAGATGAACGATGAACAACGTTCAAAATCTTCGAACAATGTCAATGAACGACGAACGAAGAAAGATGAACGATGAACAATTTCTTGATGAGCGATGAACAACGTTCAAAATTCTTCGAACAATGTCGATGAACGACGAACGAAGAAAGATGAACGATGAACAAATGAGAGAGCTTCTGCTGAGTATTCCTCAATAGCTCTTAATGAAAGCACCAATTGTTGAATCAAAGATTGAACCCGCCGCAAAAAGTTCTCACAATTCCTGCAAACAGCAAACAATTAGCTATCGTTGCCTCGATCGATTTACCCGGGGGGTTGTTCGACCAAGAACACTCCGATGCTTAAGTTAGCTTTGAGAGAGGAAAAAAATATACTTCGAAGCGAAGAATCAACGTACCTTGGAAATGAAATGTGTCTCGCTATTTATAGGAAAATCTTGGGAGCCTTGGAGCGTTCTGATTGGTCGGTTGAATATTTAATTAATAAAAAATATATTATTAATTAAATATACTATTTAATAATTGTAATGATGGTTCATCATGATAGTAATGACAATTATTGTATTTTGATATCAATATTAATTATCCATTATTAAGAATAACGACAATTAACTCTCGGGGTGAATATTAATATTACGGAGATTTTAACTCAATCAAATAACGTATTTAACTGGTAAATAGATTATTTAATGTGCGGGTGTTTTCAAATGATCAACGTTATTACCAGGGGCGATTTGGTCATTTTTGGGAATTACGGGCCACGTGGCAGCTCCATAATTTTCGGATGATTTTAGATTCCACACACGTAAATATTCTATGATTGCATGTTTAATCATACCATAGTAATTAGACACCTTATAATATATATGTTTTTCTATTATGAAATATATATATATATATAGATTCCGTTGGCATGAATAAATTAATAATTCACCTATGATTCCTTTTTTAATTAATAATTATATGATAGTCGCCTTAAAAATATAATATTATGTTGGCGTAGTATTGGAGTTTACGTATGCCTGTAGCCTGTAGCCTATAGCCCACCTAATTCTACTTCCTTTCTAGAATTTGTTTTTTTTTTTCTGTTAAATATATGATATGTTTTTTTTTCTCAAAAAAATTATATATGATATGTTTCGTGGTTATTTTATTCCCCCATTTGTTGAGGAAAATAATAAAATATGTAGCAGAAAAGTATTTAGTAGCTGCAATTCATTGACTGCTAATTATATATTTTCGGTGTCCTTAAATCACAAGCTTCCCAGAAAGTGTGCACGGATGAGCAATATATAGTCGTGAATGACTCTCATAACTCCAAATTAAGAGAAAGACATCATATCTATGTCTCTGTGAGCATCGATCTGAAGCTTAATTTGAGCAGCCAGTAGATTCATGGATCATACGTAGCATAAAGTAAAAAAGTCATGAATTGTTTCAGACCATTCAGTATTAATTTACACGAAAGACTGGAAATTTGATTGGACCCAGATGAATTGTAGCAGTTATAGTTAACTTCTACAATGAAAGGTAGAGACCCAAATTCATAATTTCTTATAGATGCAGAACTCAAGAGATATTAAATTTTATATCGACGTCAAAATAATCTAAGGTATAATTTCTCTAAAAGCTGTTTGTGAGTAACCATCTTTCAAAATTTAATTTAAAATGATCTTTTTTTAGTAAATACCACAAATTGTCTCTACAGTTTAAGGTAAGAATAATTCCCACTCGAAATGCAGCTTTACCCCTAATTACAAAATTCTCCTAAAACTCCTATCAATTACGTATCAGACAAATAATTAAAATATGAAAAAATCGAAGAGAAAAACCCCCATTAAATAGAGTATGAACTACATAAACCAAATCGACAAAAGTTACATTGAAAATTTCAAAATCCTCCTCTCATATATATAATGTATTTAATAGCATATGGAGTATATGAACAACGTACGTATTAATATCATACAGGTAATATCCACAAAGTACGGATAGTGCATAATATCAAAACCATAGAATGGAATAGAAACAAATTGAGAACTGAAAAATATCAATATGTATGAACGAAGTATAAACAACTTATCGAGATTGAGGCAATTCTGCGTGGCCTACTACGATAAATCACTTACAAAAAAACACGAGGATTGCTATATCTCTCTCTACTTTTACTCCCTATTCCGTTGGGGTTAGGGTTCTATCGAAATTTCTGTACACATAGCCTACCTACCCTCCCTGGTTACAAAATAGTGAAATACCAGATCATTCATCAGATTTTACGGCTTGAAGTTAATTATTCTTTATAAAAATCTGCAGCACTACGACGACCTTGCTTGCTTTGAACCTCATTCTTGTTGTCTCGTTTATGAGCTGAATCCATCTTCATGAACTGAAACCCCATTATGTAGCGATACTCTCCAGTCCCAAGGCAGCGTGAGCAGTAATCGAGACCACTTCCACCGCAAGTCCTGCACCTGCAAGAGGGGTTGAGGGCAGTTGATGCGAGCAAATCCGTAGCTGGGTAGAAGAATTCTAATTTCTAAGTGTGGAATATGTGAAAGGTGTTGATAAATGATTACCCACCATTTTGGCCATTCCCCGTTGGGGAGCATTTGCATATCCACTGAGTTTGTCCGCCCTATCTCAAAATATAAAAGTGAGGGAACCAACAGAAAACATCTGTATTATTGCAAATAAAATAGGCCAAAGAAACATCAACACGAGTTACACGGTGAAAAACTGGTTCTGCAGGAATGGACGTGATAGATATCAGGACTTGACACATCTATTTTTCCGGATCAGGCACTGGTTGTAATGATCATGTTCGTGTATTCCTTCGAGCTAAATTCAAAGGGGTCATAATGGTTGAGTTCTGGGGGGCTAAGCCTGAAGTTCAAATTTCATAAAAGAACAGAAAAAACAGGAAATAGGAATTCATTTAACAAGAACGTATGTGTGGACACATATAATCTGATGTTAGATTGTCCTCCCTAATAAATTAGATCTGATTTAAGTAAAGGAAGACACGGAAAGGAAGAAGCGGATGTACATATAAATTCTATACCAACTAAAAAAATTATGCAAATTAAACATTATTGTATTCAAAAGGGTTTAAACATGCCCAGCAGGTATCCCACAGGAATGAACTCAAACTTATATCTCGATTTTCAGTGCTGAAATGCTGACAAATGACTTCAATTTCCTAAAATTACATGCATACACCAATGGTGAAAATTTTCAATCTCAACAGTCGTCCAAAACCGTCATACTTCTGTGGGCAAGTGTAAATATGAAAAACCAAGTCATATTTCCAATTTCAAAACCATTTCATCACATTATATCCAAGTCATAAATATGAAAAAATCCATGTAAAACCGGAAAACCTCGATTTACGTGCAAGCACGTAAATCGCCTCGAAATACGTGAAACCGTACAATTTACCAACAACCAAATCAACATCATACAATCACAATCATAATCCATATAAAACATTTAAGCATGCATAGAATTTATAAAACCAAAGTCCACTCACAGACCGTTTTAACGGTATGCCTCGATACGCGTGTCATCGGCCCTCCCGGGCCACACCACTATCACCGGGACTCCCAATCCTGTCCAAATCACATTAGAGGGTCACTAACCTCATCATTAACATCCTATCAAAGTTCCGTAATTTTCCCGAATTTTTACTTATTTTTAAACTTAATATAAAACCTTCGGACATCCCGAACATTATCGAGACGGTGTCCGATCGACACGAAACCAATTCCAAAATGTCCGTTACATTAAATAGGACAGAAGTCATGTTGACCTCACCTCAAGATTCCCACTCACGCGCCGCCGCAAGCGGCTGCGCGTGGAAGCCACGCGCCAGCTACAGTACCAGCACAGTCATCCCCTTCGCCCGTTTGTCTGGTAAACGGGTTGAAAAACCCGCGTACAGACCCGATTCAATCTCATTCAATTTAACCTCAATTCGATCCGTTCTTTCAACTGATCCCTTCCAATCCAACTCTAATTAAGTTCTGCAAGTTCAATTTCTCGAATCGTGATCTAAATCCTCACGACTCTCGATCGATCCTCGACGGGTCTCCGATTCGGGTTCATAGATTTCGACCCTGTTTTTCAAATTAATTAACACAGTGAGTATCGTGAGAGTGTAAGGATCATTTCTACAAGATTAATTTCATACAATCTCACCTCTAACCCAATGAACTCAAGCTCGAACACCGTCACTGTTCAACCATGGAGTTTCGTCAACCACGACCGTTTTCTTTCAATTGACGAACCCAGAAGCATCGTGGGATCATGAGAAGCAGTTTCCCCACCTCAATTCCGTCGTCTAAACACTCCACGATCATGACTCAACCTCGAAATTCCTCCTCTGTCACCAAGCTCGTTCAGAGCCAAAACGGCACCAATTCTTCTCGTTTCTTCAACAATTATGATCGTGGCACTCCCAGGAAGCTGAAGGTAATCTCCAATTCGATCCTCACGACCCTATGATTTGATTTCGAATTTCCCTCCCAAACTCAATTTTTGGTTTTTGCTTCAGCCCCCCCCCCCCCCCCCCAACACCCTGTCTCCCGTGTTTCACTCAGTTATCACAGTCTTCATACTCACTCAATTCTCCCAATTTTGCTGCAAGAAATCAGCCAATTCCCCCATCCCTCACACTCAGTTGCTCACGGGTTCAAAGACACAGAAGGAGAATTAGGGGGATTAATTAGTTTAGATTAATGGTGATAATGAGGTTGTAATGATGATGTAGAGAGACATGGATCAGGTTTTAGGGCTTAGATTAGGGGATGGGTGACACTTGTCACTCATCCGGATGTGCACAGTCAACGGTCACTATTCACTATTATATTATTATTTTAATCCGAGCCTCGGTTCGTTAGTTCGTTTCCTTGACCATAGCGTCGTCGTCGAATCTCCGATTTCGGCATGCCGCCTGTCATTGGATTCGTATCGACGATACCTACGTAACGGTCCTTGGCCCTCGCCCATCGGACTGCCCGGTCAAAAAGTCAACATTTGGCCCCAAACATGCCAAATTACCAAAATACCCCTCAACTTCCGAACACCATAACTTTCTCTACGAATATCGGAATTGAACGTGCCACCTGTCTATGAACTCGTGATGTCCCGAACTACGTCACGGTCATCGGTCAAAGTCCGTTTGACCGCCCGATCAAAAAGTCAACATTTTGCCCACGACCAGGGGCAAAACGGTCATTTTGCACAATTTGTTCGATTCCGCCCTACTAACCACCGTTCAACCTCACTAATCGAGATTAGTGACTAATCTAATCCCGGAATTTGGGACGGGTCGTTACATCAAATCACTAAACAGTGAAAACATTTATTAAATCAAATCCAGTTCCTCAGTAGAGTCTCAGCCTAAAACCAAATCACGTAAGGTGTCAGCCCAAATCAAATCTCATAAATTATCTCAATAAGGCATTTGCCCGAAACATAGACTCACATACAGATTTGTATGAAAACATGAACAACCAATCCTCAATATCTAATATCTAGCAAATCATCTCAATAGTCACGATATCAACGCAACACGTGCAACTTGGTATTCTACGTCCGAGTATACACCTAGGATCTACGACGTCTGAGTGATATTCAACTCAAGATTGGAGCCCTTGGCTCAATGTCTGAGTCATGGCATTCCCAGGATCGGAGCCCCTAACTCGATGTCTGGGTAATGCCCATATCTGACACTCCTGAGCCTAAGCCTCCCCTCGGAGCTACTCACCTCTTGACAGTGTAATCATGACCTCTCCAGTATCTACGACGTCTAGAGGCTACAATCACATCATAGAGGATGGTTGTGTGGAAAATAGTTCACAAATATTTGTATCTCAAATCATCTCAAAATATCTCAATGGGGCCGATGCCCGAAATATAGTTTCACCAAATCACTTTCCACAAAACCACCATAAAAACAATGTTCATAAACATTTCGCAAATCCAGGATTCATCGAATCCTATCAAATCCAATCTTGTAAATCCACAACAAGATCACAAGTCTAAAATCTCATATCATAAATCAGAACTGGGTCACAAGCCCGATATATCATTTCTAAATCAAAACATTGTTCAGTTTCACGTTTGACTATACTCTAAATCAAACTATAAGCCAACTAGGACACAAGCCCAAAATATTCTTTCCAAATCCGAAAACCATTTCACTATTCAAATCACTGTTCAAAATCACCTTTGATTGTAATCTAAGTCAAGGTCAATATCCAACTGGGTCTCAAACTCGAAATGCCAATTTCACGCATCTCCATGAATTCATTCAAAACCGATAATCACCCATAATATCATATAAAACATAAATCTCGGAATACATGCAATATAATATTTTCTACGAATATAGTCAACAACATACTCAAATCATATGCACTCAGTGCATCTAAAACCATGTTCATAAAACATATAAAACATTTATGCATGCATCATTTTATAAAGCAAATGTCAACTCACAGACCGTCCATGTTGTGCGCTCACAATCCGCGCCAAAAGCCAATCCAAGGCGAATCCAACGTCTTCGGAACGTCCGGACCTGTCCAAATCACACCCAAATGTCACTATCAACCTATACAAGTCCAAACCATAAACCCTCAAAACTCTCGGGACAGTAAACGTGTCCCAAACATGTTTCTCGAGGCGAAAAATCTCCAAATGACCTATCAAACAATCTCTGATCGACCTGAAACCACCACCATTGGATTCAGATCGTTGAAATGTTTCAAACAAGATCGGTTTGATCTCAAAATTTGATCTTGAAATATGTGCTCACGTGCCCACACGTGTTAGTCAAGAGTAGTCAACGCTGACGTCATCTGCTGAAGTCAGCTAGACAACGCTAACAGATTGCCTCGTGGCACCTCCTGATTGGTGCCACATGTCACCCTCTGACACTACCACGTCACATGATGACATCACTTGTTGACATCATCACTTCCTCATGTATTGCCACATGTCATTAACAAGTCTGACACCTCGCTGACACACTGCCACGTAGCACCACCTCACTGGTCCACGTGGCTTGACATGTCTGATGAGGATTGCCACATCATCTAACACGTCACCTGATAAGTCCTGACACCATGCCACGTGGAACCATCTCACTGGTCCACCTGGTCTAACAAGTTTGAGAGGTGGTGCTACGTGACACGTAACCCTGACACCCTCTGATAGATCACCACGTGGCACCACCTGGTTGGCCTCGTGGCCTGACAAGATGATGTGGCTTGCCATTTCATCATCGTTAAGCTCTGGCTGGGTCGACCTAAACCACTGTAACGGGTCGTTTTGACCTGCGACTCGACCCAGTCGGATCTCTGTCGATTCTCAACAAAAAATCGCCATTCTTCTTCTAATCGACTCGTCCCTAACCCAGAAACCTATCTACGATGTCAAAATCAAATAAAAAGCCCAGAAATTACCTGGTTAAGATCAATCTTCACGGGTCAACATTCGAACCTCCTTCCTAGGCGATTCTAGCAACCTCAGCCTTCCATTTTTGTCCCTTAGAACTCCTCCATCCTTAGAGAAAACGTACAAGGCTTTAAAAAGGTTTCCAAACATCCAAAAATCAAAAATCAACACTCCAACCAAAAAGGGTTTCGGGTTTACCTGTTTTCACGGGTTTCTCAAGCCATCGCTGTGTTCAGCCTCTCACCACCGTCCTTCAGTCACTCTTTGGCTCACTATCACTCTCAGTCTCTCTTAAGCAGATCAAAAGAAGAAGATGGATGAAATGGGGAAGGGGGTTTCGGTTTGGGTGAATGAAAATGAGAGAAGGGAGGTGATGCATGTATGAAATATGAGGATCAATGGATGAGTGACACTTGCCACTCATCCATTGATCCCCACAAGATATTTTGGGTCCCACTAAACAACAAACCCCAAAGTCAACTCCTCGTAAAATGTGCCATTATGAATAGTATGAAAAACTGTTTTTGACCCGTACCTTTCCCGTACGATGTTCGATTTCAACATGCCGCTTGTCTATGAATTCGTATTGTCTCAATCTACGTAATGGACCTCGGTCCACGTGCGTTTGACTTCCCAAGTCAAAAGTTAACATTTTACCCCTTTAGGGGCAAAATCGTCATTTAGCCCAATCGTCCAATAATCCTCGATTAATTCCTGATTAATCCTTGATTAATTCTCGATGATCCCTTAAATTCGGGATGGGTCATTACAATGAGAGCGTCAATTTTTTTATTAGTGCTCAACCAGTACCAGAGAACACACATTAAAACAATGAAACTTCATCTTCCAAAACTGTAATGGTTGGTGGTTGGTGATGTTGTATGTTCTTCAGTAGCTTAATAGCAACAAATCCTTGATTTTGACAAGTTTACTCTTTCAGTCTAACAGAGATTTGTGAAGTTAGACGCTTAAGGGGCACATTGGGATAAAAATCATGAGGCATACTAGGTCAACATCGTGTTTAGAGACTTACCTTAATCAGGGAGCATATTGAGTAAATATTAAGGGCATTCCCTCACCAGAGAAGATTGCAGATCAATCTCCTCCTTAGCATCAGTGTAAATAGGAATCAACTTGATTCCTTACTTAGTCTGTATAGTCAAACACTTTCTAGTCAGAACTCCTAGACTAGTATATACGTAGGCTCTAGCTATGTAAAATGTATTTAGTCAATATAAGAAAATTTTTCATACCTTATATGGTATCAGAGCTCTAAAAACTCCACCGAGAAAACCCTAGAAACAAACCCTAATCCCATGACCACTTAACCCACCGTAGTCGTCGCGCCTTTTAATCCTCCTCCACCACCCACCAAAATAACCCATATCCTCTCATCCCTCATCACCATCAACTCCGTAGCTCAGCTGCCCGTTACATGAATCGCCACCATCTTCTTCCCCTAACGAGCCCAATTCAATGTTCTCCTCCCCAGCTACAACCTTATGGGCTACATGGATGGCTCTCATCCTTGCCCCCTACCACAGAATCAGCGCAGTGCGCCTTTTGGTTTCGTCAGGACCAGCTCATTCTCCATGCCATCTTGGCCTCCATATCACCTCAGGTGATAATCCTTATCGCTACTGTAAAGACCTCAGCAGATGCTTGGACTCGTCTCTGCCTCCTTTATGCAAGTAAGGCCAGAACTAGTGTCCTTGGTCTCAAGGAACGACTTACCTTTCTAAGATAGAATTCCAGACCTCTCTAACCACTTTTTGATGATGACATTCCCTTCCATGTCTTGAACGGTTTGGGCCGCCCTGAGTTCAAGGACCACCTTTAGCCAGCATCCCTCCACCAAAACTTCAGACAATAGCCACCATCCCACCACTCCTAGCAGTGGCAACGGTAGCTTCTGCCAGTGTTGTGGTACCTAAGGACACAACGCCAAACGTTGCCTCAACTGTAGTAGCAACCACCCCACCTACTGTGGTCAACTCCATCACCCAGAGCCCATCTTCTTCCTGGATTCTTAACTTTGGTTCTTCCCACCACGTCACTTCCACCCCTCATTATCTCTTAGATGTTCAAAACTATCGTGGCCTGGTGAAATAATCCTTGGCAATGGTAAGGGGTTGCACATAACCCACACTGGTACCACCATTTTCCCTTCTACTTCATTTCGTCCTTTCACTCTCCATAATGTTCTTTGTGTTCCTACCAAGACTAGAAATCTACTCTATATATCTCAGTTCAATACCACTAATCACACATCCATTGAATTTTTCCCTGATTGTTTCCAGGTGAAGGATCTCAGCGCGGGGGCGGTCCTTCTTCAAGGCCAGAGTAAGAAAGGTGTGTACGTATGGTCCCCTCTATCCCAACAACCTCAAGCCTTGGCAGGTGTGGTGTTCTCTATAACATTATGGCATCGTCGCCTATGTCACCCTAGTTCTAAAGTCCTAGAGTTTATTTTCCTTTCTAATTCCATTCTTTCACTTTCCAAATTTCTAGAGTCTGTATGTTCATCCTGCCAATGCAATAAAATCCATCACCTTCCTTTTCGTGAATCTTCCTTTAAAAGCACACAACCCTTTCAATTAATCTATTTTGATGTTTGGGGCCCTGCCCCATACATCTCCCCAAAAGGATTTTCCTACTATGTCATTCCCGTACACCACTACACCAAATACATTCGGTTGTATCCCCTAAAAAAGAAATCATGATTTTCCAACCTTCCTTGATTTCAAGAAAATTGTTGAAAATTACTTTCAAACCTCCATTTACACCCTCTACATTGATCGTGGTGGGGAGTTTGTCAAATTCAAAGCCTAACTTGCAACCCACGACATCAATCACTTTCTAACCCTTCCCCGCACTCCTCAACATAACGGGGTTGCTGAACGGCGCCACCGCCATGTGGTGGAAACTAGCCTCACCCTTCTTCACCAAGCCAACTTACCGATCCCCTATTGGTCATATGCCTTCAAATGACATGACCCATCCCTATCCCCCGGAGACCACCCTGGGATGTGTCTTGCTCCCTTTTGACAACGACCCCAAAGTACCGAAAATACCCTTTACGGGATTAACACTTTACAAATAAATTCAGTTCAAGTTTTACATTGTCAGACCAGGGATAAATACTTTACACAAAAGTGAGCACATATGCCAGTCTACACAATGGTGCTCAACCTACCCAAAAAGGGTGTACAGGCGCGCAACGACGATTTTTTATGCCTCGACCTCTCGGTCAGTCCCTACCTCAATGTTACGGCCTGGAGGGTCAAGAAAAACATTTAAAGGGTGAGTGGAAAAAAATAATTAAGTCATAAAACTCATTTGTAAACAATAATAATATTTAGACCCTTAGTTTTCCAAACATGCATGCATTCAAGTTAAAACGTAAAGCGGAATAAATCAAGATAATACTAATCATAATAATAATGATAATAATACTATTACTCATACACTGTGTAACCAATCCCCGACATCCCAGATGTCCAATAATGTCACGGTCCTAAGGCTACGCTTGCCACCCGGGGTCTCAATCTTGAGTACTCCCCTGGGTCCACCAGTTTCTGGGTAATCCCCGGATCATTGCCCGGGGTATTTCCATCTATAGGAATCCTGATCCTGAGCCTTTCTACAGATTTTCACGTAAAGCGACCCCTCTCAGGCCATTCGCCATAACTGCTCCAGGGTACCAGGTCGTCTGGAGGAGACAATAATCCATAAGGGTGGTATGTACAATATAATAGTAAAAACCAGTGAAATCCTGTTAAAGCCATTTCCCAAAATCATTGTTTGATTCCCAAAACAAGTCAACACAATATCCAGACGGGTCTCAAGCCCAAAACATAGAATCACGTAAAATATCCCATAACCAACATTTAAAATCTACCAAAGAAATCCAGTTCATATCATATAAATAAGTAGATAAACAGTTATGCATGCATATCATTTATAAACCAAATGTCCAATCACACGCGGTCCTTGATACACTAACGAACTGTGGTATAACTGCCCTGAAGCTTAAACCACAGTCTTCGGGCCTGCCCAAAACACATCTAAAGGTCACTAACGGACTCTACAAGTTTATACTTAAAACTCCCAAAAAGTCCAATACCGGGAACGTGTCCCAAACGCGCATCCTGAGGATTTAAACCCCTAAAGGGCCTATCAAATGAAATCTGATCGACCCGAAAACACTACCATTGGATTCAAATCGTTGAAACCTTTAAAATGGGACCGATATCACCTTAAAATACGTGCCAATGCGCGGGTCAAAATCCTGATCAACACTGGTCAAAAAGTCAACGTTGATGTCAGCAAAAGTCAACGTTGACGTCAGCAAAAGTCAACGTTGACGTCAACAAAAGTCAACGCTAACTTCATGGTCAACGGTCAACGTTGACGATATCAAAGTCATCGCTGATATGTCTGACACGTGCGACGTGTCACGCGTTGACTGGTCCATGTGTCTGACACATCAATGCTGATTGTGCCTGACAAGTTGCCACGTGTTAGCCTCCTATTGGCCACGTGGCCTGACAACCTGACAGATGATGACGTCACCTTACTGACATCATCATCTTCAACCTCTCGACAGGTCATCTCAGTTCCACTGTAACAGGTCGCCCAGACCTGCGACCCAACCTGGTTCTAAATCCCTCATTTCTAACCTGTTTTCGATCGCGTTTGATCCTACATGATCTTCTGGGTTCCTATAGAAGATCTATGGGTTCAAAATCACGAAAAAAAACTAGAAAGTACCTTCCAACAATGAACAGTAACGTCGAACTTCCAACTCTATTTCCTAACGGGAGCAGGGCGCATCCCCATGTGGTCTCTGGGGGATCGAGATGGGTCCTGTCATATGTCTCACAAGTGGTTAAAGACCCTAAATGGCAATCTGCCATGTCTGCTGAAATCACGGATCTGATTCATAATGGCATTTGGAGGTTAGTTCCTCCCCAACCACACAATAATGGCATTTCGACGTCCGTGTGTGGACCGGCTCAAGAACTACGGAGTTTTACCTCGACGTCTGAGTCACGATCCCAGTTTTAGGAACTATAGAGCGTTCCCTCGACGTTTGAGACTGCTCATAAGTCTCGGGGACTACGGAGATTTACCTCGACGTCCAAGACTACCCATCATAATATCGATCTCAGGAATTACGGTACTTTACCTCGGCGACCGAGACAGTCCAATCAATTTGGCACTCTGAGGAGGGTCTCCACATCATATCATTATAGTCATCACAACCATCACGAATAACGAGGGACCACAATCCAATAATAACATACCCTTAACACAAACTAAGACTAGAAACCAAAACCAAAGTCAAACCCTAGGCCTAAGCCCAAATCACATATACATCTCAGAATCTTCGTAAAGCGATCCATTAACATATTCAACAAAATCATATCAAAAGCAAGTTCCATCCACCATCATTCAACTCATATAATCAGGACAGAATACGTATAAAACAATTCCCACAACTCATTGAGGATCCGAGGTTTAATAAACTCAATTTCCTTGCAAAACA
The DNA here is from genome assembly GCA_032719365.1 of Prinsepia uniflora. NCBI lineage: Eukaryota > Viridiplantae > Streptophyta > Magnoliopsida > Rosales > Rosaceae > Prinsepia > Prinsepia uniflora. Next base: position 9,352,876 of record CM064866.1, read on the forward strand.
TTTTAACAACATTTTTCTTAATTAGTCACAAATTTCCCAAAATTCATATAATATGTATTGTAAATATTCGTCAAGCATTTCTCAAATAAATATTCTAAAATCATATAAAATATAATAAAATCATCATCAAGAAAATATTTTCGATCCCCCGGGATTAAGGGCTAAACCCTGCTCCCGTCTAACTTATGCATAACACGAAGGCTAAACGAACGTCCAACCTCCATGTAACACGTAAGTCGGACAAGGGATTTTTGATCCGACCGTCCAAAATATTTCCAAACTTCCCAGAGTGCGCAGAGTCTACTGTGGATCGTACGTGTGATGTCTCCGTCTCTCTCTCTCGACCGACAGCCCGCGCCGCAACAATCTGGAGGGTATCAAAAACACGAAAGGACTGTGAGTGGACAAAAATAAAGTATAATTTAGAAAACAGTTCAATAAGACAATTAAATTTATACCCTCCACGCAAAAACCAATGCATGCATATCAATTCAAGTCATGAAGCCACTCAAATCAAAAACCATCCACGAAACCATTTGAAAACCCGTATCATCCAGGCCCCAGCCTCAAATCACAATTCAATCGCAAATCCGGGAACTCAGTCCCAAAACTCGTCAAATCCACTTCATCTGGGCCACTGCCCAAAACATCAGAGAACCAGTGAAAATATCAATCATACAAGTTTACTGGATCTAAAGTGCGCCTGAGTCTTTAAACTCAAAACACAATGCGCAATAACCAGGCCTTCCCGGGATATCCGAGTCTTTAAACTCAAAACACAATCATAAGGGGGGGGGGGGGGGGTATCAAATCCGAGTCTTTAAACTCAAAACATATCAACTCAGGGCCCTCCCCCCCCCCCCCCCCCCCGTCAATAAATCCGAGTCTTTAAACTCAAAACCAGATCCAGTAGGTTTTTCTCTTTTCTTTTCCGGGTCTTTAAACCCAAAACCATTTTCATCCAATCAGTGAAAACAACAGAAAATCCACAGTCGAGCTCGCAACAATGATTCCGTAAGCCGGCATCCGGAACCACTGTCCCGAACCCAAATCCAGACTTCCTTTCCGAGTCTCGAAAACCAAAGCCGAAACATTATTTCCGAAATCACAAGAACAGGGCTCCAAGCCCGAAATCACTTTTCCGAAATCCATTTTAAAACCTTGAAATCAAATCATCTTTCAAATCCCGAAATCAAAGCATTAAAACCATGATCAAATCACAAGAACGTTTGAAATATCGTAAAACCTGAAATTCCGTAAAATATCTTCGAAAAACGTGCAAAATTGTAAAGCATCAAGATCATAAAGCAAATCATAGAATCAAATATAGAAATCATATAAAACATATATGCATGCATTAAGAGTTAGAAAGAAAAGTCCACTCACAGACCATTCCGACGTCGCCTCGATACACGCGCACTTACGCCGTTCCCGGCCATTCCGCTATCCTCGACTTCCCCGAACCTGTCCAAATCCCATAATGAGGTCACAAACTACTTCACAATGGTCATACTAAGATCCCATAATTTTCCCGTATTTTTAGCTATTTTTAACCAAGCCCTAAAACCTTCGGAAATCCCGAAAACTATCGAGACGATGTCCGAATGACTCGAAACCAGCGCCAAAATGTTCGTTACACCGAATACTTTAAAAGTCGTGTTGGAACCTTCCCCAAAAGGGGCCCCACACGCCCTCACGCCCCGCCCAAAGGGGCTGTACGTGGGAGCCACGCACGACACTATTCATCATCCCTGTCCTCTCGCCGAGCCGGTCTGAGCCGGTTCGAACCGGTCCGATTCAACCGAACTGGCGTCCACGGTTTTCCACCATTTCTCTAGCTTTTCCTAAACCGTTTAATTCTACCCAATCATCTAGTCCTTCCCTACTTATCTACGACTTCAAAACATAAATTTGAGGTCTGTAACTTACCTTCATACATCAAAGAAAAACCTAGAACTCCTCATCCTCTGTGTTCTGGTGTTCCTGGCCACTTACACCCCCTGTTTGATCCTTTTTGAACTCCTCTCGACCTCCTAACATTAATCAAGCAATCACTTTGATCAGAGATGGTCACCATATCGATTATATAACCAATTTGACACAGGGAGCTCACGGTGGTCTTACCTCCGTTCACTGTTATGAACACCTATCGCGCACAGCCACGGTGACCACCAGCTTCAGCTCAATACTCTCAACAACTTTGATGAACAAACTAGAAGCAAAGAACCACAATTACAGCTGGTTAGATCAAGATCATCTCGCGGGTTCAGAGTGCCCTGCCTTCCACGGTGCCGTGGCCACCGCCCACGGCGGCTCGACATCCTGCCACCAACCCACTCTTCTCACTTCCTTTATCATTCTTCTTCAGAGTGGTCTCGCCATTAGAGATGTTTGCAACCACGATTCCTCCCAAATTGCATTCCCCTGTTTTTCTGTTTTCCTCCCACTCGAACCTGCGCAACACCACATTTGTAAACAGAAAATGAGGCGGTCACCAAAGTTCCACAACCTTCCAGTGGGGGATACTTGTCCCCAATCTGATGGACATACACCCCAAAAGAGCCAAGTGTCCAGAACTAACTGGGCATAGTTCCCAAGGCAGCACAATGACCAAAATGCCCTTATCTTACAAAATTACCCTTTCGCCCCTCAACTTTCTAGACCCGTAACTTTGTCGTTCGACCTCCAATGAACACATGCCGCCTGTGATTGTACTCAGGGCATCGAGACCTATCTAAGTCAACAAAGTCCATATATGCATGCGTGAAGAAAACTTGTCGTACAAAAGTCAACAAAGTCCTCCTTTTAAACCAAATTACGGAAATGACCTCAATCTTCCGAACATCATAACTTCCTCCTCGGATGTTGGAATCGGGCGTGCCACCTGTCTATGAACTCGTGACGTCCCGAACTACGTCACGATCACCGGTCAAAGTCCATTTGACCATCCGAATAAAAAGTCAACAATTTGCCCAAACTAGGGGCAAAATCGTCATTCTACGCCGAACGTCCAAAGTAACCCACGAAACACCAAATAACGCAGCTAATCTGTCACTAATCACTTCACTATCCCGAATCCCAGGACGAGTCGTTACACTGAACAGAAACCAGGCACGGGCACCATTTTTAAAACTGGTTTTGGGTCTGTTTGCGGGAAATAGAGTCGCAGTGGGACTGAGCGATTCCCACGAGTTGTTGGCTGCACGGTTTGATTAACAGAGAGGTAGAAGTGTTTGAGGGTCATTCTGAGGAAGAGAGGACTGGGAGCTTGAGAGAAAACGGAGTTCGGAGCAAACTGAAAATTGGAGGGAAAAATCAAAAGTTGAATTGTGAGTCGAGAGGAACAAAACCAAGGATTGAAACAGTCTTCTGGAACCATTCAGAGTTCAACCGTATCAATTTTGAAGAGAATCGATCACGGTTTGGCCAAGAACAGAAGTCTCAGGTTCTGGAAATTTTCAAGGTTGAGGATGACTACTTCGAGGTAAGTTTTCCTGAGATTGGTTGTGTTTTAAGGTTCGTTTAGGTCCTATCAAGCTTCAGTTTAAGTTAATTTGAAAATGGAGTTGAGTCGAGTGAGTTACAACGATTGACCCGTTTGGTTGATCACGGGTGGATTGATCGATTCAGAGAGAGTTGAGTGTAATTATGATTTGGGAACCTAAATTAAGTTATAGTGTAAGGTTTTTGAAGGACAAATTGAAAGATTTAAGCTGAAATTGCAGGAAATTGGACCTGGTTGTGTCGCAGGGGGTCGGGTGAAGAAGGTGACACTGTAGCATCACTGTAGCAGGCGCGTGAGTTTCACGCGCAGCCACTCACAGCTGCGCGTGGAGGCGCGTGGGCCCGATTCTCGAGGTGAGTTCAACACGACTTTTGTCTTATACAATGTAACGAACATTTTAGCGTTGATTTCGAATTAATCGGACACCGTTTCGATGTTGTTTCGAGGGTCCGAAGATCTATGTTACGTTTTAATTAACATTTAATTCCCGAAAAATTATGGGAAATTAGTATGATGTTATTTGAGTCCTTAGTGACACTAAAGAATGATTCCGGACAGGATTCGAGATTCCTGAAAAATGTCAGAAATTACGGGAACGTGTGCAGCGCGAAAACGAGCATTATGGACGGTGTGTGAGTGGACTTTGCTTTCTAAAATTTAATGCATGCATAAATGTTTCTACGATTTCTATGATTTCTATGATTATGATTATGACTCGTGATAATTACTATTTTCATATTTATATGTATTTTGATATGCAATACGTAATTGCACGTATTTCGAGTCTATAGTTTCTCTTATGCCTTGGTGATGGTTTGATGAACGATTTCACATGATTTGTGCATATGATGTTTTAAGGATGTTTTGATTGGGATTGTGAGTACGACTTACGGGTTTGACACGTATTTCAAAACTATCACGAATTTGCGCGTTTTACGAGATTTCACGTATTTTGTGATTTGATCGTGGTTTTTATGTTTTGACCTTGGGAATTGAAATATGATTTGATTTCAAAGATTTAAAATGGATTTCGGAAAAAGTGATTTCGGGCGTGATGCCCAGGGCATAAAAGTAATTTTGGTGAACGAGATTTCGATTTTCGTAAACTTGAAAGTGGATTTCTGGTTTGGGTTCGGAATGACGATTCCGGATGCCGGTTTACGGAATCATTATTGCGAATTCGAATTCGGAAATGGATGACGGATATGATTAGGAATTTGAATGTGAAATTCGGACATAAGTCCTATTATTACGAAATGTGATTTCGGAATGGTTTGTAAAATGGATCACGATGGATCCTGGATTGTTGTGATTCACAAATGGTTTTGGGTTTGAAGACCCGGTGCTATTTTTGGATCATGTTTTGAGTTTAAAGACTCGGTTAATTGATGACGGGGGAGGGCCCTTGATGAGTTTAAAGACTCGGTTACTGTTTTGAGTTTAAAGACTCGGTATGATACCCCCCCCCCAAGGCCTATTGATTATGTTCTGAGTTTAAAGACTCGTTGATATCCCAGGAAGGCCTGATTATGCGCATGGTTTTGAGTTTAAAGACTCGGACGCACTTGAGATCCAGCAGATTGTTTGACTTGTGAATTAATGTTGATTTCAGATGTTTCGGATGTGTTGGGCAATAGCTCGGTTTATATGACTTGATGGATTTTGGGTTATGTTATGTACTTGACTTTTGATTCATGATTTTTGGGCTGAGGCCTCGTGTTTATGGTTTCAAGCTAAGGCCGAGGTTTGAGCAACGAAAAATGATTTAGATTTTCATACACGTTTTTCTTATATTGGAAATGAAATGGTTTGTAAATGAATTATCAAATGATTTCCGAATGCATGCATTGGTTTTACGTGGAGGGTAGAAACGTCTTCTGTAACTATTTTATAAACTGATTTATTTTCGTCTACTCACACCTTTTGTGTTTTATTGACCCTCCAGGTCGTGGCGCGTTGACCGAGGCTGATCGAGAGGCGGAGGCATGAGTGAGTACGTGTGTGGCTATCCCTGATTTGGCATGTCAGGGCCCACCCCTAATCCCCCAGGATTAGGGACTAAACCCTGCTCCCGTCTGATTTACACATGACACGAAGGCCAAACAGACGTCCAACTTTCACGTGACACGTAAGTCGGACAAGGGATTTCTGAACCGAACGTCTCACTATCTTCCAAACTGCCCAGAGTGCGCAGAGTCTACTGTGGATTGTGCGTGTGATGTCTCCGACTCTCTCGATCGACAGCCCGTGCTGCAACAACCTGGAGGGTATCGAAAACACGAAAAGACTGTGAGTGGACAAAAATAAAGTATAAATTCAAAAACAGTTATCAGAAAACACATACATTTATACCCTCTGTTTTAAAACCAATGCATGCATATCAATTTCATATCATAAAACCATGTACGAAAACCAAACACATTTTCCTTTTCTTAAATCCCGGGCCTCAGCCCAAAATCACCGAAAACCATTTCATCCGGGTCACTGCCCAAAACCTCAGAAAACCATTATCATCAATTCTCAGTGAAATCCAAAACACATTTGAGACCACGTTCTCATCCATCGAACCTGCTGGATTTATCCGAGTCTTTAAACTCAATAACCAGGCCTCAATAATCCGAGTCTTTAAACTCAACAGGCCTACGGGGGAAATATCAATATATCCGAGTCTTTAAACTCCCGAGTCTTTAAACTCAATCCGGGTCTTTAAACCCAATCTGGACCCGTCCCCCGTCAATCACAATATCTGGGTCTTTAAACCCAATAATCAGATCCGGCAAATCCAATCCAAAACCATTTGAAAACCATTTCTAAATCCATATCCAAACCCGAATCCGAAACCACTGGCCCGAAGCTCTTCCGGCATCCAGAACCGTCATTCCGAATCCAAATCCAGAACTCATCTCCATTTCCTTTCCAGATCCGAGTCCGTAACCATCATTCCGTAAGTCGGCATCCAGAAAAACCATTCCGAACTCAAACCTGAAATCCACTTTCAAGTCCCGAATCGAATCCCGAATCGTCATCCGGAATTTTGATTCCAAAACCCGAAGTCACATTTTCGAAAACCACTTTTGAACTGGGCTTCAAGCCCGAAAACCCTTTTAAAAAATCCTTTCACTTTCTTTGAAATCCAATCGTACTTCAAATCCCAAAATCCAATCATTAAAACCAGGTTTAAATCACAAGATCCATCAAATCTCGTAAAACGTGAATTTTCGTAATTTCCTCGAAAAACGTGCAACAACCATAAATCATCACAATCATAAATCAAGTCATAGAATCACGTATGAAAACATTTAAAACATATATGCATGCATCAAGAGTTAGAAAGCAAAGTCCACTTGCAGACCATTCCGACGTCGCCTCGATACGCGCGCACTTAGGCCATTCCCGGCCATTCCGCTATCCTCGGCCTTTCCGAACCTGTCCAAAACCCATACTACAGTCACTAGCTATTTCACACAGGTTATACTAAAACCCTGTATTTTTCCGAATTTTTAACTATTTTTAACCGAGGTCTAAAATTTTCGGACAGCCCGAAACATATCGAGCCGATGTTCGATTGACTCGAAACCTGTGCCAAAATGTTTGTTGCATCGAATACTTTAAAAATCGCGTTGGAAACTTCCCCAAACTAGGCTCCACGCGCCCTCACGCGCCACTCGAAGGGACTGCGCGCGAGACCCACGCGCCACACTATTCATCGTCTTCAACCTCTCGCTGGACCGGTTCAGACCGGATCGAACCAGCCCTGTCTAACCGAACCGGCGAGGGCGGTTCTGCTCTGTTTTTAGGCCATTTTCCAACCTTTTTAGCCTATTAGGATCGTCCTACCCTAACTAGCCTATCTACCTACTTAAAACACGAACTAAAGTACGAAAACTTACCGTCCAAGAGTCGAATCAGTCCCCTGAAATTCCCAGTCACGGGTTCCCGGCCATCCGTTGTCTTCTCCACCACGGGTTCGACTCCTCAGGCCAATTACACCATCCTTCAACTAACAGAACCAATAAAACGGCTCGACTAAGCTCCTATCTCCACGATTTCCAATTTGAATTTTAAACGAAAAATAGGGGACATCGAGGACTCACCTAAGTTCGGACCTCCACCATGCTCGTCGTCGTGTTCCCCTGGGTTCACAAGGCGATCCTCAGCCTGCCTAGCACTGATTTGAATCAAAATGATCATTTTTTATTGCACTCCGACCGTCAACTCCTTCTCTGTTTTCAACACAAAACCTCCGCCCACGGTGGCCCTCGTGGCAGTCCAAACCCCTATCTCACCGTCCTCTCACACCCTCCATCACGATACCTCTTTGAACTTTCACTCACACTTTACCACAAAGAATTCCACGACTCACACACCCTGGATTGTCCTGTCTCTATTTTTGCCTCTAAATCGTTTAAACCCTTGAATGATCGTGCAACCAAGTTCAAGGCGGTGAGAGGGTTCTATGACCTTCCAGTGAAGGACAGATGTCCCAAACTTAGTGGACATCACTCCCCAAAGCAGCCACTTGTCCACTAGCTATTGGGCACAAATCTTAATACAAGATAATGACCAAAATACCCTTACAAGCCCAAATTACCATTTTGCCCTTTACCTTCCTAGAACCATATCTTATCCGTACGACGTCCAATAAAGGCGTGCCGCCTGTCATTGTACCCAGGACGACGAGATCTACCTAACGGTCCTTGGTTTGCGTGAAGAAACTTCGTCGTGCAAAAATTCAACATTCGCCCCCTCTTTTAACCAAATTACGAAAGTGCCCTCAACCCTCCAAACATCATAACTTCCTCCTCGGATGTCGGAATCGGGCGTGCCACCTGTCTACGGACTCGTAACGTCCCGAACTACGTCACTGTCATTGGTCAATGCCCAATTGACCGCCGAAATAAAAGTCAACTTTTTGCCCAAACTAGGGGCAAGATCGTCATTCTCACTAACGGGCCTATAGTAACCCACCAAACACCAAATAGACTCACTAATCTGTTACTAATCACATCCTTAATCCTAGTTTCCGGGACGGGTTGTTACATGGAAAGTACTGAGGGTAAATTGGGAACTTCAGTCGTCTGGCCAGACGGGAGCAGGACCGCGCCCGGTTATCAATGTCCCTTCGGGGGCGGTCCTATCATATTTCCTATCAAAAACACTTTCGAAGGGTCACTAAATAACTCAATTGACTTACATAATAATCCTATAATTTTTCAGGATCTCTAAACGTATTAAAATAATTCCTAAAACCTTCGGACAATCAAAATTGCCTTGAGACGATGTCTGATCGCCTCAAAAATTGTACTATTGAACTCGTAACATCGAAATGACGAACTTTCCTGTTGGCCATTTTTTCATAAGACGTGGCACATGTAACGACCCGTCCTCAGAGTCGGGATTAGCGAAGTGATTAGTGACGAATTAGCTAGGATGAGCGGTGGTTAGTTGGTTACTTTTGGACGTTTGGTGTAGAATGACGATTTTGCCCCTATAATGGAAAAAATATTGACTTTTAGTTCGGGCGGTCAATTGGGCATTGACCGATAACCATGACGTAGTTCGGGACGTCACGAGTCCGTAGACAGATGGCACGCCCGATTCCGACATCGGAGGAGGAAGTTATTATGTTCGGAAGGTTGAGGGCACTTTCGTAATTTGGTTAAAAGAGGGGAATTTGTTGACTTTTTGAACGACAAGGTTTCTTCACGCAAACCAAGGACCGTTAGAAAGATCTAGATGTCCTGAGTACAACGACGGGAGGAATGCCTTTATCGGACGTCGGACGAGTGAGATACGGGTCTAGCAAGTGAAGGGTAAAATCGTAATTTGAGTAATTAGGGGTATTTTGGTCTTTTTTCACCTTGGGAAGCGTGCCAATCAGATGAGGACAAGTGTACAGGGTTTATTGGATATTTTGGGATGGGACCACCAGGTGTTTGACACCTGGCTGGATTCCAGTGGGTTCTAGCCTACACGGGTTGGTGTTTTTAAAATGGGATGTAACCGTTCAAACACAGAGACAGAGACCGGGGAAAAATCGATCAAATTGCAGGGTGAGTGAACCTGTGGGATTGTGTGTGTGTGTGTGATCAAAGAAAAGATGAGAGTGTAGGGAGTGTCTTGGGAGCAGCTGGAGGGTCGAGTGATTGTGTTAGTGAGGGAAAAACCAGGGAACAGAGCCGGGAACACCGTGCACGGCTGTGCACCTCGATTGATCAAACCATCGAAATTGGATGTGTGGTAGTGTTCATCAACCTGAGAAGTGCCTTGTGGACCCAGAGGAGCACGGTGGAGCTCGTGGTGGTGGTCAGAGAACAGGTGAGTCCCTCGGTTTCCCCTGTTTTCTCTGTTTTTTCAGTTTGGTTTCAAAATTAAAGTCGTGGGTTTAGGGGCTTAGTCGAGCTGTTCTAGGAGTCCTAATGGGTCTAGTAAGTTGTATTTGAGCTCAGGGAAACAAACTCGTGGCTGGGAGGACAACCAGTGGCCGGGAACAGAAACTGGAATTTTTCTGGGTTTAAGTTCGAAATTGGGAGGTGAGTGTTAGATCGTTATGTCGTGATTTTAGTAGTGGAATAGGTTGCTAGGAAGAGGACGAAACTAGTGGGATCAAAAGGGTTGAAATTGGACTGGATTTTAGGGGAAAACCGGTCACGCCGGTTCGGTTCGACCGGATCGGTCTGAACAGGCTGGACAGAGGTTGAAGATGACCCTGTAGCAGGCGCGTGAAGCCCACGCGCAGCCCCTTTGGGCGGCGCGTGAGGGCGCGTGGGGAAGGTTTTGGGGAAGTGTCCAACATGGTTTTTACTCTAATCGATGTAACAAACATTTTGGGACAAGTTTCGAGACGATCGGACATCGTCTCGGGTTAGTTTCGGGTGTTCGAAGGTTTAGGGTTCCGTTTAATTATGTTTAAAAATCCAGAAAAATTGGGGAAAATAGGATAAGCTTAAATGAAGTGTTTGTGACCCGGATTGGTGACTTTTGACAGGTCGGGAAATCCCTGAGGCAACCGAGGAACGTACGGGACGCGAGTGACGTGCTTGGGAACTGTGAGTGGACTCTTTCTTTCTAACCGAGCATGCATAACTGTTTTTATCTACTTGTTTTATGGTTTTAATTATGATTTCATGATTATTGATTATTTCATGTTTGTTTTACGTACTTGCACGTTTTTCGAGAAATTTACATATTCGGCACGTTTTATGAGAGATACTCTGTTTATGATTTTGATGCCATGGTTTTGGGACTTAAATCGATAACTGGTTTTCAAAGATTATAAATGGGTTTTGGAACATGAGTCGCAAATCAAGGTTTTCGATTTTAGAATCTGATTTTGGAAATTGAGATTTGGTTTTAAAGCTTGAAAAAGGGATTCCGGATTTGGGTTCGGAATGACAATTCTGGACGCCGGAATGACTTCGGAATAGTGATTTCGAATTCGGGTTGGATATGGATTTAGAAATGGTTTTTCAAACGGTTTTGGATTGAATTTGCTGGATCTGGTTATTGGGTTTAAAGACCCGGATTATGATATGACGGGGGAAGGGCCCGACTTGGGTTTAAAGAACCGGATTGAGTTTAAAGACTCGGGAGTTTAAAGACTCGGATATTATATTTCCCCCGTAAGCCTATTGAGTTTAAAGACTCGGGAGTTTAAAGACTCGAATTATGTTGAGGTCTGGATTAAGTTTAAAGACTCGGGAGTTTAAAGACTCGGATAGATCCAGCAGGTTTGATCGGATGATGATATTGGTATTTCATGATTTTAATGATAATGATTTCATAATGATCATCATACTGTTTATATCGTTGTTTTTTCTACTTGGTTATGCATGCATGTTTTTTTTTAAACGGAGGGAAAAATCTTGGTTTGTTTATTAAACTGTTTTTAAAACTCTTATTTATTTTTAGTCCACTCACACTTTCTGGTTTTTAAATGCCCTCCAGATCATGGTGCTAGCGCTGGGGCTGACGTTGAAGCAGAGTCAGAGGCATAGAATCTGCATAGAGTGTTCCCGGGGTTTTACCGGAGTTTCCATTACGAACTTTTCCGTTGTGCGTGTAGTCAACTTTAGTAGGATTTTTGTTTACCTTGTTTTGTACTATGCTCTGTATAGCTGTTGACTTGTTGGATTTTAATTCTCCCTGGTCTAGCAATGTAATTGTGGGTTGTTGTGAGGATTTTCTAGTACTTTGAGTGGGTTTGTCAGACGGGAGCAGGGTTCGTCCCGGTTATCAGGGTGATAATCGGGGTGGGTCGGGGTGGGTTCGTCCCGACTTTGGCACAAACATTGTTCATCTTCTTCAAGCTCTCGTGGGTCTGATTTTTGGGTCGCCCGACCCGGTCATATCTCCCTCGTTTCTCTCCCTTTTCACCCATATTTTGACCAACATCATCTAATCTAACTCTGGAGTAAATCTACGAACTTAAAATGAAGAAAAACATCAAAAATTGCGGAACCATACCTCCTATGTTCGGTCGAGCTTCCTCCTTCGACCAGTAAAGTTTCCAGCACCTAATGACACGACTTATCCCAATCCCCCCGGGATTACGCTGGATGTGCCATACTCCCGTCTAACCCACGTGTGACACGAAGGCCAAACACATGTCTAACCTACGTGTAACACGAAGGCCAGACAAGGGGTACCCAGGTCAACATCCCAAACGGGCTTACAGAGCGCGCCAGGATCAGTGAAGGAGGGTGATGCCTCGGTCGCTGCTACATCCTGCACCGTGATCATCCTGAAGGGCATTACAACCATAAAAGCTGTGAGTGGACGAAAATAAATAATTTAATAAAAAATCATTTCGTAAAAGACATTTATGCCCTTCACTTAAAACCATGCATGCATATGAAAACTAGTTAATTCAAATATAATAAAAACTATTTATAAAACCAAATCCATTTCTTTCCTCAATTCATTAGGGCTTAGCCCAAAACCATAAAATCAATCAAGTGTGGGAACTCAGCCCAAAATCGTAAAACACCGAAATTAGTAAATCCAAATCCGTGTGGGCCACTGCGCAAATCCATTTATTAAATAGTGAAACACCATTTCCTAAGTCCAATAAACCATGTTAGCCAAATACCCATCCTCAGCATCCCAGATGCCTAGCGTCCCAGACGTCATATCTCACGGTCTAAGCAACGCGTACTGCTCGAGGTCTCTGCGGGTCAATCTCTGACATCCTAGATGTCTGACGTCCCAAATGTCTAATCATAGCAATCCTGCTTCTGAGTCACTATACGGTCCGGTCGCTCCGTGCAATGACCCATCACAGGTAATGAGTCGTGACTTCCCCAGTGTCCCAGACATCTGAAGGAGACCATCCACATATCCTCATATAAGGATGGTATATGAGAAACTTCTTTATAAATCATTTCAAAAGATCTCAGAGGGGCCATGCCCGGAATTTCCATAAAACCATCATAAATCCAGAAATCCAAATACTCAAATCCAAATCCATTTAGGGTCTCTGAAATCGAAATCACATTTATAAACCACAAATGGGACTCATGGCTGATATCATAACTAACTGGGCCTCTAGCCCGATCATGTAAACCAAATGGGCCTCCAACCTGATATCTCATTAAATCAAAAGGACTTCAAGTCCGATAGTTTCCAAATCAAATGGGTCTCATGCCCGATTTCATATTTCCAAATCCAAAACCATTATATCAAACCTTTATTGAAAACACAAGCACATATAAGTCCAACATAAAATTATACGCCTCGAAATACATAGAAATACTTAAATACCAAATAGCATAAATATACGTACTCAAGACATTCAAATATAGATATAAACCATATAAAACCGTTATGCATGCATCATATTTCGAAAACAAAAGTCCACTCACAGACCGTCCTACCTGCCGCTTCGATATGCATGCCATATACCTTCCCGAGGCTAATCCACCATCTCCGAGACTTTCAATCTTGTCCAAATCATACCCTAAGGTCACTAACTATCCATATAATTCCATATGATAAAACCCCATAACTCTCGAAAAAGTCAACGTGTCCTAGACACGTTTCTCGAAGTGAAAAATCTCGATTTGACCAACCTAGCGATCTCCAATAGACCCAAAATCACCACTATTCGATTCAGATCGTCGAAACCCTTTGAATAACACTGGTCCCACCTCGGAATTCAAGCTCACATGCCCTCACACGCTTGGTCAACGCTACTAACGTCAGCAAAGTCAAAACTGACGTCAACGGTCAACGGTCAACGCTGATGTCAGCATGACGTCACCCCTGCAATTCTGACAGTGCCACTTGTCAGCCTGCCACTGATCCACATCACTAACATGTCAGTGACATGTGGTAGCCCGTGATTGGGCCACATCACTGACATGTCAGTGGTGACTGTGCACTGACATGTGACACGTGTTGTTCCAGGACTGGTCCCTGTCTGATAGTTGTTGGATGATAATGTCAGATGATGAAGTCATCTCATCTTCAACCTCTCGACCGGGTCTGCAATTCGGGTTGTACAGACTCGCGAACCCCGACCTGGCTCCTATTTCTTCGATTCTAACGCAAATTTGATCCCATTTGTTCCTATATCATCGTCCTACTATTCCCAATCGATCTACCTACTTAAAACCCTAAAATCAACCTAGAAATTACCTGTTTGAATGGGAAGTGTAACCATGGATTTCAAACGGGTTTTCCAGTTAGCTCCGGTCACCACCAGCCTCGATTCCAAGCCTAATCTACTAGTCTCGTTCCTAGGAACCTCACCCAAGCCATTAAAACGGTCAATAATTGTCCAAACTCAAAACTCCATTTTTGAACTTAAAAACAGGGCTCTCGGGTTTTCCTTACCTTCGTCGTCGTTGCTCCGCCGTGGCCAACGTCCAAATCGTCTCCCCTCATTCTCTCTTTTTCATTCACACACTAGAAGCATCAGATGAAGATGGGAGGGTGTTTGTGTGGTATTGGGTGTACGGGTTTGGATTTCACAGGGTTTGGGAAGAATGGAGAAGATGATTGAATGATGATGAAGATAAGGACCCCAATTAATTGGGTTCCGGGCTTATCAGAAGGGAGACACTTGTCACTCGTCTGGTGGGTCCTTCGAGATTCTTCTACAATCAAATCATGCCACGTGTCAAAATCATCGGTTGGTATAAATAGTGCCAATTTCCATTTTAGACCCGTAACTTTCCCGTTGAAAGTCTGATTTTGACGTGCTGCTTGTCTACGGACTCGTGACGTCCCGATCTAAGTCACGGTCATCGGTCCAAGTCCAATTGACCACTCGGGTCAAAGTCAACTTTTCTCCCATTTCGAGGGGCAAAATCACCATTTCACACCGTCTATCCATGATATCTCGACTAATCTTTGATTAGTCACGCTAATCTGCAATTACTCACTAAACTAACCTCGAAATTCGGGATGGATCATTACACCTAAGCTTCAGGTTTTTCACTCCTCCAATATCACATGAACCCCAAGAAGATGTTGGGATCATTAACTCCAAGTTTCACAGTCCTCAACTAAAAACCCAAAGGTGGATACCCACGGGTCCATGGCTCTTGTCAACTTTCCTCCCTTCTCCTCTCATGATTTCATCATCATAATCTTCATCTCAATTTCCTCTACACTCTCCTTCTCTCATCTCATCATCTTCTAGCTTCCTTATCTTCATCTCTCCCATTTGTCTCTCTTGGTGTACACCGACCATTTCATTCGACCATGATCCACCGAATTTCACTAACACACACACACACACACACACACACACACACACACACACCACACACACACACACACACACACAAAAGTATTTGTAAAAAGATAGGTCGGTGGAGGGGAAAATATCAGAACTTTGTACAACTTAACACTTGGCAGGCTCATAATTGATCCACATTGCAAAATGACCAAAATGCCCTTTGGCAAAAATTACCATTTTGCCCCTCACGTTTTTAACTCGTAACTTTCTCATCCGATCTCTGATTTTGGTGTGTCGCTTGTCTACAAACTCAGGATCTCGATACCATCGTAACGACCTTCTCGGAATTCTCAAATAAGGTCCATAGCAAAAAGTCATCATTTTGACTTTTATCAACGGGCAAAATCGTAATTTTTCTCAAAATTTTCCCAGCTTACTTTCCCAAGGTCTGGGTCATTACACATTGACTTCTCTGAGACCTTTTGACACGACCCATCCCAAAACCCCCGGAATTAACGCGGGAGTGTCATGCTCCCGTCTAACACGAAGTGTCAAACAAGGAATAACTCAAACCTTAGCCCAAACGGGGCTTCCAGAGTGCGCCAGGATTAGTGGAAGAGTGTGATGTCTTAGTCTCTACTACAGCTCGCATCCGCGATCAACCTAAAAGGCATTAAAACCTGTTAAAAGGTATGATTGGACGAAATAAATAATTTATAAAACATATTTCACGAAAAGACGTTTATGCCCTTCACTAAAAAGTATGCATGCATTCGAAAACCAGTAATCAAACCATTTACTTAATTAAATCATTAGGGCCTTAGCCCAACATCATAAAACCAACCATGTGGGAATTCAGCCCAAAACCAAGTATATGGTAACTTAGCCCAAAACCAATCATGTGGGAACTCGGCCTAAAACCAATCAATATTAAATAACCAGTTTATCGAAATACAATGTAACCAATCCTCGGCATCCCATATGCCTAATCAATACTATTATCACAGTCTCTAAGCTACGCCTGCTACTCAGGGTCTCAATCCCGAGTCTCCCCAGGGTCCACCCAGGTCAATGACCCTCCCTGGGGGTATTATCCATAATTGCACTCCTGATCATGAGCTACGCCATGGAGCAACCCCTCTCAGGTAGGAGGAGACAATCCATACATAAGGATGGTATATGGAAAACATGTTATAAATCATTTCAAAATCTTTCAAAAGGCTATGCCCGGGTTTCCATAGACCATCGTAAATCCACAAATGGGTCTTGTGCCCGAAGTATAACTTTCATAAACCATTTTCACAAATCCAATTTCCAAATTCAAGGGACTTAGCCCAAAATTCCATTTCATAACCCAAATGGACCTCAAGCCCGATATCATAACCAACTGAGTCTTCGGCCCGATGCCTCATTAAATCAAATGGACATTAAGTCCGATAGTTTACAAATCAAATGGGTCTCATGCTCGATTCCATATTTCAAAATCTGAAATCATACCATTGAACCATAATTGGAAACACAAGCAAGTTCAACGCTGTATAAAACCATAAACCTTGAAATACGTGCAAATACGTAAATACTAAATACCACAATAATGTTTGTCATAAATCACATATTTAAAACATATAAAAAAATTATGCATGCATCATATTTAGAAACCAATGTTCACTCATAGACCGTCCTAGTTGCCACCTCAATACGCCTGTCATAAGTCTTTCGAAGCTAAATCATCATCTCCGAAACTTCCAGACCTATCCAAATCATACCAATGGTCACTAACAGACTCAATAAGGTCATACCTAAGACCTATGAATAGTACCAACTTGGGAACACGTCCCAAACACGCTTCCCGAGGCCAAAAATCTTGATTTGACCAACCTAACGATCTCCGATCGACCTAAAACCACCACCATTGGATTCGGATCATCAAAACCTTTAAAATGACAGTGGCCCCATCTCAAAATTCATGCCCACGCGCTCCTATGAGTCAACGGGTCAACTCGCCAGTCAGCGAGTCAACTCGTTGGAAAACTCCATTGTTGCCCCAAACTTCAAACTTCGATATCTGACTCATTTCTTAACAAAATTCGACGTTCTACCTATGTAAATTCATCTACTTGAGCCAAGAATTCCAAATATAAACCTAGAAATTGAAGAAATTACCTGGATTGAAAGTTATGGCCTCCCAAAGTTTCGGCCAAACTTCCGATCATTATTCTGGCCACCTCCGCATCCAAAACTTCCCAAACTTGGCTCAATAGACTCCTCTCACCTCAAGGAACATGAATATGAGTTTAGATTAATTCCAAAACATCAAAATCAAAAACCCAACATCCAACCGTTGTGCACGACAGTCCTCGTCGTGGCCACCATTCGGTTCGTCTCAACATCCTCTCTCACTTTCATTCACAGCCCAGACGTGATAGAAGAGGAATGAAGGGTGTTTGTATGGGTTGTTTGTGTGTTTAGTTATTAGGAAGAAATGAAGATGATGATACACGGGAGGGAGAGAGAGATGAGTGAAAAATAAAATAATATCCCTCGCCCAATAGAAATAGATCTCATTTTAAGGAAAACCACCAATGGGATGAGTGACAAGGGTCCACATTAATTTAATCAACCAATCAGCTTTAAGTATTAATTAATTCAAATCTGGAGGCGTAAAATAACCGATTTCAATCTCGTGACCATAACTTCTTCGTTCGACGTCCGATTTCAACGTGCCGACTGTCTACGGATTCGTAACGTCTCGAACTATGTCACGGTCATAAGTCAAAGTCCAAATAGAATCCCGAGTGAAAAGTCAACTTTTCCACCCACCATGGGAAAAATCGTCATTTTACGCTAGTTATCTGTAATTACTCAACTAATTCCTAAATAGAATCCTTAATTAGTCATTAATTAATCATAATTAATCCCGTAATTCGGGGCGGGTCGTTACACCTTTAGCCTTGTGGTCAAACCTACTACTATCTGCATCATCCTTTATCTTGAAGTAGCTCATGGCCCGCCCATCTACCAGTTGGATGTCAACAATACGTTCTTTCAAAAGACCCTCACTAAAAATGTCTACATGGCTCAGCCCACAGGCTTCATCGACCCTCACACCCCCACTTACGTGTGCAAACTTAAAAAGGCCCTATATGACCTCAAGCAGGCCCACGGGCCTAGTACAAGGAACTCCATGGCTTTCTCCTTCAGATAGGGTTTGTGAACATTCTATTTTATGCCTCTCTTTTTTGTTCTTAAGCAGGGTCCTCAAATTATATACTTCCTGGTGTACGTGGATGATCTCATCATTACGGGCAATGCTCCCACCTTCCTCACCACATTCATCAATTCTTTAGTAACACAGTTTTCTGTCAAAGACGTAGGCCCTCTCAACTATTTCCTTGACATAGAAGTAATCTCGACGTCTCTTCCTTTCCCAGCATCGCTACATTCATGAGATACTCACCTTGGCACGTATGGAGAGTGCCAAGCCCTTTTCTACCACACTTAACGTCTCTCCTCCACTGGTCTTACAGGATGGTTCCCCACTCGCAGACTCCACCCTCTTCGGTCGCCTTATTGGTAGCCTCTAGTACCTCCGTCTCACTTGCCCTGATGCATTCTATGCCATCAAAAAACTCTCTCAATTCATGCATGCTCCCACAGACCATCATTGGTAAGCCCTCAAACGCGTCCTCGGATACCTCAAAGGCACCATCCTTCTCGGCCTTTATCTCAACTGGAAGTCCACCAATGACCTTCATGCTGTCTCTCATGCCTTTCACACTCTAGTTTCCTTCTATGATGTAGATTGGGTTGCTGACCATGATGATAGGAAATCTACTACTGCCTACCTTGTCTACCTTGGTGGAAACCTGATCTCTTGGAGCTAACGTAAGCAGAAATCCGTCTCCCGATCCTCTATAGAGGCAAAGTACTGAGCCATTGCCTCCACCGCTGCTAACAGAACTAAGTCTCCCCCTCTCGAGTACACCCACCATCTCCTGTGACAACATTGACACAACCTTTTATTGTTCCAATCTGCTCTCCACTCACGCATGAAATACGTAGACATTGACTCACAGTTTGTACGGGACCATGTCTCTCACGGCCTCCTCACTGTCTCTCATGTTTCCAGTGATGACCAGCTAGCTGATGCACTCACCATGCCACTATCTCAACCGCACTTCCAGCTCCTCCGTGACAAGATAGGTGTCGCATTTGGCACCATCTTCCTTATTATCAATGTAAATAGGAATGGGCTTGATTCCTTACTTAGTCTGTATAGTCAAACACTTCCTAGACTCCTACACTATTATATACTTAGGCTCTAAAATCTATTCCGTCAATACAAAAAAACTTTTCATACCTTATAGTAAAAAGCTTGTTTTAAAATAAGACTCAATCATAGTTTGTTTCTTCCTGAATTGATGGAAACCTGGATCTTTAGCTCTAACTATTCTTAATATAGTAAGAAACTCTAGTGTGGTTGTTTCATACTACAACAAGAGGTTCTTTTTTGCAAACGGGCTCTATAGTTGAACTATTATCTTCAACTTTATCATCTTGAATATTTCTAATGAGGTTTTTAATTATGAACTTATTAGACAATATCTCCGAAATTGAGATGTTTTTTTCATGGCCGTTTAGGAGGTCCTCGACATCGATTCTATTACGATAATTTAATTCTTTGATTACATTTTTGCAATTCTTGAATGTCTCCATCCTCAAATGATTCATCCAAATTTTCCAAAACCATGTTATCCGCATAGTGAATTTCACAACACCAAAAGCAATATGCAATTATACATGTTCTAATATTTGTTGTCTAAATTTAAATAATAAATTAATATCTCGCTAAAATAATATAATTTGTAATCCTAAAATTATTAATTTATTGGGATTTTACCGCCCATTTTTTCTATATTCAATCAAAAAAAAGTTGACAAAGAAAATTAAAGGTGTCTACTTCAATATGGAAGCACCGAAATCAACTCCACTGCCTCAATTCTGGGTTTGGTATCTAACACATTCTTTAGCATTTTGATGCGGATAAATTTGCAAGAAGATTCTTGGAATTCCTTTTACAGCCAAAATGATGCTTCAACTAGTAAGTTCTGCTACTCACAGCTCTTAGAGAAATTATACCTTTATTTATTTTGATGTCGATATAAAATTTAAAATCCTCGAGGTCTACATCTATTAGAAGAACATGAATTTAGGTCTCCAGCTTTCATTGTAGAAGTAACTATAACAGTTGAAATTCATCTAGGTTCAATCAGAGCTTCAATCTTTGGTGTAACTAGTCTAACCCAATTCATGACTCTTTGAATTATGCGTAGGATCCCTATGGATCCATCAATCTACTGGATTAAATCTAGAAAGCTTCAGAAATCAGAGGTAGGGTTTAATTAGGTATGTAGATTTGATAAGTTGTTGAAGCTCTGAGATCTCATTGAGTACTCCTTAATGAGTTTAGAAAACAAAGATTCTTCTCTCTCCAGTAGCTTGGCTGGTGTGTCGTATTCAGCCACCCGTCCTGTTTGCACAAAAAAACTTACTTAAATTCTCTTGTAATAATGTAATGTATGGTGTAGGGTGTGTTCATTGTGTTTATAGCTTTCAAGTTTCCTATATATGCATGCTTACATAATTGTGTGTGTGTGTGGTTGGGAGTGTTTGAATTTTTTTACTTACCATCACTGAGGACCAAAACAAGATCACTGTCTATGACTGTGTGGATTCTGTGAGCTATTGTGACAACCGTCCGATCTTTGAATTCTTGGGTAATGATCTTTTGTATCACTCCATCAGTTGCAGAATCAACTGATGCTGTTGCTTCATCCAAGACCAGAACTCTGCTTTTCTTTAGCAAGGCTCTTCCAAGACAAACTAGCTGTCTTTGTCCCACACTCCAATTTTCTCCATTTTCGACCACTGTTATAGTCATAGCTATGCATATTAGATGTTGTTTTAGAGATCACCCGTTTAATATAGCATCCCAAGTTAATGAATCTAACCTGAGGCATCCAACTTCTCTTCCTTCGCACGCACCAGGTCACCTAGCTGACATTTATCTAGAGCCTGAAAGTTTAGTTTCAATACAAAAAGATGTCAGATGTTGCTAATCATCTGGAAATTGTTAATACTTAGTTGGAAGAATAATTACCTCCCAAACATCATTGTCAGAGTATTGGTCTAGTGGGTCAAGGTTTCCTCTAACCGTTCCTTCAAACATCGTTGGGTCCTGTGGAATGATGCTAAGCCTTGATCTTAAATCATGAAGGCCAATGTTGCAAATGTCTATATCATCGATTACAATGCTTCCTTCTCTAGGCTCAACTACCCTAAAAATTGCCTGAATGAGGGTTGATTTCCCACTCCCTGTCCTTCCTACAACACCTACTTTTTTCTGCCCTGGGAATGTGCAGCTAATGTTTTTCAGTACAGATGGGAGATGTTCAGCATACCGAATCTGTATAAAGTTAAGCATATTTAAGGAGTGTTAAGAATTAAGATACAATTATCTAGACAGAAAGGACTATCATACTTTATTATTTGTGTACAATGAGTTTGAAATCTTTGACATGTCCGGAATTATATGATTCTGAAATGAATGAAAAGCTTTTAAATTTCTCTTCTCCACAATTTAAATTCTTCTTTAGGCTTACGACTTACCTGCAGATTTTTGAAACAAATTGTTCCAACTTGTGGCCAGTTGGTTGGTGGTCTGCAATCTTCGATTACTAAAGGTGATTCACTCGTTAGGTTTGAGTACTGTAGAATTCTTTCAACTGAGATCATCTTATTTTCTGCGTTGCATATGTTCCATATAACAGAAGCTTGCAAAACATTCAAATTTATTCCATATGTCACCGCCAACCCTGCAATGCCTGTTTGAATGAAAGAAAAAAAAAAAACAAAGTCATTTATGCATATTTAATCCCTGTTAGTCCTACAAAAACTATAAAGTTCGACCTTCAAGTTCTAGATTATGTTTTGTTTGTTTGAATGATCAAGATACTCACTTGGATTGATAACTCCTTCAGGAAGGGTCACCAACAAAACCAATGAGAAGGCGAAAACAAAGTTGGATAGCAGATTTAGTCTGTAAGAAAGCCATTCCATTGCTGACATATTATGAAACCATGGCCTTGAGTGGTTGTCAATGAGACAAAGATTTGCATCACTGAAACGTTCTTGTTGATCAAATGCACGGATTGTTGCTGCTCCTGCAAGTGACTCTGCAAAGTGGTGGAGGATCGGAGTTCTTTCTATACCTGATAACCGTGCCAGTTCTCTTGCTGTTGGTATGTAGTATCTCTGAAGTAATAATAATAAACTTTTCAATCAATATTGCGATCATTCATCTAGATATAGATAGATATATTCAGGCGCGCGCACGCACACCCCTCAATAAACCACATAACACTCATATGATGTTTTCTTTCTCGGTAGCTAGCATTTCAAACCAGTTATCTTATCATATAATTTGCATAGTGAGTTATTGTTCCTCATTTATATCATCTACGATATCCTGATCAAATAAGATGGTTCCTATTTCCACAAGGAACTTGAACACTGAGAGATGCTATGAGAAATTTTTTGTTCCATGCTTTCTTTTTTGCACTGCTCAACATTAAAAAAATCATACTTAGATCGTTTATATGTTCAAAGGAGATATAGATCCTTACTTGATACCATATGCAGACTGCAGTTACTGGTACGA
The DNA here is from genome assembly GCA_032719365.1 of Prinsepia uniflora. NCBI lineage: Eukaryota > Viridiplantae > Streptophyta > Magnoliopsida > Rosales > Rosaceae > Prinsepia > Prinsepia uniflora. Next base: position 9,375,787 of record CM064866.1, read on the forward strand.
AGATGACGAAGACTTCCCATGCAACTTGTGACATCACTGCAATGGTCCCTAAAATCTGTATTATTGAGAAAGCACACCAACCTAATTTGTTTGCAATTTCCAAATCGAGCACACTCTGATCAGTAGATGCCTGCATAATGAAATCAAGAGCTTTTCATTCCTGCACGTCCGTTTTTTACGCATGCACTCACTCATAAATAGCAATTTATAACTGTTGGGGGTCACTCAGCAATAGAAATACTAGATATAATGGTTTCACTTTATATATTGTCTATTAGATGAATCTGATAGTTACCATTTCTTTTATTTCATGTATTTGCTACTCACACTCATACATATATTGTCTATCAGTGATCTTAAATTTGCTACTTCAAACTACTTCTATGTGAGGAATTGGTGTCGGAAGCTTTCACATTAGAAATCTTCAGGTACTTTATTCACATTCTACATGGAGTAGAAGTAGTTGAGAGAGTTAATGTGAGATGCAATCATGCATGTATTTCAAATTATACCTTACCCGGTTTAAGATTCTTCCTGTTGGGGTTGAATCAAAAAATGCCATTGGTGCCCGGAATACACTATGTAGCATATTTCTGAAGAGCTTCTCTGCTGTTGAAAGTCCTGCTACTGCTACTAGTGAGGCTCGCAACAGCACACAAAGTGAACTTCCAACTGCAAGGAGTATATAAACAAGCAATATGGAACTCATCTCCACTTTTGGCAGAGTCTCACTTGTAGTAGGTGAAGCCCATGCCATCCAGTAGTTACTAGCTACCTGAAGTATTTGGAATGATGACTGTGCCAATATTATGATAGGCACTAGCACTCCACCTTTCACAGTTGTCAAATAAGACCAATAAACTTCTTTTCCGATGCTTCCTTTCTCTCTCTCTTCATCTTGCACCAACTTTCCTTCTTTTTCTGTAATTTCGAGGGAGAGATTATGCTCTGATTCGTGTCTTGTCTGTTGAAGTTCTCTATTTAAGGTGGACTCTGTGTTGGATTCACCTTCAGATGTTGGATCTTGAGAACTCCTACTGGTATTTTCAACTGCGAGGATTGACTCTAGAGCTCGGCTATGTGCACCAACTAAAAGTTCAAATCCAATATTTTGTTGTAAAATATCCTCAAATCTTCCAGCTTGTGCAATTTTTCCATCTTGCATAACCTGTGGAAATGCATATAAGTTTTGTGTTTCACAAGTTCTTCGCAGCGCTAAGAATGAGGTAAACTCTTAAATATGGAACACAGGTTGTTTTGAATTCAAATCAATAATAAAACTGCTCTAAAATTGTTCCAAGTTCATATTTCATTCAGTGAGACAGCGACTAGTAGGAAGAGCTTCCCGATTACTTCAAGTAGTCTCGGAATCAAACTAAGCTATTTTTTAATGATAAATCTGCCTTTCCAGTCTGACAATTGATTGTGTATATTTTATAGAAGTTCCATTTTGGAAAGGAGTAGGAAGGAAACAAAACACTGATGAAATGCAAAGAAAATTTAAGTTTTGGCTTGCTTACCAGAATGACATCTGCTACTGGAAGAAATTCAACTTGGTGGGTGACATAAAGTGCAGTCTTTTCCCTGAGAATTCCCATCATGCAGTCCTGCAAAAGTATAAAAACTATAGTAAGTTTCAAAATTTAATAGGCCATTGCTTCAAATTAGGGAATCTTTGGTAATACGATCAACTTTAATTATAAGCATCATGTTGTTGTTCCTGACACAGAAGCAAGTCTAGGAAGACTAACCTCAAAGAGTTGGGTGCCTGTGTGAGCATCAACTGCGCTAAAAGGGTCGTCAAGTAAGTATATATCAGCATCCTGGTAAACTGCACGAGCAATCTGTATCCTTTGCTTCTGCCCACCGCTCATATTTATTCCTCTCTCTCCAATTTCTGTTAGGTCCCCAGCAGAGAATAGCTCAAAGTCTTTCTCCAAGGCACATGCTTTAATGGTTCTATGATATTTTTCCCTGTCATAAGCATTTCCAAACAAGATATTCTCCCTGATATTTCCTGTCAGTATCCATGGAGATTGAGGAACATAGGCCTTTGTACCGCTGATCTTCACCTTCCCTGAAACTTTCTGTATCTCTCCTAGAATGCATGACAGCAAGCTAGATTTCCCTGATCCCACTGTCCCACAAATTGCCACTTTCATACCCCTCTTCACTTTTAAGTTTATGGCCTCAAGAGTTGTGCTACTTGAATCATTATTCCAGCCAAACTTTCCATTTTCTATTTCGACAGCAAGCTCCATCTCGTCTTTCGGAACATATTCAATGGCATTCTTCTGAATTTCATCTTCCTGGAGATAGGATGCTACTCTGTCTGCAGATACCTTCCCCTGAGCAATCACGTTGAGCAAGTCAGGTAGATTAAATATAGGGTCTTGTAACATTCTGAAGGTGGCCAATGCTGATAAAACTCTTCCTGCTGTGAGTTCTATTCCCATAAACATACATGCCCCGAAAGTGACCACAGAGATGAATGTGGGTGATCCCCAGAAGACAAAAGCCCCAATTGCTGATAGTCTTAGTGATTTCCACAGCCAATCATACTCTACTTTCCTCAAGCTTTCTATCTTTTGTAGGAATTGACTATCCCATGCCTGAAGTTTGATCGTCTTCATGCTTCGAAGAACTTCTGATGTTGCTTTCATCCTCTTGTCCTTGGCTTCCATGATCCTAGACTGGTATCTTTTCTGGATTGTAGTCATCGGTATGTTGCAAAGCAGTACTGCAAAAGTTGCTGCTAATGTAGCGAGTGCACCCATGCCTAGATTCGTATGAAGAACGTAGATTGCTAATGAGATTTGAACAGGCATCATCCATATTATGTTCAAGTACCAGATAAAATCTGTGATTCTTTGGATATCGACACTCATATAATTGATGACTTCTCCACTAGTGTGGCTTTGTCGGGCTTGGCTTGACAGAAGTAAACCCTTTTTGTATATTTGAGATATCAATGCAGCTCTAAGGTGAAGGCCGAGCTGTCGAGCTCCAAAAATCCATTGCCTCTGTGTTATTGTCTCAACCATCTTTGCTCCTAGAAAGGCAAGTGCAAGAATGTAGCCACTCTCTAAGCTTCGGGTGCTCTTATCATTCAGAAAGTTTACGAAGTCATCAATGAGGTATGGACCAACATATGATGCTCCAGCACTTATTACTGCAAACATTGCGTTGATTGCTGCTTTCTTCCTGATAAATAAATATATTGTCTTGTAGATTGTTGGGTCTATTGTTCCATCCCTCTCCTTAATATATTGTAATTTATCATCGAAAGAGTGAGACAAAAACTCGGCAGAGTCTTTTATATCAACATCTGGGATTTCATCTGGTTCAAGAGGTTTCTTGATTCCAATGGCGAACAAGGGGTTGAGCCAAGAGAATGTAACGAGCTGGAGAAGAGTAGCTTTACCATACAACGATTCTAATTTCCCTTTTGATTGTTTATCATGCTTTCTGTTGAGAAATGGTTCAGTGATTCCATTTGTGGCAATGAAGGTGAGTCCTGTCTTCCCTCGGATTGAAATACTAAATAGGCATGTGGATGCAAGGAGACTGAGGAAGCCGGCGTAGTCTTGTAACCTAAGCACCCCATGGTACTTGATTCTTAAATGAGTACCAACCGCCACAGAGACTATAGACAACAAGAAGCTGGAAATCCACCATGCTCTCAATAGCCAAGGGAACTGGATGGACTTAACATTCACAATCTTGTACACCGCAACCGATGAAATTGCCCATGATGCCACTTTCATACCCTCCGAAGACAAAGCACGAAATTTATAGTTGCAGTAAGTCACACTTCCATTTAGCAGTAGCATAACCACAATGAAATGAATCCCCATCAGAAAAAGGGAGCAAGCCATGCTGATTTTGTAGATGATGCTGAATCGTACACCATTGCCATACTTCTCTGTGCCTTGATCCGGTGGCTTTGTTCTTTTTTTGTAGATTACGCCGATAATACGTTGTGCAGAATGCAGAACTAATATGACAAGGAAAATAGGTTGCATAACAATGCTAATGTCCTCACACATGCAGGGCAAGTTTTCGTGGAGCCATTCTGACTGAAACTGAAGCGTTAAATCTGCCAAGCACGAAAAATCTGGTTAGTAATGTTTCTTTCAGTATTAGGCAATTGCTCTTGATAGTTTTATACGTCTAAACATACTGTAAGAAGCCTGTTCTTGTGGCTTATGACTGAGTTCTGAGTTCCATCAAACACTGGACGGTGAACTTGTTACATCTTACAAATTACAATTCAACAGGTAATTGCCAATTTCAGCGAAAGGTTATTTTCAAGCAAAAGTCCTGGTAAAGTTATATCAATTTTACGAGTTCCAAGGTTTTAACTTTCACTGTTTTTGAAAGTTCCTTCGGCCAACACTTTTCATTACAAATGGTGTTTCTGATATCCTTCTACAGAACCAGTTTTATTGGGTTTCTAACACTCAAGCAGTTTTTGTTCATGAAACAGTATCTCTAGTAGCTGTACATAATTTTGCTTTAGCTTTTGTATGCATAAGAATGATTATTAAATCGAAAAATATTGCGATATTATGTATACCATATATGAAATTGTCCATGGACTCCACATAATTGTAACTTGAAACTAGGAATGTTGAGAATATTGTATACTTAATCCAATATTCGAAAACCAGAAATAAAACTGAGCGTTGAGTTAAATTTGATCACCAAATTTTGCTATTGATTTTAAAATGGAAAATCAGAAAAAAAAAATTATCTCTTATTAAAATTGTTTCAAACCATTGTACTTTATGTTGAATATTTTATTTTTCTTTTGAAAATCGGTACAGTACTCAAACAAAAGCCACAGGTTCCTCACTTTTTTTTTTGGTTAGAAGGTTCTTCAACTGTATGTAGAATTGTGATGGACAACATGGCAGTACTATCTATAGTGGCTTCCACCAAACTATAATTTTGATGGAATTTCCTATCAGAAATAGTGTGAAAATGGACAAAATGGCAGTACTTATTGTCTTGGCCTTCACCAAATTAACTATTGTGAAATTCTTTATAAGCTATATTTGGAGAAGCTATTTTAAAACTCAACGAATTTAGGAAAAATTAGATAAAATTTAAGAACTTAACATTACAGTAAGGGATTTTAACTTTTTAGATGCAATAAAATTTGGAGGGATCTACAAGTAACAAGTTAATAGGTATTATTTTGGAAATCATATCTTTAGTGGTTTTATTATGCTCAAGTGATGCATCAACGATTTGCTACTTATAAATTTCTCTATTAAATTTTAAAGTGTTTCTTTTTTTAATAATATGTTCTTATTTCTTGGGACTTTTTGAAATTTCTCATCCAAACATATCCTATCAGTCCTACTCTCTGAATAAGAAACCCAAATAAGTTGCTGCAACCTCAGAGACAACCTATCCGAAACATTGGAAATTAAAGCTCTCCAACAGAAAGCAGGAAACTGAGAGGCTACTTGCCTTTGCCTCACAAAATATATTAGGATATACAATCAACTTCATTGGGTCATTTGAAATAATAGTGTCCATTCACCAAAAACAAAACAAAAAATACAAAGATACAAAAAACAAAAAAAAAAGATTAAAAGCAACTCTTCCCTTTGTAAAATTTTGGATACATTTCTCTTTAAAAAAAAAAAACTAATCCCTTATTTTTTTTTAAAGGAGCTAGTTCTCATCGAGGCATATCGACCATGGCGTCGATTACACCAATTATGACAGCTTAGCAACAAGAAAGACGGCAATATGAACAACTAGAGCCCAACAGAAAATGAATATACTACATATATATATATATATTATGCTATAAACCTTTGTGTGCATGTATGTGGGCAAGTAGTTGAATATGATGGTGTGTAAAAAAACTTACTTATAGAACCCCAAAAATGGAGCGTGACATCCTCCCCAGCCATGCTGCTTCTGCAGCTCAATCAAAGCTTCACACAGAGAGTCTTGGAGGTATTTTCTGAGGGATGGATATGTCTCTCTTTGGATTAATGACTTCAAGAGAAAGTCATGGACCATCGTTTTTCATGGTTCAAAAAATAGTTTGAGAGAGAGAGAGAGAGATGAATATACGGTTTATACGTGTGTGTATGATATATGTTGGCAATGGAGAGGGGTGTTTAGGCGATTTGTCACGTGAGAGTTGCAAATGGAGAGTGGAGACGGCCACTTTGGCTGCTTTTGTTAAACTGATGCTGATGTTATACACCAACCTATAAAAGATGACAACTCGCAATAAAACCTTTGGCTCCCATTTTGGACTATATGCTGTTTCTCTTGAATTAATGAAATTTATCCTTTGATAAACAAACCTTAATTAGCTGTGTGTGCTACTGCTAGTCACTGTAATATATAATGGCTGCCTCAACGTCGTAGTACTGCTTACCTAGCTACTCTGTGTTTAAGACTACACGCAAAATTAAAATCTTTGTGTACAATCAATTAATGTATATAAAAAAAGTATATAGTTGTGTAACAAGTTAAAGAAACATACCATGAATGTAAATAAAAAAAGTATGTCTTTCTATAATAAATTAATGACACGTTATATACGTATATATTATATAATCGATTGATGTATATAAAGATAAATGTCAATAGATGCACATAATGATTACGAAAATAACTCTACAACATTATGCCGTGGATCCAGGGTTGGATCCATTTAAAGGTGACTCAGATCTCACATTTTATTTGGTTGATTATAATCAATAAAAGCATGAATTTAAGAAGGCAATATTTTCAAAAAATTGCAAAGTGTTCGTACGAAAAAAAATGGATATTACAGTGTGTGAGAACTGAGAAGAATTATAAGTACAATTTATTAATTTGAGTGGAATGGTGAGCATGCCACATTCCCTACCCACTAGTACACAAGGTGGGCTGGAGGGAAAATAAAGGTACGTCCCAATAAAGGGCCGGGTGTGGTACTGGTACAGTAACAGTGGTACCTGTCTGAAAATTTTATCCCATGCATGATCTTTCAGCTTTTTAATTGATGGTGGAAATTTATTCGTCTTTAAAATAAAGAGCATGCACAACAAAGTGTCTGATGCCATTTCTAATGTAGTTTGTGCCACTCCAGATGTCTCTTCTGATAAGAAAACTCAATCGTATTTGGGCTGTCTGGTGGTTGTACATTCCTCCAATGTCAATGTCAATCTCAATCTCAGTAGAGAAGTCAGAGTAACCATTGATGTATATTCCTTTCAATCATTCTCTCTATTATCAACCCTAATTTTGCAAGGATGAATATTAGTTGTCACTAGTAGTGCTAATCTACCAGTACATATTCTACTCATAGCAATATATACCAGAACGTCTGAAGTTCAATTTTCATAAATGACGAAAGTTTGTGTATTCGATTTTTTATATCTTTGTATCACTAAAAATATATGAATATTGGTTATTGTTCTAAATTTAAAATTTAAAATTGTCATTTTCAGATCAAGTTTAGAATTTAAGGTCTGTTTTATTCTTATTTTTTATTTTCAGTTTTTACTTTTTGATTCCCATTGTTATTTATCTCTTCACAACTAATTATTTTCTCCATCTTTCTTCATCGCTTTCTCATATGTAAATTTTAGGCTTTATTTGAAGAAATTAAATCGTATTAATTATTGATGAGATACAGATTCGTTTTTCACTTTGTCTACATATACATATTTTATTAGGCATAATATTATTTAACATATCAGAAATCATCATGGGTTTTTGTCTTTTTCAATTTTTAAAGGAGGATTTGGGTAGGTTTTTGTTTTTCCTTAAGAGGACAATAAGTACGTACGTGTGATGGATTACCTGCCAGTAAATGTTAGTCAAATTAATTGATTTTTTTTTGTTAGTAACGCACAATATTTCAAATTTTTTAATTAGAGTTTAATTTGTATGGGAGGTTAGGAAAATTCGTAGACTTTTTAATCATATCTCTCCCTAATTACAAATCAAATGTTTTGTTTTATGGTTATTTTTTTTGTTTTGTTTTATAATATGTTTCAGTAGTATTTTCTTTTTTTGAATTTGACATTTGTCAAAAGCAAGATCCATCGTTATATTACCAAGAAAATATATTATTATTCTAATCAATTACATTAAAAGTTGGAAAAATTATTAAATCTCCGATATATAAAAAGTACGACGGTTATAATTTGAGCACTGCTGTTCGAAAAATAAAATATTCAATGAGAAAAATATTGGCCAAAATTCATTTTTAATTCATGTAGTTTGCACAAAATTAGAATTTTATTTATTAAAAGAGAGGGAGAATTTTTGGAAAAAATTCTATGCAATATATCATTGAGGTTCGAATTTAAAATCAATTATCTACAAATCAATACTATAACTAACTGAATTAAACTCACTTATAAAATTCGAATTTACTTGTGTAGCATGAATTTGATCACATTTGATCCCCGTTGTTTACTGCAGTTTGGTTGTGTTTAAATATGTTGACCATTTGATGTAGGTCAGCTGCAGTTTGAATGTTTGGTTTAGGTCAGATTCATGTCTGATAAGTGATAAGACGTGATAGAACAAGATACGACATATCGCTCTTCAAGTGACTGTACCAACTTTTGGAGCCATTTACACTGGCTCTCTAAATTTGTTGAGATATATGAAAGCCATATGTACGCATTAAAAAGTAATCCTTTGGTGTAGAAATACGTGTAATATCATTATATTTCTTGATAAAAAAAAATCGAATATCTTATTTTTTATAAAATTCAAATTTAAAATTATTTCTTATTACATAATAAAGTAAATAAAAATACCATTAAACTATAAATATTAGTGATTTTTTTTTCCCGATCACACCGTTTGAGAGGAGGCTCAATCATCCCCCAATAGGATGCCCATCCGCCTCCCGATCACACTATCATAGAGACATATATATATATATATATGGAATGGTAGTTACGCATGGCCAACCAACCCCTAAGACGAAAATATGAAAGAAAGCTGGCGGCGGGCCGAGCACATGATAGAAATAGAATGCCCCCATTTCTTCTAAACTCATGCTTGTCAAAATTTATTGTAAAAGAAAAGTACAATATTGAGGGGAAGTTGAACTCAAAACGCTATCATAGAGACTTATATAGACCATTAGTTGGGATGCTCCATCGACTAATGTTAGTTGGGAGTCCCCATAAAACAAGAAGAGCTTGCAAGGACTTAAGCTACTTTCTCGTTAGCTAAATTTTGGGGTAGAACGTCAAATTTTCTTTCCGTATAAATCAATAAAATAGATTCATTAATTAACTGGCATGACATTAACACAAAACTCGTCTTTTTTATGTGTTCTAATTAGTAACATGATACAAAAAATGTTGTTGTTCTTACCAACATCTTATTTATCAGCGTTACTAATTTAATCAAAGCAGGATATATCTTTTGAAATTCTTCTAAGATTTTTATCAATTAAAAAAACTCGTGATCATAATATGGTACACTCTTTTGTTATTTCACTCTTTTGCAGAAAAGGGAAAAGGCTCAATTGTTGAGAGATAGTATTGCTTTGGTTGATTAGTACATGCTACCTATACAAGTAGAAAGTTGAGAAATGAATTAAACTTGAAATGAGTAATGCTTCAAAGGATTCAATTCCCTTGATGTAACGAGACATTGATTATTTTATTTTTTTCATTAAAGTGACTACGTTAATTGGTGGTATTTCTATTTATATCAAGATGCAAAAATTTTATGTTCAATTTTTATAATGAGTGAAATTAATATTTAATATATGATCCATCTTTCTCAATATCCTTATATAAAAAAATAAAAATAAAAATTGACATTGTTTGTATCAAAGAAAATCCCATGCTAGCTAGCTTACTGTATCCAAAGATTCCATGTTATTTGATCAATTATGACTCAGCAATTCTTTTATTAAACAATATCATCAAACTAGAGATTATCGTTTTCTTTAAAAAAATAATAAAAAATTGACATAAGAGTCACGAATATTTCTTCATACAATTGTCTTAATATAAAATTAAAAGTTTTCTCTAAAATGTGTTGCTACTCATATGAGCAATTATTGTATGTGAAGTTACCTAAAGGACTAAGAGACCAAACCCAATTAGACCTATCCTATGCACTCAAAGACTACAACCACACTATTCAACAACTTGATCAACCTTCCAAACGACAATTCAACTAACAAACATTCAACTAAGGAAACATCCACGGGCACTTTTCCAGTTAAGAAACAATTAACTATGAAATCAATTCAAGTACATGAATGAACATATAAAAAAACTCATCTTATTGACACCCCAGCAAGGCAGCTCACTCTTGCACTCGCTCTTCACAATGGTTGTTCTTCCTCAAAGCTTCTTCAGGTGGCACAGCACTGGACACGTCTCAGGACCCGAACCTTCTTTGTCAGGTCCCGACTCATCTAGCACAATATTATCCATTTTGGGCCTCTTTACCCTTGCCCTCACGGTTTTGTTTTCCGGAGCTCACGGTACAACTTCCCAGGGGGTCACCCATCATAGAATTGCACCAACCTCAACTTGCTTAACTTTGGGATTCCAATCCCCCCCAAAGCCACTTGAGCTCCTAAAAGACCTCGTACTAGATAGGTGTGTGCCTATACCTTTAAGGCACACCACTATTCCCCTCCCAGACCATTCCCCTCGCAGGAATGTAGGATTATTCACGGTTCCATCCAGGACACGGGTCTTACAATCCACCTCCCCTTAGGGCCCAGCGTCCTTGCTGGCACACTTCCCGGTTGGGGTCTGACTTTGATACCATTCTGTCAAGACCCAAACCTACTCTGTCAAGTCCCGACTCATCTAGCACGATATTGTCCGCTTTGGGCCTCCTTACCCTTGCCCCCACAGTTTTGTTTTCGGGAGCTCACAGTGCAACTTCCCAGGGGGATCACCCATCATGGAATTGTACCAACTTCAACTCGCTTAACTTTGGGGTTCCAATCCCCCCAAAGCCACTTGAGCTCCTAAAAGGCCTCGTGTTAGATAGGTGTGTGCTTACACCTTTAAGGCACACCACCATTCCCCTACCAGACCATTCGCCTCGCAAGAATGTGGGATTATTCACCATTACATCCAGGACACAGGTCTTACAATACAGCTGCCAATCACCAGCAAACGGAAAGCCACTCGATCGATCTTCCTGATCTGCACAATCTGGTACGAGTGATTTTCTATCCCATTTACTTCAGAAACCAGAAGTTCTCATATATCCTTCTGGGGAGGAAGAGTCCTAACCCATTTCTACACTTCAACAAGAGTTGTTCAAGAAGGACTTCAAAGGGGCACGGGATTTGCGCGACTACCCAAAGCTGGAGCGGGAAAGCCAACTTGAAACCTTGTTGGACCGGACCTAAGTGATTGTTAAAACGTGGGCTTAATATCCACACGAACACATAATATAACCCAGCCCATACAATACAACCCAAGGACATATATTGGACCCGAAATGCCAATTTACATTAACAATCTCCCCCTTTGGCATTTCCGGGACAACATTGTTTCAATTCTAAAACCACACTTAACAAAGAACCAATCTGATCACATCTTAATCCTCTGTGGTGAGCCTGCACACTAAGACACACAATTATACCGTGAAACCCGTTGGGAAACAAAGACAAATAGAGAACAGAACCAACAAGCATTTAGGGTATGCAAAAACATCAAGCAGTTAGAATATGTAGAGCCTACACACCATAGCTAACCATACATATGCAAATTATTGTTTTAGCATTGAACCATTATGGATGTTGATTCACGGCCATACTCCCCCTTTGACCCGGAAAAGGGAAAACTCCCCCTGATGAGTGAATACTCCCCTGGGGAAGGTGTGCTTGGAACAAACTACAGGCCATATCCATTTAGAGGCATATTTAGGCAGTCAACAGGAAAGGTACCTGCACAGTGTACTGGGGGCCAGGTGTAACAGCAAAAAAGACACAAAGATAGCAGGCATAGCAAATGATCAGGGCAATGAGAGATGAGAGTCCATGAGAAGTAAGACAGATTGGCAAACACATTTGTAGGTTGTACCAGATTGGCACCCACCACAGTGCAACACTTTCCACTTAACACCAGCCATATTGTTAGGGGTTCTTTGTGTTGTTGTTCCTCTCCTGTGGTTTTTTTTTTTTGGGAGGCCATAGGTGACTTAGGCTCATTAAGCAATTCTGAAATACTGTGTAATAGGTGTTAAATCAACACAACCATCCCAGTTGAGATAGGAGTGTTAGGTGATAAAGCATCCCTCAGATGTAGTAACCTGAGTCAATTGATAGGTCTTCAATTAAGCATTATCTTATATTATTTTATACCCTTTATACTTGAATTTTAATACTAAAATAATAAATAATTAGATAAAATAATTTATTTTGTGATATTTCTGTTTAAATAAATAAAGTTTGTAATTTGGAGCGTTTTGGCAAAACAATCGTCCCGATCGGAATTATAACGAAGAAATTATTGACGAAATTTAGCTGAATTATATAAATTAATTAATATTTATTTTGCAAGCCCAAATTAATATTTAAATCCAGCCTATTTTTTGTGCATCCCATAAGGAATGCTCCCAACCCAAATGTGTTCAAACCAGTCGCCAGGCCCAAGAATTAGCCCAGCCCAAGCAACTCGAAGCCCAATCCTTCGCCCAGCCCGCGCACAGCTCAGCCTTAGCCGAACGGAGCGCGCCTACCAAAGCTCCCAGCAAACTGTAACGACCCGTCCCAAATTTCATGATTAGATTAGTGACTAATCACGATTAGTGAGGTTAATCGGTGATTAGTTAGGCTAAATCGGACGAACGATGCGAAATGACCGTTTTGCCCCTGGTGGTGGCAGAACGTTGACTTTTCGATCGGGTGGTCAAAGGGACTTTGACCGATGACCGTGACGTAGTTCGTGACGTCACGAGTTCATAGACAGGTGGCACGTTCAATTCCGACGTTCATGGAGGAAGTTATGACGTTCAGAAGTTTAGGGGCATTTTGGTAATTTGGGTGAATAGGAGGTCAACAGTTGACTTTTTGATCGGGAGGTCCGATGGTCGAGGGCCGAAGACCGTTACGTAGATAAGGACGATACGAATCCGTAGACAGGCGGCACGTCGAATTCGGACGTTCGACGGCGAAGTTACGGTTCACGGAAGTTCTCGGTTACTATTCACGATGGCACGTTTTACGAGACAAAAAGTGCAGTTTTGTCTCTAGTGGGCCCAGATATTTAATGGAGGCCCAATGGATGAGTGACACTTGTCACCCATCCACTGGCCAACCCCACCCACTCATGCACCAAACCCTTCCCCGTTCATCCATTTCTCCCATTTTCTTCCCAAACCAAACCGATCACCATTTCCTCACCCAAACACCCAACCCTTCCCTTCTAACCATAACTGAGACCAGAGGGTGAGAGAGGAGGACTAAGGACGGCAGCTGGTGGCTGGAACCGCCGTGGGCGGTGGCGGGAACCCAGAACTTGATCGGGTACCCGGTAAGCCCATTTTCAATTTTTGTGTGGATTTTGTTGTTATGGGTCGATTTGGACGATTGGTTTGAGTTAAATAGGTTGCTAGGGAGTTGTTAGGGAGGTTTTGGTGGTGGTTGGACGTCGGAGAAGCCCTGGGAGGTTTCGGGAAAATTGAACCGTGAGGTTCAAAATTGAACCGGTCGGATTTCGAGGGTTTTAGGTAGTTTTGTTAATTGGGTTAGATAGGAAATGAAGAAATAGGAATTTAGGAATTGGAATGGATGAAATCGGACCGAAAATGAGGGAGAAGGACACCTGGACCGGTTACGCCGGTCCAAGTTGCAGGAAAAACCGGACCGGACCGGTTCGGACCGGTCTGACCGATGTAGGGGATGACTGATGACGTCATCCTGATGACGTCATCATGTCAGGGATGACGTCATCATGTCAGATCTGACAATGTCAGACTGACATGTCAGACAGTGGGCCAATGGGAGCGTGACACGTGTCACTGTCAGGGGCTGCCAGTGATGACGTCATGCTGACGTCAGCGATGACGTCAGCAGGTACTGTAGCAGGCGCGTGAAGCCCACGCGCAGCCACTTCAGGCGGCGCGTGAGGGCGCGTGGCAGGGAATCTGGGGAAGGTTCCAAGATGTGAAATCTTCTATTCGATGTAACGAACATTTTGGGACTGGTTTCGTGTCGATCGGACACCGTCTCGATATGTTTCGGGGCATCGGAAGGTTTAGGTTCGGGATTAAAAATAGTTAAAAATACGGGAAAATTACGGGGCTTTGGTAGGAGGTTAATTAAGTAGTTAGTAACCTTCTATTACGATTTGGACAGGTTTGGGAGTCCCGGTGACGGTGATCGGCTCGGGGAGCCGTATGGCACGCAAATCGAGGCGGCAGCTCGGACGGTCTGTGAGTGGACCTTGTTTTCTAAATTGGTGCATGCATAAATGTTTATTATATTTTTTAAATGCTTGTTTGTAATGCCATGGGTGCATTTGTATGTGGTTACATATAAGCACGTATTTCGAGGTTTCGGCCTTATACGGTGCTTATAGGGGTCTGTATTTCTTTATTGATTTAAATGATTTGATTTTGGATTTCTAAAAGGATAAACTCGGGTATGAGACCCATTTGGTTTTGTCTCGGGCATATGACCTCAGATATCGGGCACGGTGCCCAACTGATGTCCTATGTTCGGGTACGAGACCCAGTCACTTTACGGTTTTGATTTCAGGTCAGGGAACCTTAAATGGATTCCCAGGTTCATGACGGTTTATGGGAACCGGCATGAACCCTTGTTATGTTATTACGGTACATGACGGTTTATGGGAACCGGCATGTTACCTGATTATGGATATTATGGATCATGACGGTTCAGGGGAACCGGTCCTGAATGGTTATGTTATGTATATATATGTTCGTCTACCTTCCTTTACATGTTCTACTATCTCCTCCGGGGAGGGTCGTTGGCCTGGGTGTACCCCGGAGTAGTCACGGAGCACCGACTGAGTGGAGTCACCCCCCAGTTGGGTTCCTTACTCTCAGGAAGGCTATGGTTACTATTACCTCGGGTAGGGTCAGTGGTCTGCGGACATTGACCTTGACTTTGAGATGACTCGGATTGAGACCCGGGTAGCACGCGCGTAGCTTTGGATACCGTGACAGGATTGGTTGTGTGACTTATATATATGTATGTGATGTATTTATGATATATGATATGTGGTGTGCACAGGTGTGCATAGGATTTGAGCAGTGGCTCGTTTACTTGGTTTCTTTATGGTTTGGGGCCGAGTCCCTTATGGATTTGGACAGTGGCCCGTATGGTCGTTTTTATTGTGGTCCTTTCGACCTTGGTTTATATCTGATTTGGGCTTAGTTCCCACGTATGGTTTCTTTGGTTAAATGGTTTTCCAATGCATGCATGCTTTTTAGTGGAGGGTACAAATGTCTTATGAAATGTTTTTATAAACTTTTGTTTTGTCCACTCACAGTTTTTAATGTTTTGACTGCCCTTCAGGTTGACATCGGATGTGGACTGTAGCAGAGATCGAGATATCACATACCTCCTCCGGATCCTGGCGTACTCTGATAGCCCGGGAGGGCAAAGGACGAAAATATCCCTTGTCTGACACTTCGTGTCAGACGGGAGCAGGGTCATCCCGCACTAATCCCGGGGGGATTGGGATGGGTTCTGTCACAAACCCTCGACGCGCGCTGGCACGGGTCTCCCTCAACGCGCGTGCGCTGAATTGCTTCCCTCCTGTCAGCTTGCGTGCACTACCCCACTATACGGCAGCTCTGCAGCTATCTACCGAATTCTGATGGTTCTTTTCAGCTGCTTCCTACCAAGTCAGTTCCTGCATCAAACCTGCTCCCACCTTCCCTTATTTTTCTGATTTTCTAGCACCAAACCAACCCAAAATCATCATTTTCCATCATTGTTCATCATTTCATTTATTTTATTTTATTTTGTATTTTTATTTGAATATTTTAGGCCTCCCTCTATAAACAGGGAGGCCATTTCATTTGTAAAAGGGTCCCCAATTGTCCCATTTTGTTTCTCTTTTTAGTTTAGGTTCTAATATTTCTCTCTAATTTTTCTCTTCTTTTAGTTCATCTTCTTTCTTTTTGTTCTTTATTTTTGGGAACCATTTTAACTTTTTATAGATTTTCTATTTAATTAGCTTTCTTTTAATTCTTGTTCTTAATTTATGTTATTTCTTAATTTCACTTCTTATGTTATTTCTTAATTTCACTTTTTCTTTACTTTGTTCTTGTGATTTTTTTTTTTTTTTTGAGATCTCTTAAACACATTTTTATGTCTTCCTTAAGAAATACCTAGGCCGAGTATTTCCGAAATAATTCTAGAATTTAAGTCCGAATTTTTATGTTTTATCCTCCATCTTCATAAGGTTCCAGCCGCTGTTCGGTGTTCCTTATGAATAACATTCCATTGTTTCCATCTACTTTCGGAATCTCAAGCTGTTCTTGGGTCCCGAAAGTGTAACTTTATTCCATTTACTTAAATTCTTGTTATTGTTTCGGTTTGCTTATAATTCAATATATGTGTTGGTATTTTCTTTCTAAACTTTTGTAAATGTGAATACAATCTTCATGTGTTTTACTTTTTGAATTTCATTTACTTCATATGTTTTAGCGCTTAACCTTCAATTTAACGCTAAGTGTTTATGACCGTTGTTCGGTGCACTTAGAATAGGGTTGAAGAGATTTAAATGTTTGACGCACATTAAAATTAATAACGTAAGGCGAATCGTATTATAAGTATTTATGACCGTTGTTCGGTGTATTTATAATATTGAAAAATATATGCATGTAATTAAGATGATAAAGGTAGAATTTCGGGATTGGTTCAATATGAGCAAAATGTTAGAGTGTTGGTAAAAATATGTGTTTGAAGAAAGTTCACTTGTACAAAAGTTAAAGTAGAAGTAGAATTAAATTCTTAATTATTTTTACTTGTTTTCTTTATTCTAAGATTACAATCTTTCAAACCCTTCATTTAATTCTTTATTCTTTTATTCTTTATTTCATTAATTCATTAATTCTTTTATTCTTTTATTCTTTAATTCATTTATTCTTTAATTCTTTATTATTTAATTATGTAATTCATTATTCTTTTTAACTAACATATTATTAATGTTCCTTAATTTCCCTGGTTAAGAACGATCCCTATTTACCAATATTACATCTACACAAAAAGGGTTTAAATTGCATAATACTCGAATTACGTATTTAATTTAATGCGTAGTTTGGGTGTTATCATCAATCAGGCTACGAACCTAAGACACTTTAGCCACGAGGGAGCAGTCTTATGAAGCAAACGAGCTGACATGTGTAACAGGTTTTGAATCAGTGTGCTCGAGTCAGGTGATTGCAAGACACTGGGTGATGAAGCACCCCTAGGGATGTACTGGCCCAAGTCAGCAAGGCTACAAGACGGTCCTAAATTTTCAAGAGACAAGAACAACAGAAGTCTTAACTGCGAAGACAAGCATAAGGAAGAGGGGTGATGTGGGAGATGTTGGAGCACAAACAATGCTACTAGGAAAGACAATCTGTACACACTCGAGACACTGCATAGCTATTGAACAGACATCTGAAGCCCACTTGCTTTGTGAATACCTTCTACCATTTGGAAACCGTAGACACCAAGACAAGACAGAGTCTACCAGTTGACGTGTCAAAACTAATGCAAGTAAATAGATAGGGGTACCAAGACCAAGCACTGAAACTAAGTCAAGGAGCAAACTCCAATTGATTTGCAAAGATCTTCAAAAATGGGGCTATCCAAGGGCTTAGTAAAGATGTCAGCAAGCTGTCTATCTGTGTGAATGTACTCGAGTGTGATGGTGTCATTTTCAACAAGTTCACAAATGAAATGGTGCCGTATGTTAATGTGCTTGGTGCGGGAGCGTTCAACAGGATTTTTGGAAATGTTGATAGCACTTGTGTTATCACAAAAGACAACCATCTTACCTTGGGTGATCCCATAGTCTTGGAGCATTTTCTTCATCCACAGCAGCTGTATGCAGCAACTGCCAGCTGCAATGTACTCTGCTTCAGCAGTGGATAGGGATATGCAGTTCCGCTTCTTGCTGTGCTAGACTACAAGATTGTGGCCTACATAGAAACAGCCACCAGAGGTGTTTTTTCGATCGTCCGCATTATCGGCCCAGTCAGCATCACTGTAACCTGCAATCACGGAATTCGAGTTAGAAGAGTAAAAAAATACCATGATGGAGTGTGCCACTGATGTAGTTATGATGCGCTTAACAAAACCAAGATGAGACTCCCTGGGATCAGCCTGAAAACATGCACACATGCCAACACTGAAAGCAATGTTTGGTCTGCTGGCTGTAAGGTACAAGAGACTGCCGATCATACTACGATAGAGTTTTAGGTCAATACGCTTACCTATGAGATCCTTGTATGGCTTGTCATTTTTA
Source organism: Prinsepia uniflora (assembly GCA_032719365.1). Lineage (NCBI taxonomy): Eukaryota > Viridiplantae > Streptophyta > Magnoliopsida > Rosales > Rosaceae > Prinsepia > Prinsepia uniflora. The sequence goes on from CM064866.1 coordinate 9,394,257, forward strand.
CCCATGGGACTTGAGACAGGTTTTTCCGATTCCATTCCAAACTTCTTAACAAGATCCTTGGCATACTTAGCTTGGGAGATGAAAATGCCAGTGTCCACTTGATGTACCTGCAAGCCAAGAAAGTAGGTTAGCTCTCCACATAGACTCATCTCAAATTCAGTCTTCATGATATCAGTAAACGCTTGAACCAGTTGTTCAGATTTGGAACCAAACACAATGTCATCGACATAGATTTGAGCTACAATCAGATCCTTGGCAGTTCGTTTGATGAACAAGGTTCTGTCAATTGCCCCTCGAAGATACCCTTGTGTTAACATGTAGGAGGACAGTCGGGAGTACCAAGCCCGAGGTGCTTGCTTGAGGCCGTAAAGAGCTATCTTGAGCCTGAAGACATGATCAGGATGACGTGGGTCTACAAACCCCACTGCTGTTCCACATAGACCTCTTCATTCAATACCCCATTTAAGAACGCACTCTTGACATCCATTTGATGTAGTTAAAATTTCAGATGGCAAGAAATCAAAAGCAGCAGTCGAATGGACTCTAAACGAGCTACGGGGGAAAAAGTTTCATCAAACTGCCTTCAATCTGTGTGTAACCCTGGGCTACCAGACGGGCTTTGTTGCGTACCACAGTGCCATGTTCATCAATCTTGTTCCTAAAAACCCATTTTGTCCCTATTACATTAGAGGCCGAAGGCCTAGGAATTAGGTACCACACATCATTTCGGATGAATTGATTCAGCTCCTCTTGCATAGCCAAGATCCATTCATCATCATCAAGAGCTGCAGCTGCATTTTTTGGCTTAATGAGAGAGACATAGTGTAACAGCCCGTCCCAAATTCCAGGATTAGATTAGTGACTAATCATGATTAGTGAGGTTAATCGGTGATTAGTTGGGCGAAATCGAACGAACGATGCAAAATGACCGTTTTGCCCCTAGGCGGTGGCAAAATGTTGACTTTTCAATCGGGTGGTCAAATGGACATTAACCGATGACCATGATGTAGTTCGTGACGACACGAGTTCATAGACAGGTGGCACGTTCAATTCCGACGTTCGAGGACGAAGTTATGACGTTCGGAAGTTTAGGGGCATTTTGGTAATTTTGGTTAAAAAGGGTCAAATGTTGACTTTTTGACCGGGAGGTCCGATGGCTGAGGGCCGAAGACCGTTACGTAGATGACGACGATACGAATCCGTAGACAGGCGGCACGTCGAATTCGGACGTTCGACGGCGAAGTTACGGTTCACGGAAGTTTCGAGATACTATTTACAGCAACACGTTTTACGAGACAAAAAGTGCAGTTTTGTCTCTAGTGGTCCCAGATATTTGTCCTGATGCCAATGGATGAGTGACAAGTGTCACCCATCCAATGGACACCCAAATTGATTCATGCACCGTGCTTTCCATTCCATTTTTCCCATTTCAAAACCATCTTCCCCGATCTCACTTTCTCACCATTTCTCTCCATCTCTGTGCAAACCAAAACCCATCCATTTCGACCAGGACTGAGACCAGAGAGTGGGGAGGATGTTGGAAGCAGTGGCCAGCCCAGGAAGGCGCCGCCGTGGGCGGTGGAGCCACGAACCCGTGCGGGTGCACGGTAAGGCCATTTTTCCCCTTTTAATTGATTTCGATATTATGGTTGTTTTTGGACGATTAGGATGAGTTAGTTAGGTTGCTAGGAAAGTTTTAAGGCAGTTTTGGTGGTGGTTGACAGCTGAGAAGCCGTGGGAGGAAAATGGAAAAACTGAACCGTGAGGTTCAAAAATCAAACCTCGGGTTCTATGGGTTTTTCTTTCTTTTGATCATCCAAACATGTTCCTAGGATCATATTAGGAAGTTTAGAATCGATTAGGAAGAAAAAGAACCGAAAATGAGGGAGTAGGAGGGCCGGACCGGTCACGCTGGTCCAGCTGGACAGGACTGCACAGTCGAACCGGCTGGACCGGTCTGTCGCAGGGAAGAAGACGCATTGTGCAGTGGCGCGTGAGGCCCACGCGCAGTGCACTCCCAGGGCGCGTGGCAGGGAATCTTGGGAAGGTTCCAACATGTGAAATCATCTATTCGATGTAACGAACATTTTGGGACTGGTTTCGTGTCGATCGGACACCGTCTCGATAATGTTCGGGGCATCGAAAGGTTTCGGATCGGGATTAAAAATAGTTAAAAGTTCGGGAAAATTACGGGGCTTTGGTAGGAGGTTAATTAAGTAGTTAGTAACCTTCAATTAAAATTTGGACAGGTTTAGGAGTCCCGGTGATGGTGATCGGCTCGGGGAGCCGTATGGCACGCAAATCGAGGTGGCAGCTCGGACGGTCTCTGAGTGGACCTTGTTTTCTGAATTGGTGCATGCATAAATGTTTATTATATGTTTTCATACATGTTTGATGATTCCATGGGTGCATTTGTATGTGGTTACGTATAAGCACGTATTTTGAGGTTTCGGCCTTATACGGTGCCTATACGGGTCTGTATGTCTTTATTATTCTAAATGAAAAGGTTTTGGATTTCTAAAAGGATAAACTCGGGTATAAGACCCATTTGGTTTTGTCTCGGGCATATGACGCTATTTACGACCTTCGGGTCTAAATCGCGGTCGCGACGGGTGCTATGTGCACGGCGATCAACGATATGACGCTCGCCTCCGGATTGAGATGTGTTCCTTCCGGAGAGGTCACGATGCACGATTCGTGGTCGGGCAGCCTGGGGAGGCTCGACTTCAGAGTGCTGACGGTTCAGGATATCGATCGGTGATGAGTGCACCATGATCTTGTGGTGGTCGCGTCGGTTGATACGTTCACGGCGACATACCAGGATTGAGGGCGGTCCTGGATGGATGGTTGCACGCATCACTATGATCAGAGTCGTGACTGACCCTTAGATATCGGGCACGGTGCACAGTTGAGTCATATGTTCAGGCACGAGACCCAGTTGTTTTACACTGATGATTTTGGGTCAGGGACCCTAGATGGATTTCCAAGTTCATGACGGTTTATGGGAACCAGCATGAACTTTGGAAAGGTCATTTTGGTTCATGACGGTTTATGGGAACCGGCATGGACCTTTGTCAAGTCATTCTGGTTCATGACGGTTTATGGGAACCGGCATGAACCCTGGTTAATGGATGTTATGGATCATGACGGTTCAAGGGAACCGGGCATGAATGTTTATGTTAGGTATATATATGTATTCATATACCTTCCTTTATTTCTATTATCTCCTCCGGGGAGGGTCGTTGGCCTGGGTGGACCCCGGAGTAGTCACGGAGCACCGACTGAGTGGAGTCACCCCCTCAGTTGGGTTCCTTACTCTCAGGAAGGCTATGATTACTATTACCTCGGGTAGGGTCAGTGGTCTGCGGACATTGATCTTGACTTTGAGAAGACTCGGATTGAGACCTGGGTAGCACGCGCGTAGCTTTGGAAACCGTGACAGGATTGGTTGTGTGAATTATATGTGTATGTGATATAAATATGATATATGTTATGTGGATACAAGATTTGAGCAGGAGCTCGTGTACTTGATTTCATTATGGTTTTTCTGGATAAATGGTTTTCAAATGCTTGCATGCTTTTTAGTGAAGGGTACAAATGTCTTCTTATGAAATGTTTTATAAACTCTTGTTTTGTCCACTCACAGCTTTTAAATGTTTTGACTGCCCTTCAGGTTGACATCGGATGTGGGCTGTAGCAGAGACCGAGATATCACATGCCTCATCCGGATCCTGGCGTACTCTGATAGCCCGGGAGGGCAAAGGTCGGAAATATCCCTTGTCTGACCCTTCGTGTCAGACGGGAGCAGGGTCATCCCGCACTAATCCCGGAGGGGGATTGGGATGGGTCCTGTCACATAGCATGAAGAGGTTAGAGAGCTAGCAGTCTTATTTCTTGTATGCACAGTATCTGAGGGATTTCCAATGATGTCTGAGGTATTGTGGTCTCGCTGAACCTGTTTTGTGCCAGTTCTGTATATAGTGGGACCTGTCTGATTGTCATTTTCATGACTGGTCACAGGACTGTCATCTGGCATTGTAAGATCTGTACCTGTACACTCAACAGTAGGATGGTCATACTGTAATAAGGACTCATTAATGACCACATTGACTGACTCCATTACTGACTTTTTCCTGGAGTTGTACACCCTATATGCTTTAATATTAAGCGAATACCCAAGAAAGATCCTTGCATCAGAACGTGAATCAAGTTTGGTTAGATATTCTCTATCCTTATAAATATAACAGGTGCTCCCAAATACTTTCAAGTGCTTCACAGTAGGTTTTCTGCCTCTCCAGAGTTCATATGGAGTGGTTTTTGTCCCCGGCCTTAGATATACCATGTTAGCAGTGTAACAAGTAGTGCTAAAAGCCTCAGCCCATAAATGTTGAGCAATTTTGGCAAAGCTGAGCATTGACATATCAAGAAGAACTCTATTCTTCCTCTTAACAATACCATTTTGCTAAGGAGTGATGGGAGCAGAGAACTCATGTTTGATGCCATGTTCTATGCAAAAGTCTGAAAACAGTGTGTTTTCAAATTCTATCCCATGATCAGTTCTCAACCTGAGAAGACTTAGAGATGATTCATTTTTTCATTTTTGATTCTTTTGATTAGCATGCAGAAAGATTCAAAAGCATTTGATTTGTGAGCAAGAAAATCAACCCACGAAAACCTGGAAAAATCATCTACAAGAACTAAGGCATAGTTTTTCCCCTCATACTAGTGGGATCAAAGGGACCTACCAAATCCATATGCATGAGTTCCAATGGCTTGGTGGTAGTTATGTATAGGACAACAGAATGAGAGCTCTTGGATTGTTTTCCAAATTAACACGACTCACAAACAGCATTAGAAGTGCCCCCAAGTTTTGGGAGACCTCTAACATACTCTTTCTTAGACAATTTTAGCAGATCACGCCAATTCATATGACCTAACCTATGATGCCAAAGCTTCAACTGATTATCCTAAGCTTGATAACAGACTTGCTTATTGATTTTGTGACTAGCATTTATGCAATAACAGTTATCCTCAGATCTTACCCCCTGCATGATAATTTTTCCATGTTCATCACTCACTTCAAAGTTTTCCTTCCCAAAAACAACATTTCCTAACTCATCACATAATTGACTAATGCTAATAAGATTTGCATGCAACTCCACAACTAGCAGGACATTGTTTAAGCTAGGAATACCAGGGGTAGAAACAGTACCTTTTCCCAAAATCTTTGACCTGCATCCATCTCCAAATGTTACTGATCCACTGATTTCATCAGCAGACAAAGATGTGAACCATGATCTGTCACCTGTCATATGTTTAGAGCAATCACTGTCAAAATACCAAATGTTTGTTTTATGAGTAGCAGAAGCAGTGAAAGCAACAAAGGAATTTATGTGCTCAGTAGATGAGATAGAAGGCAAACAGGTGGTTGTTGCTTTCTTTCTCCAAAAAAGATTGACTCTATACGGTAAGGACACAGGAATGTTTGTAACTTTAGACAACTGAACTATTTTCATTTTATCCTGAGTTGTCATTACCTTTTCTTTGTTACCTTTCCTTGAAAAAAACTGCTTGCACCATGGTCGAATATGACCAGATGATCCACAGAAGTGGTAGGTTGGGACAAACCTCTTTTTGTTTGGAACCTAGTTTGTTGTCTGAGTTGGCACCGCCTTCACAAACTTTATAGTATGTGGTTCAAGACCTGTACGAACTTTCACAGGAGAAAATCCCAAGCCATGTTTATCCCCAAAGATTTTTCCCATTTTTAACATCTTGTCGACCTGTTCAGCTCCTATGGTTAACTCTAAAACCCTTTCCTCCGATTTCTTTAAGTGGTCTTTTAGAGTCTTATTCTCAAAGATAAGTGTCACCAACTGTTTGGACTGATCAGTGGAATGTTTGTGCAGAGATTGCAGTTTTACCAAAAGGGCAGCACTCTGCATCTCAAGCTCTTTGATTTGAGAGATCAGTTCAGTTTTCTTTTTAAGGTTTTCTTGTTCTAGAGCCGCAACCTTCTGAACTAACTCAGCATTGGTGTTTCATACCCTTTTAGAGGCAAGAAACAGTGTGTTATATTGCTATAGGACCTCTTCCAAACCAAAATCAGCTACACTTATATCAGACTCACAAAAAAGATCCTCACTCACATAGGAGATAAGTGCAACAACTTTCTCTTCTCTTTCAGATTATGAGTCACTATCACTCCAAGAGGCATTGAGGGCCTTGTTTGTCTCATTTTTCTGTCTTTTCAAGGTGTTTGCACACTCAGATGCTATGTGTCCAAATCCTTGACACTCATAGCATCTAGTTCTATCATAGCGTGTGTTTGTGATAGTCCTATCATGTGCAGGTTCATTCATCCTGAACTTCCTTGAACTGAAACTAGGACTAGGTTTCATGTCACGATTTTTGTGACTCTTAAACTTAAGGAATTTTCTAAAGTTTTTTGCAAGGGGAGCAAATTCCTCCTCATTGAAGTCATCATTCTGACCCTCATTTTCATCTCCTTTACTGATCTTAAGGGCAATGTTTTTAGCTTTCTTTTGGGTTGGCAATTCCATCTCAAAGGTCTTTAGAGATCCAATCAAGTCTTCCAGTTTTAGAGTGTTTAAGTCTTTGACTTCCTCAATTGTTGTTTTCTTTGCTTGGAACCTAACAGGAATATACCTAAGGATTTTTTTCACTACCCTATGTTCTTGTAGGCTATCACCTAGATTGCAGCATCCTGTCACAACGACACTTAGTTTGGCATAGAATTTAGAAAAGATTTCTTCTTCTTCCATCTTAAGGGTTTCAAACTGTGTGGTAAGCATCTGAAGCTTTGAAGCCTTGACTCTCTATGTCCCCTCATGAGTGACTTGCAAGATGTCCCAAGCTTGCTTGGAAGTCTCACAGGTCAAAATATAATTGAATTTCTCATGAGACACGGCTGTGAATAATGCCTTCAAGCCCTTCTGGTTACTGGTGCAGTATTGCAATTCAGCCTGAGTCCATTCTTCCCTGGACTTAGTGATGACTTCACTAGTGCCTTCTATTTTTGTGAACTTAGTTGCCTTAGTCCATCCGTGGACAACAGTGTACCATACCCTGTCATCCAGAGACCAAAGGAAAGCCTTTATTTTGGCTTTCCAAGCTCCATAATTCTCACCATCAAAGTAAGGAGGGTGGGCTATGGATCCAGCGGAACGGTCCATCCTAAAGAATACTTTCGGATCTCACCAGGTATATTAGGTGACCCGCGCTGATACCAATTGAAGTTACCTAAAGGACTAAGAGATCAAACCCAGTTAGACCTATCCTATGCACTCAAAGACTACAACCACACTATTCAACAACCTGATCAACCTTCCAAATGACAATTCAACTAACAAACATTCACGCCAGAGATCAGTGAAGCAATTGTAAAGCACACAAGAGTTTTAGCGTGGTAAAACCCTTACTAGGGAAACATCCACGGGCACTTTTCCAGTCATGAAACAATCCACTATGAAATCAATTCAAGAACATGAATGAACATATATGAAACTCATCTTATTGACACCCCAGCAAGGAAGCTCATTCTTTCATTCTTCACGTACTCGCTCTTCACAATGGTTGTTCTTCCTCAAAGCTTCTTCAGGTGGCACAACACTAGACACGGCTGCCAATCACCAGCAAACGGGAAGCCACTCGATCGATCTTCTTGATCTGCAAAATCTGGTACAAGTTGATTTTCTATCCCCTTTACTTCGGAAACCAGAAGTTCTCATATATCCTTTTGGGGAGGAAGAGTCCTAAGCCATTTCTACACTTCAAAGAGAGCTGTTCAAGAAGGACTTCAAAGGGGCACGGGATTTGTGCGACTGCCCAAAGCTGGAGAGGGAAAGCCAGCTTGAAATCTTGCTGGACCGGACCTAAGTGATTGTTAAAACGTGGGCTTAATATCCACACGAACACATAATATAACCCAGCCCATACAATACAACCCAAGGACATATATTGGACCCGGAATGCCAATGTACATTAACAGTATGTCTTGAGAAACAAGTCCTTTTCATGAGTACAAATAGTAATTAAACTCATAAGTATAGAAATAATGATATAAAAATTAAGCTCAGTGTGTATATATATATGAGTTAATTAAGTTACACATAAAATTAATAGTAATAAATGAAACTTAATATATATATATATATAAAGCTAAATTATTTTCACCGTACAAAGGATACGTATATATATACATGTCCTTATCAATTAATTGTCTTAATATGAGAGGAGCTAGCTCCACAATGGTCTCAAGGACACAGATTGCGCACTAGCAGACAAACCCATCCACGTAAATATATTATTGCTCATCGACATTTTCTGAGAATCTTGTGATATTTAACATGGCCAAAGTTAGCAGTCAATGGTCGAGTACAACTGGCCGGCAATCAGTTTAGTGCTACACAAACGCCCCTAATTTGTTATAGATACAAACGTCAACAAAACCCTAATTCTCAATACCCACTTGCCCACTTCTCTTATTCCTCCCATTCTAGGCGCGGGACCCATTTTATATTCTTCTTCTTTTTCTCCTCCTTTATGTTCTTCACTTGTGTAGACCTAATCTGATCCCTCGTTTTTTTTTTTTTCTTTTCGGTCAATATTTCAAGGAAGAATGAAGGTTGGCAACACAGCGTCTTAGTTTGAATTTTATTGTTAGATCACATCTTTTATTTCTCTCTTTCCCTCTAAATTCCGTATTTTGCAGGTAGATCTAGCGGCTTTTGAAGAATTGATAGTGAACAAGTTTGATTGAAATCCATTTGAATGATGGTTCTCAATAAAACTTAGAGGTAGCAATTCTTTATTGATTTTTTTTATTCATCTAATTGTTTCTGGTATTTGATTTTTGAGTTCTCTAATGGTTTCTTCTTATATTTTTTACTCTGTTGTGTTTCTATCTGATAATGGTTGTATTTTGTTTTTCAACAGATTCTTATGAAAGTAATTAGAGTTGAAGGGATTTACATGCTCTACAACGAATTAAAAAGATAAACACGTAGATATATTTTGAGAGACGATGAAGTTCAAGTATTCGATCGAGTCAAAATGTCAAATGAGCATGCAACTTAAACCGAAGAACAGAAGGAAAAATCTCTCTTTCATGTTTGGATAGCAGGAAAAAAAATAAAACGATGTTATAGAATTAAATCATTCTTGAAACCCAATAAATAGAATTTGATTTATTTTACTAGATTTTTTATATTAATTAAAATTATTTGGGGCAGACCTATGCTTATAATTCATATTTAAAAAATATTTTATATTACTTTATCGAATGTGGCAATAAAATTTTTAGGGGCGAATCTTTGTCGAATAATAAGGGCGTTTACGATTTTATAAATATCCTTAGGGGCGAATATTAAATGCCATGAGACTAACATAACCTATAATATATATATATAGGGTGACTGACCTAATTAAAAAACCAATCATGGTGACTTGACTTAATTTATATAATATGTAGGTTTTGAAATTCTCTTGACGGTGATGGCAGCATGCATGTGCAATATTATCATTCCACGTATGATCCATGCATGCCTTCTACTTTATGTTGGTGACTTGGTGTTTCCTGTTTTTTCACATGTTAAAGTGAAATTAATTATTGTCCAAAAAAAGAAGTGAAATTAATTAGACGTTATTCTCACGGAAACTTGAGGTTCTCGATCTCTTAAGAAATTTAAGGTTCTCTACTTCTCTCTCTCCGGAGTCACTTGGTCTGGCGTTCAACGCAGTACAGCAGAATTTATAATAATCTAATAAACATTTTTTGATATTTTTTGCGTCCAAAAAAATTAAAAATTGATTGAAAAAATATTTATAATGACTTTTAAAATAATAAGAGACAATAATCTAAGTTTTACCCTAGGGTATTTCTGAGTCTTATCAAGTCATTCACACGGTATGTTAAGATCTGTGAGATTTTTATCTACTTTGTTCTACAGCAGACATGTACATGTAAGGGGCTAAAAAACTATCAGAATCATGTTGTGGTGTAAGAGATTGGTTGCAGAGCAACCATGGGAGAAATTCAAGTAAGAACTCGAACAAATCTCGAAACTGGATTGTTTGTGTGTCGAGATTAGCCAGTAGTTACTTGAATTATTCCGTCATTGTGTCTACACTATTTTACTTTGATTTGAGATGAAAATCAATGATCGAACTTAGATGAGTTCATAGATTTGTATAATGCACTCGTACTGTTTGACAAAATGGCAAGTACACTTCCAAGGCTTACTCCAATTATGTCATTGAGAATTTTTCCTTCGATTCGAGGATGAATGCAATGAAGATCATATACAAATTCGAGAATTCTTCGTTGTTATTTTTTTTTTTCAAAGTCCTTTATTTCAATCACAATCTTGGCCAAGTATTTCATACGATTATTCTGATTTCAAGCTTTTTTTGCTATGTGAAATGCAGAGATCCCTGTTGACTAGAAGAACACTGTAATCCCACTAAAGTTTATAATCGGTTTTGGGTGCGGGATATTCGGATTTTTCAGTGCAGCAGATTGGGCCTTGGGCGCACATAGGCCCCAATAGGCTTGGTCTTTCAGTCCATTTATTGTTGAATATGACAAAGTTGGGCTATGGGCTGCTTTAGTCTTCCTGTAGGACTTAGGCTTCATTACTGGCCCACAAAAGCCAATTATAGCAAAACAAAAGTATTTGCAGTTCAAATGCTATTATTATTGTGTTAATCATTGTAGATATGGTCATCATGTTCAAAGCTTTAAAAAAAATTAATTGCATAAGCATCTAAATTAAATAGTACGCGTGAAGGCAAATAGTAGTTTGGAAATATTATATAAGATTTCAACGTTATTTTTCGTTTTTAAAAAAAAAAAACCAAATAACATTAAAATTGATATTGTGCGGTTGTGTTTGAACTTTCCTCCTCTTTTAGAACATCAACTAACAACTCTATTCGAAACGGTTGAACATAACGGATTTGATGAGCAAAACGTTCCCTCCAGCCCACAGCGCGGCCATCCGGATATTCCACCTTCGCCAGCTTCTCCGGAGGACCTAAATACAGTGAGGTATATAATATTCCAATTAATTGATTTACACAGTTAAAAAGAAACTGGTAAGCATGAAACCGTATGACATGTACGCAAGAAATATATGTGAAATACATATGAAATATATACAAAATACTTATGAAATATATGCGAAATACGTATGTATTGATCTGAATACATATACTTATGAAATATACACAAACACAGAGAGCAATGGGGATGAGAGCGAGAGCCATTGGGACGCTGCCAAGCCTCATCCGGAGCCTCCAAACGCTGCCGTCGCTTAGACGCGCCTTCTCTCTATACGACCAGATCAACCTCATCGACAACATCCCCAACGACCAGCTTCGGTTTCAACGGTACTCTTTGATATTGCATTTTTCTTCTTTCTTCCTTAGTGAATTGCCAAAACAGCCACTAATTACCATTTTGCCACTCTCTCTAAAGGGACACGGATACAGGGTTCATAGTAAATGGGGTGGATTATGAAGGAAGCTTGCTTTGTTTTGGAAACATGTTGATGTCTTGGGCTCCCCAGAAATCTTCTGAAATTACTACTGATAGGTCTCTAATTGTTTCTATTGCTTTCCCTTACTGTTGCATAGTTTATTTCATAGCTAATGGTGACATTGCAATAATCTGGAAGTAAGTAAAGTACGTGACTACGTGGCCCAAGGTTTTATAAGCATTTCAGTTTTCTTCTTCTTTCTTTTGTTGAGGAAATTGTACCCAGAAAATCAAAGTGGATGTTTGAATTATAAATTGAATTGAACGTAGTATGCATTGGTGTAACATTGAAATATGGTAGCTGTGAGCTAGGCAGAAGGGATTGACATTGAATCGATTTTATGTTGTGATGCAGCTAATCCATCTTCAAAACCGTACGACCTGTGCCAGGTAAACTTCAAATTGCATCTTAATCCCGTTATTTTGGTTTGATATGTAGACAATATGTTAAGAAGCCCTAATTTCTTTCTACAAGTAGCATGAATGTGTCAAGTTCTGACCCAACTCCAAGTAAACTCAGCTAATAATCATATACGTACGGAACTTTTGGAAGAAAAAAAAATATTGGTTCAAATGGCCCGTTGATTCCAGAGGTCTTTCATGCATGTTTCTAATCTATTCAACTTGCTGGGTTTTAGAGCTCTTTCATACATGCTTCTAAGATCAGAACTTTAAACCCCGCTTTCATCTGCCAGAACAAAAAAATATGCCCCTGCTTCTCACACTCTTCATATTATTATATAGCAGAAGATATGCGACTCTGATCCGGAAGCCCTGAAATGTATTTATGATCCCTCATAAATTTTGGTTTAATAAAAAATCTAAGAATTGTTTATTCTTTTTGTTTCTCTTCCGTTTTCAGTTAATAATTGGTTTCTTTTTAGAAGATAATGTGTGAACTCAATCACAAGGTTTTATATATGAAAATCATGCATACGAAAATAAATATAACAATTTCAACAACAGTAACAGTAGTGACAATAAAGTTTTCCATTTTAAAGCTGTTTCTAGACTGTTTCAATTCTGCCTTTACTTTCTGTCCTTGGTTTTCGTATCAACCTGTTCTTTCGAAATTTCAGAGATTTTGATTCTTGGCACCGGAAGGTCCATTGAACCCCTCAGTCCCGAACTACAGCAGTATATCCCGTCTATTGGAATGAAATTAGAAGCCATTGACACGGTATATTTTATTTATTTTGACTCAATTTCTTTCTATCATATTATGTCTGTCGTGCTCACTTTTGTGTTTGGATTTGATCTGACATATGAATATGGTTTAGGTCGAATAATATGTTTTAGGAAAATGCTGTAATTGGTGCATTTTGTTTCATAATATCGTCTTGTATCTGTTTCAGAAAAATGCTGTATCTGCCTACAATATACTCAATGAAGAAGGGAGGATCGTGTCTGCTGCACTTTTGCCTTATGGTATTTCTACTTGAATGATGCTAGATCCTTTTACTAACACTCAATATGTTGATCACAATGTGCATGAAGGCGATATGTAAATGCTTCCATGGTCTGTGTAACTGGTGAGTTTTTCGGAAGCTGTGAGATTTTCATAATGTAATGTAATAATAATTAAGTCTGTTTATAGCATATGTTGATCCCAAGCATTTTTCTAATTTTCCTCGTCATAAACAAGTAGCAAATTTACTTTCGATTTTTATTTTTCTTATTTTTCCTCAAGTTATAAAGAAGGAAATGGAAAATTTTTGTGGCTTGTTGAAAGTTGGAACTGTTTGGGGCGTTGGTTCTCTTCAAATCAAACGCGTAAATTTCAGTTTGTTCTCATCAAACACAATCACTGAACAGTTAATCTAACGATTATGGTGGCTACACATCATACACTTTCAACCTTCCACTTCTACGCCCCTATTATTGGTATAGGAGCATTCTGATGTACTTTGTTGTGAGTGAAGCTTTCAAATTCGATTCTCATAGAGTATGAGATAAATACACAATATAATATGTATTGTTTCTTCTTAAATATCGATAACTCTTCCAACATTGATGAATAATCGTAAATAAACAACACAAGATGTCAAGACGAATACATACTAAAAAATAATCTAGGGTTCAAGCCTGAAATCAGAGATAGGTATGAGGGTTGGCTTGGTCTTCACCTAAACTACACCCATAAGTGGAACTTTATAAGATTGGATTGGATTGGATTTTGAGTTCGAATTTGAGGGTTATTTGATGGAGATGGATGCCTGTAATGCTCTTCCCTCTGTTGTCCTTTCCATCAACTTGTGATGGTAATTGGATAAGATAGGGGATCCAAAATGCATCACTAATTTCTTTTCTGCAACTTGTGAAAGATTCTAAGGTGACTAGAATAAAAGGCAAGCATCAAGAAAAAGCGTTACTCTAATTCCATGTCGAAATTTTTTGGAGCATGCAACGGTAAAATAGAAAACCTACCTTCATAATATATAATTTTGCGTTCTACACAACCATATTTATTTGACCACTAGTCTTCTAACACCCAATACACACGTGTGTTAATTTATTTTTTATCTTTTATTACAAAAACTAAAATAAAATATAATAATACTTTAATATATATATATATATATATTTGAGAAAAATAACTGCCTAAATCTACAACCCATTCACCTCTCACATAACCATTAATATTTATAAATTTATAGATTTAATATTCAATATTTAATTTTACTATTTTATAGGTATTTATTGAATAATCCATTTGTTTAAAAATAATTAGTCAAAGGATCTTTTTGTCATAATAGTGAAGCTTTTTGATCATCCTAATTTCATAATAATAGAGAACAATACACAAGAAATAATACAAAACTTCCTGGAAGTGAAACAAAACCCAGGGAAGTTCAGACACGAGAAAAAATATATTTTAAGAAAAATAAAAAATGTTACAACGACCATCGGAGTTTATGTGAATAACTAAATAAGAGTTTGAACTCCAAATTGCTGCATTTCTCTTACCCTCCATATGGGGAACGTAGCACCTTCACCGAGTTCTTCAGGATCCACCGGTTGCATGGCCCAGGCATAGTACACGGTGTGGATTGTGTCCTGAGGAAACAGTACGAATTGGTAAAGGCTGAGTTTGTACATAAAAATTCTACTAAGGAGAGTAATGACACTAGTATTTAATATTACCGTGCTACCATCTGTTACTTCACCATTTTTATCACGCACACAGTACACTTGCTGCGTTCGGAACTGTAAAGTTCATCAAAAAGCGACTATCAGCTTCTCTTATCACAAATAAAGCTTAAAATAAAGAAAAATAAAATGCATACCATTACGATGATTATAGGAGTGTCTCCCATCATTTTGGTCTCTTTTACTTCCACCTCAGATATATGTAGAATCTACACTCACAAAGAATCATAAATAAGTTACAAACAAAATTTAGGACTGATAATGGAATCTGCAGTTGCAAACACGGGGTAAAATTGGAAATTCATTTTCTGTGTAGAAGACATAATTTCAATTCCACCTAGATATATGAGAATCTGCCCGAATCTAAATCGCAATTAACTTGCAATTCAACTCAATCGACCCAAAACGGGATTTATAGGGGGGGGGGGGGGGGGGGATGGAAGTGAATTAGGCAACCGTGATATATACCATATATTCTATTTTGGAACAGATACATTAACATTTCTCTTTTAAAAAAGCAAATGACCGATTGATGTTTAGGCTCATCCTCCTCAATAACCGCCAATCGGAAGTCATTATAAACCACCAATCTCATTTCTCATCCTTAATGAAGTCTAGTCTTCAGACCTAACGATCAATATTATATTATCAACAATAATAGGGAAAAAGATACACATGCATTTCTAATTAGCATAGAAGCAACTACAATTGCATGGAAACTCAATAAATAGAATAGGAAGAAGCAAGCTTTCTACCTTGTGATCGAAAAAGATACCATGGTTTTGAAAAGCCTCATGCTCAGCTTTACACCGCTCCATCACCTCCGTGCTACAATACTTCTTTAATGTTTCAATGTCTGCCTACAAATAAAATGCATTTGTTACTCTATAAAGATTAGAAACTCTAGTGGCACTCACATGGGCCATCGTCTAACCTTCATATATGCATGAAGCACTGGTTTGACATTATCTTGAATTTCCGCCACAAAGTCTGGTAAAGAGAAGGATCTAATCCATCCAAACATAAAGTTAGAAAAAGAGATTAATAGTAATCCAAACAGAAATAAGTATCAGCAAAGAAGCAGCAAATGGCAATATGATCTTACGGATCTCGGCGACGTATCTCTTTGATTGATGCAGCACTGTCTGTTTCTTGAAAAATAGTTTCATTTATACTGTCAAATGAAGGGTGGTCAATTCAGCATTGAAGTATCTACAAGTAACTATTCAGGGACAAACTATAATTTAGGAGTAGCAAAACAAAGAACATTTACAGCTCCAGTAATAAAGAGCATTTACCCCACAGTTTAAACACCCTACCCCTCTGCCTCTTTTGTAACCAAAAAAACACAAAAATTGGCAGATAAAAGGTGAAACAAGTAAAAAAGTTCAGCAGCATACTCCTGAATTTTGTGAACAATTGCACTATCACTTGTCTCCCAGTGTTCCCGCAAGTCCTCGGCAATCTGGAAATTTAGACATGCAATACAGCAATCGCAAGAGAGGTATTACAAATGAACAAGTTCTCAAATACATGGCCAACTGAAATTATATCCCATGGAACCTTATACGAATGATAACATCAATGACAGTGAAAAAAGAAAAGAAGAAGAAGAAGCAATACATAATACAGCGCAAGTGTTATCTGGTCATAAACATGGAAGCTGGACATTTATAAAGAACAAAAACAAAAATTGAATTGCAAATACCTCCTGGGTTTTTGTCGTAACAGGTTTACGTAACTCATCAATACGCTTGAATACAGGATGACCTTGCATCTAAATAAGAGATTAAATACAAACAAGAATAAGACAAGGAAAAGCAACTAGATAGTAATTCTACAGTTCTACTCAACATTTAATTAACAAAATAAAATTCACCTTCATTCTAAAAGCCTCCCACTTTTTATTCCAGCGAGATTGAGGTACAATAGCAATTTCAATTCTAGTACTTGTTTCAACTTTTGGGGCGGTTGAAGGATCAAACTCCATATGCTTTCTCCTAGTTGGATTACCATTTAGCTCATCCTTTAAAATGCCATATCCTCTTTTAGCCAAGTCAACAAACTTGGCTTCCTTTACTCTCGAGACGGCAGAGGAAAAAGAAGAAATACTTGACCTAAATTTGCCAAATAATGTTTCTTCAGTATTACTAGACCCCGACTGCTGGTTTTTATGTTCCCCAGACCCCGACTGGTGGCGTTTATAGTCTCCAGCCGAGGCCTTCACTCCATCTTCTGCATTAGCAACATGCTCAGATTTAGCACCAGAAGTCCCAGGTGTCTGCTCTTTCCCAATTCCAAAAGTTCCTTTGACCTACATAGACCCAAAAAGAATTAAAACTCAATACATTCCACCAAACCAAAGCACATAGCAGTGCAGATGCCAGATGTAAAAACTAAACAGCCAGCAGACCTCCTCAGTGGCAGCCGAGATCTTCTCCTTCACATTGGAAGAAACCTGCAGCCAAAATTATCAATGAGTATTTGAGAACATATAATCAGATGCACGTTTCTTATAACAATAAATGACTAACAAATTCAGACTGAACATTTATGGATACACGAGACAACATATAGCCATCAAGAATTATACATATTGAACATGTGCACATTTTAAGGTATATGAAATGAAACCTTCTTTGCTGCTGCTTCGGCATCTGTCCACGCACCATCCACCTGCTTGTACAGCTGTTCAGTTCTCTGCTTCGTTCTGCATTCGCCATTTCACCATCTCAGAGCCTCCCTTTGGAAGTAGCCAGCCAGCCTTGACATACAAGGGTATGTCTCAGCCTATTAACTAAGAAGTAAAATTTCATATGAGATGAAGTGACTATATAAAAAAATTACCTCACTTTCAGCTCTTCTTTAACTACTTTGAGCCCTTCAGCTTTCTCCTTCAGCTCCTTGACTGACTGTTGAAATTCTGCATCACTGCAACCAGGGCAATGATGGTGAGCACAATGTCCCACAACGTTCATATCAGAACTTAATAATACATAAATAAGAATATTATTAGGGTTTTGCAGCGGTTCGGATAACCAAGTGGCAATTTAAATAGAAATTGTTCATTTTTACTTCTGAATAGAAGTTGGAACCTAAGCTATTACTCAAGCTGCTGAATGTAAATTGAGAGTCAGCTGCTCAGTGCCAATAATTAAACAAGAGAAACAACTGAATGGCAGATATTAGACAATAAAATAAAATAAACTAGGCTGCTAAATAATGTAAAGGCCATAACATACAAATTCATATATAGTCAAAGAGCAAGAGAGATATACATACTTGGTAGCTTCTTTGACTTGCTTCGAAAATTCATTGAAGACGCTAAACCGACGATTCCCCAAATACCCATTTGCTGAAATCAATCGAACTCTCAGGCTTGAAACCTAGTTCAGCAAATTCCCAACCCAAAACAAAAGACAACATTATTAAATTAACCTAAAAGATACAGAAAAGATTCAATATTTGATCAGGAAACCTCTTGCAAAGAAACGAACCTGCGGGTGAGAGGTCAGCTGATAAAAGAGGGGTTGTCTGTAAAGGTGCAAATCGCGTACTAGCTTTCTTCCAGCCATGAAATTGGGGGCAGATTAAGATTTCTCAAACAGAGGAAAACTAACGGTGTTTTTCTTCTGTCTTCTAATTTTTCCTCGGAAAAATTAGTAGAGCGGGTGTCTGAATTAGTAGTCAGTGCCCCGACGTGGGAGAGAAGAAAGGCACGAACAAAGGAGGGGATGAACTTGTAAGTTACAGTACTTCACAGAAAGGCCTTAGGATTCTAGGGTTTCTGTTTCTCCTCTCCTACACTGAATCGAGCCCGTACTAATTAGGCCCAATATCATACCCAAAGGGGCAGGGATCGACCTGTTTATTTTTTTCTCAACACAAAACCTAACACTGATAAGTTTTGATAAGATTAAAAGAAAAATAAAATCAGAAATATAAAAAAAACTTCAATTGCCTCGTGAACTTGTCAAAAATCTTCATCATTCCCTCAAACTTATTGTTGTCTCAAAAGGCCCGTTGAACTTAGATTTCATTAATAAGGTTACCCTGTTCTGTTGAAAAAAATTTAACGGCGTTATTTTTTCTCATTTGGCACCTACGTGGCTACCATTTTTTGTAATGGAAATTGGCTCCATTCCATATTAGAATGACGGGATATTTGGAACAGGACTTGAAGAAATAAGGGTTTTGGCGCTTCACTTTATATAAGCGGGGCTTATTTAAAACTTAATCACAGCGAGAAATTGAGCATTTTGGTTTATTTAAAACTTAATCTCAGTAAAAAATTGGGCATTTTTCTAAGAATCTGGAAAGAAAATATGTGGGTATGATGAAAAGTGGAGAAGATAAGGGGAAGGTTTGCTTCCGTGGGATGAAGTGCCTAATTCAGACTTTTTGGACTTCTTCAAACCTAGACAGGTTGAATTTATTTAATTTTCTTTTTGTTTTCCAATAGGACTAAAAGTGTTTAGCTATTGGTATAGTGGTTTTCATTATTTTTGGTTGTGGAAATGGGATTGATGGAAAATGCTGGCGATAATGTTAAGTTAAGTATTGATTTCTGGCGGTTGATGAGATTATGACAAAGATTTTGAAAAATTAAAGTTCGGAGTGATTCTCTAAAATTAGATATTTAGAGTAGTTCGATTTTTTAATGTCATATTTAAGTAGGACGTTGTTGCCGTGTATTTTAAAGTATGAGTTTTAATTTTTCTATGGCTTGCTCTTTATTTCTCAATTACATCGTATGAATATATATATATATATATATATATATGCATCTGCCAATTTTTAATTTCCAGCAGGAAGCATTTCTGATATAAACTTTGAGCAAAAGGGTGGCAAGTTTCTAGGTTGTTCCTAGCATGACGTAAAGTCTTTTAATAATATAATGGTTTCAAAAGGGTGACAAATCTTATTGAACACTTGAAACAAATAGTCTTGTGTGAAAAGTTTATCGCAATGATTAATTTCCAACCTTGTCTTTGAAGTGCCTGTAACCAACCTTCCCTGCTCGCACCAGGCTGGGATACTCGCTGAACAGTAGTAACTTTGGTTGAACATTTGTGTGTTTGATGCTACATTAGGAATGAGGCAACAAGACATTTGGAGTGTGAACAAATTGGTTTGTTGGCATGAGGTCCCACTACTAGTGGCCACAGTGTCATGTACCTCCACATCTTGCCATATAGCATCCAACAAGAATAAATTGAATATCAAATATTCGCTTTTTAAGAAAACTCTGACGAATTAGAGTAACCTTGTTGGTGGAATCTAAGTTTGAGGGGTCTTTTGTAACAAAAATAAGTTTGAAGGGGTATCCGAAATTCTTTTATAAGTTCAAGGAGCAACAAAAGTAAAGGCCTAAAGGGCCATAAAAAAAAGTAAAGAAAAAGGTCATCACTTATCTTATCACAAGTCGCAACCTACTTAATTGTCGTAATTTACGATCTAATATAAATGAATGTAAATGTCATCGGAATCGACGATATATCGTAATTTCTGGCGATATTTACATCCATAAATATAAACAGACTCACCTTATATGAAAGTTAAAGAGATATATTATTTTAATAAATTAAATTACTTTATATAAATATTACTTTTTATTATTTATTTTTTGAGAGTATAGATTTCGTATCACATTAATTGTGTCTAATAATGTAATAGTTCACTGTGTTCAAATAATAACCTCGTGTCAAACATGTCGATTAATTTGGTATATCCATGGTTAAATTGGAAACAAAGGGAAGAAATTTTTTCCTCTAATACACATGAGTTCGAAAAATATCGACAATTATCATCGAAATTGACCGATAATTGACGATATCCACTGACACCCATATTCAAAGCCAAAAAAAAAATTGCCCAATTTCCCCATCATCTTCAACTTGTCTAGACTAGTAAAATGATAGCGATTTGATGGCTTGGGTCCACCGGAAACCTCAAGCGATGTCGTTGAGGGTTTCTAGTTCGTGGCTTCAATTTCTCCTCCTTGATGATTCTCAACAATGATGGAGACGATGGATGAGATAGTTTTTTTCTTGAGGAAGGATTTGGGTTGTGGTGGCGAGGCTAGGTGTGGTTTGGACTAGGCATGTGGATGGTGCGCGAAGTCGTTCTCTTAAAGAAGGAGCAGTCGTTCTCGTAAAGAAGGAGCAGAGAAGACGATGGTTGGTTAGGGAGAGAGTGAGTGCAAATGGTGTTTAGATTTTATGGAATTAAAAATAGAACTTAATTAACAATAAAGATAATTGATATAATTAATAAAAATTAATATAAAGTTTCTAATTTCTCCCAAAATTATTTACTTACAAACTTTCTAATAAATTTGGTTTTCTCTTTGAAACTTTTATACCAAATTCTCAAAATTTGCTAAAAATTCGAGTCTAATTCCTAAATTAGCTCATTTAACTAACTTAGTAATTTTCATGAATTTTCGATAAATAAAATGAAAGGATAATTTGATAGTTTAATAATACATATTTTTAATATATAGAGTGGGTTGTAACATATCATACTTATTATATCAAAATCATTTTATAATTTTTATTAGTTTTATATAACCATTATTGAGTTCTTAAACTTTTCCAAAAGTTCATTAAAAATTCCCAACTTTTAAACTATATTTCCACTATTTTTATTTATTCTAATGATATCGAAATGTATGTATGGATATTTTCGTAACTTTAACTGTTGATATTTACATCGATATCAATATTTTAATTCTTCCATGGTGGAAAGTATCAACATTTTATTGTTGATATTTCTATGAATATCGATATTTTAATCCTTCCATGGTGGAAAATATCGATGTTTATCGTGAATTTAACCCCTCGACATAAAAACAGAAGGGGGTGGGAAATCTTTTCTTCCCTTTCTATCTCCAATTTCGGATATATACCGAAGTATTTTGTCGAAATCGACCACTATCCCGATATATCTGTAACCTCATAGGTAAATACTAAAAGTTACTTTCAAACTTGAGGTGAATATGAATATATCCATTAGAATCTAAGAACAAATTTGAGATGAAAGTTGACCGGTGAAAGAAATTGATTACTTTTTCTTCTTCTTTACCTCCTTGATAACATTCAATCTGAGAAGAAATCAGATTATTTCTTCCGAGAAGAAATCAGATTATTTCTTCCGAGAAGAAATCTGAGCAACACTAGTATTCTGGTAGTCTGAGTGTAATAAGATTATCTCTATCTCTTTCTCTTTTCTCCATTGGAGTATAGACTTTCTCAAAATTTGTGGATATGGTTTCAAGAACTTTGGCTTGATTGATGGAACCAATTGAGTTAGAACTCCCTTCGTACTCGGATCTACTTCGCTTCTTTTGACTTTTTTCCCTTGAGGAACCTCAAAACCTAAAAAGGACTCAAAGGGTGGTGTATATTGGTATGGTGATAAAAGTTGGAAGGATGGTTGATAGTGACTTTGTAACACCCCGGAAATTCGAGGATTTTAATAGTGTAATTTGATATTTGAATTGACGTTTTTACCCTTGTGAATGGTATGGCCAAATTATTGAATTTTTGATTGGTGGGTCAAATGGACTTTGACCAGTGACCGTGACGTAGTTCGGGACGTCACGAGTCCATAGACAGGTGGCACGTCCAATTCGGACGATCAGGGAAAAAGTTATGACTATCGGAAGTTCAGGGGCATTACCGTAATTTGGACTTCACGGGCGAAAATGTTGACTTTTCGTTTGGCAACTAATTTTCACATGACTCAAGGACCGTTAGGTAGGTCTCGATGTCCTGAGTCCGTAGACAGGTGGCACGCCGAAATCGGACTTCGTATGGCTGAGTTACGGGTCAAGAAAGTAAGGGGCAGTTTGGTAATTATTTGAACCAAGGGCATTTTGGTCATTTGCCCTGGTCACTGTAGCAACCGCGGGGGAACCGTGGACGGCACCACCATGTGCGGTGGTTCTGTGCCCCAATTGATTAATCAGTGTGTGAGTTGGAAAGCTGAGATTTGTTTAAACCCTTTAGACATCAGCACATGGCTGGATACATCCATCAAAGCCACAATTTTTAATTTCAAGATCGAAGCTTTTCGGGGAACAATTTTCAGTGGATAAATTGGACTTCCACGAGCCTCTGGGACGGCTGAGGTTATTTAAAACTGATTAGAACGTGGGTAAGCATCACTCTGATGCTGAAAGAACTGAGAACAGGTGAAGAAAACCAGAGAAACCATTTCGGGCAAAATTGGAGGGAAAATCGGGTTTTGATTTCTGGTGACTGTTGGACCAAACCAAGGCCTGGTTTAGTCTTTTGGGAGTGTTTGGAACTCAACCACATCGAAAGCTAAGGCCATCGGCCACGGTTGAGCTGGGACGGAGGCTGCCGTCTTCAGAAGAGTTGCAGAGCTTGGGACGACAATCTTCAGGTACTCTCAGACCCAATTGATCGTTCATATTAGTTCGTTTTGATCCTATTATACTGCCTGTGAAGTTAATTGAAGTTTGAATTAGAAACCAGGAAGTTCTGGTGATCAACCCGTTTTGTTGATCACGGGTCGAATGGCTAGTTAAAGGACTTGTCGCGGCAAATTAGTGTCGCAGAACTTAAATTGGAAGGATAATAAACATGTTAGGATCAAATTGGATTGAAATCGAGTAGGAATTGATGGGTAATCAACCGGGTCAAGCCGCGGGTGGCAGGCCCGTATTACAGACAAACGAGTGAAGGTGGTGACACTGTAGCTACAGTGTCAGGCGCGTGACTTTCACGCGCAGCCACTTTGGGCGGCGCGTAAGGGCGCGTTGGACCTTATCTCCGATCACGATCAACATGACTTTTGTTCCTCTCTTCATTCTGAACATTTTTGGTGAATTAACCATGTTGATCTGAGATAGTTTTGATGGATCAGTTTAGGGCCGGTTATCTCGGAAAACGGGTTGACGGGTTCCCCGAGCCGGTTTCTATTTCGGACTTTTTGGTTAAACGTTTAAGACTTGTAGTGACCCTTACATGTGATTTGGACTGACAGGAATTGTACGATAATCCCGGTACAAGTTCGTACGCGCAGTGTAACGACCCGTCCCAAATTCCATGATTAGATTAGTGACTAATCACGATTAGTGAGGCTAATCCGTGATTAGTAGAGCGAAATCGGACGAGCGATGCGAAATGACCGTTTTGCCCTTGAGGGTGGCAAAACGTTGACTTTTTAATCGGGCAGTCAAATGGACTTTGACCGATGACCGTGACGTAGTTCGTGACGTCACGAGTTCATAGACAGGTGGCACGTTCAATTCCGACATTCGAGGAGGAAGTTATGACGTTCGGAAGTTTAGAGGCATTTTGGTAATTTGGGTGAATAGGAGGTCAAATGTTGACTTTTTGACCGGGAGGTCCGATGGCCGAGGGCCGAAGACCGTTACGTAGATAAGGACGATACGAATCCATAGGCAGGCGGCACACTGAAATCGGACTTCGAACGGGAGAGTTATGGGTCACGGAAGTTCGATTTCACTATGCACGAACTTCGAGACGGGGACATTTCGGCGAAATCTGATTGGGTGGATATTTTGGTGGGCCCCATGGATGAGTGACAAGTGTCACTCATCCCATTGCTTTGATCCCCCAAAATGTGGATCTAAATAATTAAATATTATTATTTTAATTATTTTATAATTAAACCTAACAACTATTAATCCTAACCATCCATTACCAACTAACTATCAATCCTCACCATCAATCTCTCCTTCTCTCATCAGCCATCCTCTTCTTCTTTGTTCCTTACCACCCGAAACCCATTATCCCATTTTTCTTCATTTTCTTCATCCTCCATTTTCAAACACCACACCATACACATACCACCACATCTCATCATTTTTCATCTTATGTGTGACGTGAGGAGGGACCGTGATGATGAGGACGCGACGGCGAGGACTCACGGCGGCGGACCACGGCGGGGGAACCCGAAAACCCGTGAGGTACATTTTACTCAAAATTTGGATTTTTAGTTTTAGGGGTTTTCGATGATTTCTAAAGATTAGGAATGGTTTCTAGGGACCCTAGAAGTCTATTGGGATTGGATTCGAGGGTTAGGAAGGCCTGGAACGGCCGTGAACGGCGGAGGAAGTCACGGCCGCCATGGCTGGATTGAAGGTACGTGTTTTCGATGCTTTTCTTACATTTTAAGGTCATAGGACTGTAGTTTGGGTTGAGACGAAGAGAATGGGACAAACGGGGAGTGTTTTGGTGGCCGGAGCTGGGAGAACCGGCCGAGTCAAGCCGCGGGTCACGGCGACCCGGTTGCAGACGTTCGGGTCGACCCGCGGGAGGGCAGGGATGACAGGTGACGTCATCCTGCTGACGTCATCATGTCAGCGATGACGTCAGCCTTGTCAGATCTGACAATGTCAGTTGACATGTCAGAAAATGGGCCAATAGGAGTGTGACACATGTCACATGTCAGTGCACAGTCAGCACTGACATGTCAGTGACGTGGCCCAATCAGGGGCTGACACGTGGCACCGACGTGGACCAGTGCTGTGATGACACGTGGCACTGACAACACAGTAACGTGGACCAATGGGAGCATGACACGTGGCACCTGTCAGAGTCTGACATGTCAGACCTGACAGCTGTCAGATGACGTCATGTTGACGTCAGCGATGACGTCAGCAGGTACTGTAGCAGGCGCGTGAAGCCCACGCGCAGCCACTTCAGGCGGCGCGTGAGGGCGCGTGGCAGGGAATCTGGGGAAGGTTCCAACATGTGAAATCATCTATTCGATGTAACGAACATTTTGGGACTGGTTTCGTGTCGATCGGACACCGTCTCGAGATGTTTCGGGGCATCGGAAGGTTTAGGTTCGGGATTAAAAATAGTTAAAAATACGGGAAAATTACGGGGCTTTGGTAGGAGGTTAATTAAGTAGTTAGTAACCTTCTATTACGATTTGGACAGGTTTGGGAGCCCCGGTGACGGTGATCGGCTCGGGGAGCCGTATGGCACGCAAATCGAGGCGGCAGCTCGGACGGTCTGTGAGTGGACCTTGTTTTCTAAATTGGTGCATGCATAAATGTTTATTATATGTTTTATTACTTGTTTGATGATGCCATGGGTGCATTTGTATGTGGTTACGTATAAGCACGTATTTCGAGGTTTCGGCCTTATACGGTGCTTATACGGGTCTGTATGTCTTTATTGATTTAAATGAACTGGATTTGGATTTCAAAAGGATAAACTCGGGTATGAGACCCATTTGGTTTTGTCTTGGGCATATGACCTCAGATATCGGGCACGGTGCCCAACTGATGTCCTATGTTCGGGCACGAGACCCCGTCACTTTACGGTTTATGATTTCAGGTCAGGGAACCTTAAATGGAGTCCCAGGTTCATGACGGTTTATGGGAACCGGCATGAACCCTTGTTATGGTATTATGGTTCATGACGGTTTATGGGAACCGGCATGAACCCTTGTTGGTTATTACGGTACATGACGGTTTATGGGAACCGGCATGTTACCTGATTATGGGTATTATGGATTCATGACGGTTTAGGGGAACCGGTCATGAATGTTTATGTTATGTATATATATGTTCGTCTACCTTCCTTTACATGTTCTACTATCTCCTCCGGGGAGGGTCGTTGGCCTGGGTGGACCCCGGAGTAGTCACGGAGCACCGACTAAGTGGAGTCACCCCCCAGTTGTGTTCCTTACTCTCAGGAAGGCTATGGTTACTATTACCTCGGGTAGGTTCAGTGGTCTGCGGACATTGACCTTGACTTTGAGATGACTCGGATTGTGACCCGGGTAGCGCGCGCGTGGCTTTGGATACCGTGACAGGATTGGTTGTGTGACTTATATATATGTATGTGATGGATATATGATATATGATATGTGGTGTGTACAGGTGTGCACAGGATTTGGGCAGTGGCCCGTATGGTCGTTTTCATTGTGGTCCTTTCGACCTTAGTTTATATCTGCTTTGGGCTTAGTCCCACATATGGTTGTTTTGGATAAATGGTTTTCGAATGCATGCATGCTTTTTAGTGGAGGGTACAAATGTCTTCCTTATTAAATGTTTTTATAAACTCTTTGTTTTGTCCACTCACAGTTTTTAATGTTTTGACTGCCCTTCAGGTTGACATCGGATGTGGACTGTAGCAGGGACCGAGATATCACATGCCTCCTCCGGATCCTGGCGTACTCTGATAGCCCGGGAGGGCAAAGGACGGAAATATCCCTTGTCTGACACTTCGTGTCAGACGGGAGCAGGGTCATCCCGCACTAATCCCGGGGGGATTGGGATGGGTCCTGTCACGCAGGTTCACCGCGGGATCGTACTGTGAGTGGGCCCGATTTCATTAAAGGCCTTGCATGCTTAAATGTTTTCTGATTTACTTATATGTTCACATGCTGGAATCAAGATATGGTTTTGATGATATTGAAATTTTGGTTATGGCACGTTTCACGGTATTTGGGCATGAGACCCGTCTGATGAAACGTAACGATCGGTTCGGATTTTACCTATGCATACATATATGTTTTGCATGTGGATATCAATAAAATGTATTTAATACTGCACTGTATAGATTCATTCTTATGATACTGTCTCCTCCGGATGAGGTACCCCGGAGTGGTTACGGACGTATAGAACGTCCAGCGTCTATGACGCTAAGCATCGGGGATGCTGTACCCGAACGGGGTTCGGGGATTGAACTCGGAATTGAGACCCGAGTGGCACGCGTAGCCTTGTGATTGTGACCTTATTAGACGTCAAGGACGTCAGACATCGGGGATGTCGGGATTGGAGTGTATAGTGCAGTGGCTAAAATTATGTTTATGGTTTTATTACATGCCTTATGGTTCATATTATATGATTAATGATTTTAAATAATGCTGCATGCATGTTTGGAAAACGGAGGGGTAAATTATATGTTTTACTTACTAAACGATTTTATAAACTTGAGTTTCGGCCCACTCACCCTTATTGTTTTGGTAACCCCTCCAGGTCGTGCTAATGAGGTAGAGGAGGAACCTGAGGCTGAGGCATAGATCCACTTCTGCGTACCTGAACCCCTGTTGGGTGGTGTACCCGCAGGTTTATGTTAGAGTCGTGCTCGTAACTTGTAGTTTGGATTTCATCCCTTGTCTGACATCTGTTATTTCGGATTTGATGTAAAACTTTAATTTTAGTTTTTATGCATTTAAACGTTTAAGGCTAAAATTGGAACAGTATTTTGGGTGTCAGACGGGAGCAGGGCACGTCTCCATGTGGTCCCAGAGAGGATCAGGGCGGGTCCTGTCAGACTTGGTGCTACAAATGTCTCATTAACAGCATCATATGTAAAGTTTTCCATCCTAAAATTTAGGTATTCTTCAGCCCTAAAAGTTGTTGCATCGGTATCATCGACACCTAATGCAAGTGAGCCATTCCTAGTAGCAGTTGCACCTGTAATGACCCGTCCCGAATATCGGGTTTGAATATTAATTAATTATGAATTAGAATGACTAATCGGGGATTAGTTGAGTGAAATCGGACGAAACGTGCAAAATGACCGTTTTGCCCCTGGCGTGGGCAAAATGTTGACTTTTAGTTCGGGCGGTCAAACGGACTTTAACCGATGACTGTGACGTAGTTCGGGACGTCACGAGTTCATAGACAGGTGGCACGTTCGATTCCGACATTCGTAGTGAAAGTTATGGCGTGCGGAAGTTGAGGGGTATTTTGGTAATTTGGCATATTAGGGGCCAAATGTTGACTTTTTGATCGGGAGGTCCGATGGACGAAGGCCAAGGACCGTTACGTAGGTCTCGTCGATACGAATCCAACGACAGGCGGCATGCCGAAATCGGAGATTCGACGACGAAGTTATGGTCACGGAATCGGACTCGATTAACCGAACGAATCGGGAATAAAATAATATTTTAATATGAACAGTACCGGTGACTGAACACACTTGGATGAGTGACAAGTGTCACTCGTCCCCTAAAATCAGGTATTAAACCAGGATCCATGTTTTTGGGGGAGACCTAATTATTATGTTTTATTATATTAAATTAATTAATTAATCCTAATTTCCATTAATCTCCCATAATTTCTTCAACCGTGTACAACCCACAACTCAGTTTTCTCCCAACCTCCAATTCTCTTCCATTTCTGAACCAAAGTGTGAGCAATTGAGAGTGAATTGAACTGGGAAACACGAGGGATTGACTGAGAGCTGAGGACTGGGATTTCGGGTTTTAGAAAATTTGGAGGGAAAATCAAATTGGAAGAAATGAGCTGTGATGATCGAATTGGAGCTTGGAAATAGCTTCCTGAGGTTGAGACGAGTGGAACCAGATCAAAAACGAGTTGAATTGAGGCTCATTTGGCTCTGAACGGGTTTGGTAACAGTGAGAGATATCGAGCTTGAGCCGTGATCATTGTATGATCAAACGACGAAATTGAGGTGGGGAAACAATTCCTCATGGTCCATTGATGCTTCTGGGTTCATCAATTGGGAGAAATCAGTGGCCATTGTGGAAACTCCATGGTTGCACAGTGACGGCTGTTCTTCGAAGAACCGAGGTTGAGTCGTGGAGTTTGAGCCATGAATTGATTCAATTGAGTTGGGGAAAAGGTTTACCTGAGTCTATTGAAGCTTGTGGTTGAATCAATTTAAGGAAATCGATCGAATTGAGGGAGTTCCAATGATGAATAGTGTTCGGGGTGTTCTTCGAATGTTCATCCTTGATCGTGAGGATTGAGGTAATGTTTCAAGTAATTGATGTTACAGAACCCTAATTGAACTTAGATTGAAACTAACTGAATGCTCAATTGAAGGATTTAGTGTCGAATTGACAGGATTGGAACCGGGTCTGATCGCGGGTTAAAGGACCCGTTTATCAGACAAACGGGTGAGGACGAGGGTACTGTAGCTGGCGTGTGGGTTTCACGCACAGCCACTCACGGCTGCGCGTGGGGGCGCGTCCGGCCTAGTCTCAAGGTGAGGTCAACATGACTTTTGATCCTCTCAGTGTAACGAACATTTTAACATTGGTTTCGATGAAATCGGATATCGTTTCGATAATGTTCCGCGTATCCGAAGTTTTGTTTTACGTTTAAAATACGTATTTAAATCCCGGAAAAATTGGGGAAAATTATATGTTGTATTTTGAGATGTTAGTAACCCTCTATAATGATTTTGGACAGGATTTGTGATTTCCAGAATTTACGGAAAAACGTGCAACCCGGAAACGAACCGTTTTGAACGGTGTGTGTGAGTGGACTTTGTTTTCTAACCGTGATGCATGCATATATGATTTAAATGCCTTATTATATGATTTTATATGCTTGGGCATGATTTGTGTTTCAATCCGGTAATTTCTCGGTTTTATGAATATTATATTATTATTTTTGGGCAATTTTCGAGAAATTACGAAATTTGGTAAAAATGATGTTTGGACTTGGTTTGTGAGTCCGGGATTAAAATTGGTTGGAAATAATGTGTGGACTCGGATTATTGAGTCATGGATTGAGAATGATGTTGTGACTCGGGAATGAGTCAAGGATTTCGTGGATTTACGTAAAAATGGCAACGGAGGTTGCAACGCATGGATTTGCGTGGTAATGTTATTTTGGGCATGAGAACCCAAGTGAATAGCGATTTTGACTCGGATTTGGAGTCACTTGTGAACTTGTGAAATTAATGATTTATTGGGAATTTATGATTATTTTAATCAGTCTTTTGGGTACGTTTTACGAGGAACGTGCAAATGATGTTTTGGGCTAGGCCCGGAGTTTAAATGATTTCTAAAATGATATTTTTGACTTTGTTGGTGAGTCAATGATGATTTCCGGAATATTTTATTGAATTAAAAGGTGATTTTAATGAAATACGTGTAAATGGTATTTTGGGCTTGAGACCCAGTTGAGAATGATCTTGACTTGGTATGAAGTCAAGATTTGATTGAAATGTTTTGGGATGTAATTCTCGGGATGGTTTTCATTGTGATTGTGATATTCCCAGACAGTCGGTGTTTGGGGGGATTACCCAGACGATCGGAGCTTGGGGGATGTGATTGTAGGATCGGGAGTTGATCCTATGGTAGTCAGCTTCTCGGATGAGACTGAGCCTGGATGTACCACTCGGAGGTGTCTGATCCTGGGGATGTGTTTGCCCAGAGGTGACTGAGCCCGAGGGGGTTGAGCCCAGTGGTGTCTGTTCCCGAGAGAGTGACTGGATATTGGCCTACGCGTAGTGCAGCACTTGTGAGTAGTGCAGTTTGATTGATTGTGCACTTGTGAGTAGTGCAGATGTGATTGTGATATTTTATGCACTTGTGAGTAGTGCGGATTGATTGGATTGATATATTTCTTGTGCACTGGTGATTAGTGCTGATTGATGTTGTTGTGATGATGTACTGGTATTAAGTACGGATTTTTAGTCTTTGTGGCCAGGTGATTATGTTTTCACATGTTTTGGCATGAGAGCCGGGATTTGATGTTTTATAACATGAACTAATTTGGTGAACATGAGTTTTATGGACCATGGGAAAATATGTTTTGATTTTATCGGTCACTCATGTTTTACGATATGCATGCAAGTTTGTGAAAACTGGAGGGTAAGAATGTATTTTGATAAATGTTTTTATAAGAGGTCATTTTTGTCCACTCACACCTTTTCTGTTTTATTAACCCTTCAGGTCGTGGGCGTTGATCGAGGCTATTCCAGAAGTGGAGGTATGAGCGGGCACATGCACAAAATTCCCTTGTCTGGCAGGTACTGAAGGGTAGTTTCGGACTTTCAGTTGACTTGTCAGACGGGAGCAGGACCGGGTACGGTTTTTGACGTCCAGTTGGGACGGGTCCTGTCAGCACCCCTAACCACAATTTTTAAATCATCCTAATTAGCAACATTTTATGTTTGAAGGTTCTTGTGACTTGGGTGGGACTAGCAAAGAAAAAAAATTGATGAGTGCTAATATATTATAAATAAAATATTAGAGCAAGCTAGTAAGTGACAACATATAATATGAAGCTCACTTTCAAGTAATTTCTCATACTTCATCACTAACCGTGAACTTCTTTGCAATTGGGTCCCACCCAAATCCAGAGTTGTTACACATAAGAGTAGTCATTTTGTTAAACTGGTTCTTATACCATCTCATTCGGCTCACATAATTGTTGTATGTTTTAGGAGACAGAGTTTTCTCATTTAGGCGAGGAAGTACTCTTTTTTCTATTGTTTTTTTTACTTATTAACTCATTAGTATCAGTCATCCTCGACTGATACCATCAACCAATAGCTCATACAAGAAATCGCTTTCTTCCTTAGTCCAAAGTTCATAATTATCAGAACTTTTGTCTTTTCCTTCGTCGTTTTCTTGTTATGAATTTTTCATTTTACTACATCATACAGGTAAGAGAAACTTCTTTTACTACTATATCATATACCACACATAATTTTCACAATTTTACCTCAAACAACAATGATAGAGCCAAATAAGCACATGCGAAAAGGAAATTAGGACAAATTCATACTTGCAAAAAAAGAAAGTCTCAAATTTTAGTGATGTGTAAGTTACTTGTATACTCTTGAGAAAATAAAATATTCTTCAATCTTCTTATAATGATACACTAATCTGAGCAAAAATTAGACTTTTATTAGTATGTAATAAATGTCATTGCATATATAACTTGATAAACTTTCATTAATTGATTAGTATGCTAACGCAAGGAAATAAAAAAAATAAAAAAATCGTAGCATAGTGGTCCTTTTCCCCCAAGTGGGACTAGAACACCCCAACATTGTGCATTCAAACCAAAAAATAAAGCATCCTAACGCAAGAAAATTTCCTAGTGATAAACTTTTTCTAGTCAAAACAAAACTCTATAGTTATTTTAATCATTATTCTCCAGTTTTGACAAAAGTAAAAAAATATTATTTTATGAAATAATAAATAAGTATGAAAAATCATTCCTAAATAATGAGGTAGTGCGCAACAAACCAAAAACACTAACTATCAATCTTTACAGATTGGTTTCATAGCAAAGCAACACAGATATGCATGTATGTTTCACAACAAAGTGACACAGATATACACACATGTATGTAGGCTTGTGCACAACAAAACAACTCAGAAAATACAAATAGACACACAAAAATTGTATGATAGCATATATGAGAACAAGCATGTGAAGAGATAAGCCATAAAAAAAATGAGAACCTTGTTCACTTTTCAAGTCTGTTCATCTTCTCCCAAAACAAACCAACGTGAGAATCAGATATAATATAGTGTGATTTTATATGGGGTTTGGTATTTAGATCACCCACTAAAAAGTCTCACAGAATATATTATTTAATGAAATAGCTCAAAATCGGTAAGTTTTTTAATACCGTCGTACTTTTTATAATCTTTTGAAAGCCCTAATTAAATACCATCAGACTTGCATTAATGATTTTAAAATCCTAATTGAATATCATCAATTTTTTTTATTGATTACTTAAAAATCATAATTGAATACCACTAGACTTTTAAGTTTCGAAAAAATGTATTAAAATCTTAATTGAATACACACCCTTTATCTTTTAAGCAAAGCCTCATTGCAATCATCAAACAAGTAATTCACCTTTCTAGAATATATTCTCACTACACCAAGCAGAATATGGCTGGACAGTCAGAAAGCAATCAGAACATCAACAAAAAGAATAGAATCTTTACAAAAAGATAGACCATGAAAACTAGATGAGTGGATAGATAGATTTGACAAAAAAATCAACGTGAGAATCACATGTAATTAGCTGTGATTTTTAGTGGGATTTGATATTTATATTACCCACTAAAAATTCACACAGAATTCATTATTTAATGAAATTCTTAAAAATTCATAAGTTTTTTAATACCACGGTACTTTTTCTAACATTTTAAAAATTCTAATTAAATAGCATCAGACTTACATTAATAATTTTAAAATCTTAATTAAATACAATCAAATTTTTATTAATTACTTAAAATTCATAATTAAATACCACACCACTTTTAAATTTTGAAACAATCTATTAAAATCGGAAAACAACCAACTTTAAAATTCGAAAAAATCGATTAAAATCCTAATCGAATACAAAACTGAGAGGCAACAAACACCATCTGACGTATCTCAGTCATACATTCCTCGGAACCCCATCCCGCCATTGGAATCAGCTGAGAGGCGAGGCAACAAACTCTCCGAGACGAACAGTCAACTCCCGTTAACTCTCTAGACCTTCGATAAACCCCTTTGCTTCCAAATCCCTAAACCCTCAAACAGACTGATCGGGATTGGCGCCTCCATAGATATGGCTACGCTGCTTCACACAGCATCCCCGGTCTCTCTTGCCTCTCGCAACTTTCTTGGCACTCGCTCACGTCTCCCTAACTGCTTTACCTCTCGAATCTCAGCCCTTCACGGCGTCGTAAGTTTCCACAACCTGTCTTTGCTTTTATTTCCTTATTTTCATTGTTTCTCCAAATGTTCTCGTTTCTTGTTTTTGGTATCTTCCCAATTCTGTTTCAATTTTCGAGTGTTAGATTATGCAAGCTTAAGATTGATTGTTCCGTATTTGTTTGCTCGTATCTTTTTTCTTTTTATATGATTTGAAATTTGTTCATATTGAATAATGTATTGCAGAGGTGTAATGTGGGAGAGCCTTTGAAATATGCAAATGGAAAGCCGTGCATTCCACTCCCCAAAGCTGAAGAGACGGTGCCCGATCTTTTTGTCCCGAAAACACATTTGGTAAACCCAACTATCAAGAACGATACCAGGCTCAGGATATTTTCCGGTACTGCAAACCCTGCGCTTTCTCAGGTATACAACTATACATTTAGACAAATGTACAATCTAATATGTATGTTGTATTATACTTTGTGCTAAGTTTTTTTTCCAAAGTGAAGTTATTAAACATTTATTTATGAATATTTTATTTAGTATTTTAACGATTGATCTGTTATGTATACTCTTAGACACCAAAGTCATGTGCGTTTGTTTGAATTAGATATGTAGTGGAGATGAGAGTGTTAATATGGATGACGCAAGTTGCTGATAACATTGTGAGTAATACCTATTATTGAAAAGATTGGGGAAGTAAAATAAGTAGACTTGATAAGATACATGACATTTCATAGAAAGAAAGAATGAAACCCAAGGAAAACGAGGGTGAAGAAACCCAAGGAAAACGAGGGTGAAGAAACCCAAGGAAATTATGCTTAGGGTTCTGTGCGAGTCACTCTTAAAAATGAGGAATGCTCAGTACTTGCAACTTACATTATATTTCAAAGAATATTTTAACGATTTGAAGTTCTTTTTTTTCTTTCTGTAGAATAAATAATAATGATGATAATCATTCACCTTGTCCCTGCCATTTGGTGTTCATATGTTTTCAGACTATTTTTTCTTCGTAGGAAATGTTTCTTTTTATGGGAATAGGATATCTAAGATAAAGATTTTTATCAGAAAAATTCTCTTGGGCATACTTTTTATTTTCAGTAGAATTTGGAAAAAAAATCTTCCTGGAGTATAATTTCTTGATTATGTGTTTTTAATCCATGACTTAACATGGAGAACGGAAAATTTGTCCCATCTTTCCTTGTTTTTGAAGAAGCCTGGCACCGGAGCAAAAGAATTGCTCATATGTCCTAGGCAGTTTTTCCCATCAGGGCAAATCAGAAAGCAGGAAGTACTATCGACCAAAAAACGGAGGAAATAATGTAGTGTAAACATATGAACCTGTTAATCGCACAATTTCAGATGTACTTCTTTGTATTTGATAGGAAATTGCTTGCTACATGGGTCTAGAACTTGGAAAGATCAAGATAAAACGCTTTGCAGATGGGGAGATATATGTTCAGTTGCAAGAGAGTGTCAGAGGGTGTGATGTATATCTTGTACAACCCACATGTCCACCTGCCAATGAAAATTTGATGGAACTTCTGATAATGATTGATGCTTGTCGGAGGGCTTCAGCCAAGACTATTACTGCTGTGATTCCATATTTTGGATATGCCAGGGCTGATAGAAAGGTAACTATATTGAACATGAAATCTGAAAAATTATTTCATTTTTGGTAAATTTATAGCTGGAACATCAAACGATAATACCTCTGATAATGATTTATCCCTATAAGCCTAGTATAAATTGGCTAAATATCACGATGAAGGAGTATTGCTCTACACATCATCCATGAGTCTGGATCTAATTATGTTTGTCCTATGGTAGGTTGGACCTCAAAATCATACAATTGAGTTGGCGGAGTCTGGACTTTAATATCGCCTTCATCAAGTTTAACTTTACTCCCCATAACACTTTTGGTCAATCATCTGTTGTAATTTATGATGCAATGAATTATGTATCTATGTGGATCTTTATATATCATATTATATTATATAGACTAGGGCAAAGTCCAGTTAGAATCCTAAAACTAGGTATATTATGTCCATTAAGAAGTTCACTTGATTAGCATTGAGTTTTGATATTGAATATTATTTTTAATCAAATTATTACCTGATTAGCATTGAGTTTTGTTATTGAATATTATTTATACTCGAATTATTACAGTAAATAGGTTTGGTTACTTAATTGTAACATCTTAAGATATATATATATATATATATATTTTCTAGCTCCATAATTTGTTGAATAAGTTATTTTTAAAAGCCTAATTGAGCCCGGCCCATGTGGGCTTATTAGGCCTGGCCCGTAAAGCCCGATAAAAGCCCAATCCAAACCCAGCCCGACAAAATGTATGGGCTTTCATATTTGTGACCAAGCATGCCCGGCCCGGCTTCAAACTTTTCACATTATGAGATAGGTCATGGCCGGCCCAAGCCCAAAAGATTTGGATCAGGCTTGCCCGACCCGGCCCAATGATGAGGGCTAGGTTACCATATGGGCTTATGAATAATTAGAAGTTTAGAATCCTGAAATAATAAAATTTATGCAAATGCATTCTGTGGTATTGAGATTTAAGAGCTAAACTGATTTTAAGTTCAAGTTTGCTCTAATTATTACCTTTAAATGCTTTGTTTCAGACTCAAGGACGTGAATCAATTGCAGCCAAACTTGTTGCAAATTTAATTACAGAAGCTGGTGCAAATCGTGTTCTTGCTTGTGATATTCATTCTGGGCAGTCTATTGGATATTTCGACATTGCTGTGGATCATGTGTATGGTCAGGTGAGCAAACTGCAGCACTTGAGTTTCTTTTGTTTCATGTTGGATTCTTACAAGAATGTTGCTTGGCCACTTGAAATGACATAAATTTGAATTAGATATAGGGTGAACGAGAGTAGTACTAGGATGGGCGTTGGATCCTTTTTTTTTTCTTGCCTCACCAAAAACATTTCAGGGATTGTGATATTTCTTGAACTATAGGTATATTTGCATCTATATTTCTTTTAAGAAACTAGTACTGCAATTATATTCATAAGATTATAATTATTGTTGAGCCTCACCTTTTTAATTAATCATTTTTTTTTTTCCATTTTGTACAACCAGCCTGTGATACTTGATTACCTGGCCAGCAAGACTATATGTTCTGATGACTTGGTAGTGGTATCACCAGATGTTGGGGGTGTCGCTAGAGCTCGGGCGTTTGCGAAAAAACTATCTGATGCTCCTCTAGCCATTGTCGATAAAAGACGTCATGGGCACAATGTGGCAGAGGTATGATATTTTCAGATGGGCTGATAACTCTTACAGTTACCTTCTATGAGTTTCATTGAAGTAACACATGAATTTGTTGGAAAAAAAAAAAAATTCGTGAAACCTGATAATGTTGTCACATCCTATATCAAACTTAGATAAACTGATTTTGTCTATAAGTTACTTTCATGATTCTGCACAAGAAATAAAAATCTTATGTTAAGGCTTCAGTTAAGTTATTAAGTCATGTTTTGAAGTATTGTAACAAGTGAAAGAAATATCCTTCTAACCACCTTACTTGAAGATCTAACCATAGGCATGAAATAGGGACGCTGCTAACCGGTACTTATTCCATCCACGCAAGTATCCCCTTAGAAAAACATCCATTTTCTACTAGATTATCATATTCACTCTTTCCAAAGTCGTTCAAAAAAATTAATTAATGGGCATGGATTACCCCCAATAAGATGTCCTTAAGGACTAGTTTCTTTAACTCAATATTGTTGCCCACCTACACACTTTTAGTAGTTTGATTTCAAAATTGTGAGCTCTGGGAGCCCGTCAATAAGTTACAACATATCTTGCAATTCAGTTATATGTTGAAACTCATCTATTTTGCAGGTGATGAATTTGATAGGTGATGTGAAGGGGAAAGTAGCAGTTATGGTGGATGACATGATAGACACGGCTGGTTAGTTTGTACATGCTCTGCTTCGTTTTTTAAGATAGAACATAACTTTTACCCTTAAAGAAAATGGTAGCAAAAACATAGAACATTATATAGTGATGTTGAGCCTAACTCTTGATGGTAAAGAATAATATTTGATTCACTGTCATAGGCGTTGAATTGATTGATGTTCTCATAATAATTTCTTTCTCAACTAGTCTTTGCTGTTATATCCTTGGTTCTTATTTTTGTGACAACGTATTGATTTTTGGCTGGTGGGTTATAGGGACTATTACGAAAGGTGCAGCTTTACTACATCAAGAGGGCGCCAGAGAAGTCTATGCATGCAGTACGCATGCGGTATTTAGGTATGTTGAATTTATATGGTGCATCAATATCCAATTTCACTCTTTCCGAGTGAGATATAAATAACATTTTCTTAGAAGAGCATTTGATCTTTATATTATCCATCGGAGCCAAAAGCATTACTTTTTTTTTTTTTACGTACTGACTTGATTGTGAGAGGAGTGTCTTTAGCATAAAGGTCTGGCTTGCTTCAAGTTCAAGAGACTTGATGGTCGCAGGAGGACCTTCTGTGGAAAACAGAGGTGTGAATCTGTACCTTGCCATCCTCAGACCCCATGCCAGTGGGAGCTTAATGCATTCAGACCAACCTTACTAAGTAGATAATCTTTATATTGGAAGCTGGATTTGAAATCCATTGCCATATGCAGAGATTCGGAAACATCTCTGGGCAAGGCACTAACTTGCTTGGAATATTTTACAACTCAATCTTATTCGGAAAGGATTAAGAACCAGTAGGATTCTACCATGTATTATGATAGGGTGAAAGAATACATCTGTCTGCAGTTTTCAAATATACATATCATTTCTAGTTGATCTGACTTTAAAGAACTAGTAGGATCATCCCGTGTACCATTGTAAGCCTCATTTGATAAAACCAATCTTCATGTGAAACAATTTTCGTTGTTTTCTTTCTGAGAATTGCATTTGGATTTATGCCTTCATTCTTACTGACGGGAATCTTTAATCTTTAATCTTTTGTTTTTCTGTTTTTGTTTTTGTTTTTTTTCTTCTTTCTGATTTTGCAGTCCTCCTGCTATAGAGAGGTTGTCAAGTGGTTTGTTTCAAGAGGTGATCATAACAAATACCATTCCAGTGTTGGAGCAGAATTATTTTCCGCAGCTAACTGTGTTGTCAGTAGCAAATCTTCTGGGCGAGACCATATGGCGTGTTCATGATGATTGCTCTGTGAGTAGCATATATCAGTAAAGTTGTTCCTAATTAATATTTTAACCAATGTAATTAGCTCATTCTACCCTGTTACATATTTGCATATACAAATTCAATTCATTCATTTGTTCATGTCTGTGACCGTTGTTCTTTATAAAGTAACTTATTTCCAAAGGGCAAAATTGTCCTGTATCCTCAATGCTCTGAACTGTGCCCTTCTGGCTCTGTGTTCTACTTAACTTTCGCGGTTTTGGTCTGGTCGGGGAAAGCTATGAACTGAGCGTTAATTGATTTTGAATTTTTGTCAGGGTGGCTATGAACCCTATTCCACCTTGGGCATTGACTGACTAAACCCATCTTGGTGCTGGGTGCCGCTGCCCTCCCAGCCCCAGCTTCCATTACCGCCTAATAGCTACCGAGTCGGAGACAAGATTGTCCATAGGAACATAAAAGTTTTCCACACAGAGGTGTTGTGCTTCGTAGTTTATTGTTTTGAATCGGGGAGGTCGACGGTAAGATACTTCTGAGCACTTTAATTGAATCCCAACCTGACCCTGGGCTTCTCCTCTGCATCTCATTCGCTTTTCTCCTTCATAATCGGCGTTGTATGATATTGTTATATCACTATTGATTTTGTTCATTATCAATCATACTGTGCGTGAGTGCGAGCGTGCCTATTGTTTTTCTCATTTGAACTCTCATCAGTGTCCTCTAGGGGTAATGTTTGAAGGATGATACCTACATTACATCCCATTATGATTTTTTTATTTGTTTAGTTGCCGCTATACATATATTATAATGAAACCATTTTTCTTATACCACTTTTTTTATTTGTCAAGTTGCTGCTATACATATATTATAATGAAACCATTTAATTCATACATAATGATTCCAAGGTCATTGACCCAACAAATTAATAAAATTGTAGGTATCTTAACTATTCATATGTATTAATCAAGTGAACGGCGCGCCATAATTTTTTTAATGATTATCTTAACTAAACAATCTCTAATGTTGGAGTTTTGTTTATAAAGATAATTTTGAAATGATAATGTAAAGAATGAATAATTTTGATTATGATATAATTGCAGCAAAATAATTTGATAAGTGGAAATTGTGGTATAATGAGGTATTACCACTGATTGAAAAATCGCCGGAATCGACGATATATCGCTCGATATATCGTCTTTTCCGGCCGGCGAGACATAACAGCGGGGTGAAGGATTATCATCCCCTAATATCGGTGATATCGTCGAATATCGAACAAAATCGACGATTTCGGTCGATATTCGCCGATATCATCGATATTGTTTAGCAGCAAAGGTTCGAAAGTACAGAAAAAAATTGAAAATTGAACAGAGGATGTTCCAGAGATTCAAGCTCGTGAATCAACAGAGGAAAATTGAAAAAGTATTCAAACAAAATGTCAATCAATCAAACACACAAACAAAAATTGAAATAATTCAAAGGGAAATGATTCGGATTCACGAATGAACAGAATTGAAAGGAAAAACAAAAAATTTCTGTGTAATCACGGATAAAATTTCTCACCAAGCATAAATAGGAGCGGGGGGAGGGGAGGGCAACCATGAAAACCTGGAAATTCCAACCCATCGCTCGCCGCCGGTCGAAATCGATCGATCCTCGATTATTGTCCCCAACCCAGCCTCAGACTCTCAGTGACCTCAACCACCTCTGCAGCTCTGCTCGAAGTCTCGAACCTCGACGCCGGCCGTCTCGTCGCCTCCCTCCCTCCCTCGAAGTCGCCGCTCAGTCAGCGGCCTCACGCCGCCTCCCTCCCTCGAAGAAGTCCCTCGAAGACCCAAGAGAAGTGCGATTTGGGAACCTCGACGCCGGCTGTCTCATCGCCTCCCTCCCTCCCTCGAAGTCGCCCCTCAGCAGTCACCAGCCTCACGCCGCCTCCCTCCCTCGAACACCCTACAGAAGTGCGATCGATTTCCCCAAATTCTCTGTGAGTGAAGTCAGTGTGAATCAAGGATGAAATGGATCGAGAATAAACTAAAGCGAGAGGAATGAAACGCTCCGTTTCGTTTTTCCCATTTATTAACCTTTTTTTTTATTTACATATATTATTTAATTATTTATCAAATTAAATTATATCATTTATTATTTACTGATATTTATAATAAATATAAAAAATAGATTAAGCCCAAATATATTTTTTATATTTGTATTTTTTTTATAAATTAAATTATATCATATATTATTTTATTATTATTATTATTATTATTAATTGTATTGTTATTATTATTATTTACTTCTTTTTAACCCCAAATATCAAAAATAGATTAAGCCTTAATTTTTTTTTT
Organism: Prinsepia uniflora; assembly: GCA_032719365.1. Taxonomy (NCBI): domain Eukaryota; kingdom Viridiplantae; phylum Streptophyta; class Magnoliopsida; order Rosales; family Rosaceae; genus Prinsepia; species Prinsepia uniflora. The sequence continues at coordinate 9,435,868 of CM064866.1, forward strand.
CAAAATTCAAAATATATCATATATCATTTATTATTAATTTTTTTTATATAAATTAAATTATATCATATATTTTTTTTATTATTACTATTTGTATTTTTCTTATTATTTTTTACTTTGTTTTAACCCCAAATATAAAAAATAGACTAAGCCTTAAACTTTTTTTTTCCAAAATTCAAAAAAAATATCATATATCATTTATTATTACTTTTTTTATATAAATTAAATTATATCATATATTATTTTTTATTATTATTACTAGTTGTATTTTCATATTAGTTACCTAATAATAAAGTTTGAATTTTGAAAAAAAAAAGTTTAAGGCTTAATTCATATATTTGGTAATATATTTAGTAATCATTTATTAATTAAAAAAATTTCATTTATTACTAAAATATATTTTAGTAATGTAGTTTTAATATAAAATATGGGGTAATTCATATATTTGGTAATATTTGTTTTAATTTTTAATTTATGTTTTATTTTAGAATATATATTAAAATTATGAATATATGTGTTTTTTCTCCTTAATTTTTAACTTAGAATATATGTTCTAATTGAAATAATTTTATTATTATTTGTGTTTTTTTTATTATTAATTGTCATTATCAAATTCTAAGTATTTTTCATGCAAATAATATGACTTACTTCATATATTTGGTAATCATTTATTATTAATAAATTTATCATTTGTTACTAAAATATGTTTTAGTAATGTATGTTTTAATATAAAATATGGGGTAATTCATATATTTGGTAATATTTGTTTTAATTTTTAATTTATGTTTTATTTTAGAATATATATTAAAATTATGAATATATGTGTTTTTTCTCCTTAATTTTTAACGTAGAATATATGTTCTAATTGAAATAATTTTATTATTATTTGTGTTTTTTTATTATTATTTGTCATTATCAAATTCTAAGTATTTTTCATGCAAATAATATGACTTACTTCATATATTTGGTAATCATTTATTATTAATAAATTTATCATTTGTTACTAAAATATGTTTTAGTAATGTATGTTTTAATATGAAATATGGGGTAATTCATATATTTGGTAATATTTGTTTTAATTTTTAATTTATGTTTTATTTTAGAATATATATTAAAATTATGAATATATGTGTTTTTTCTCCTTAATTTTTAACGTAGAATATATGTTCTAATTGAAATAATTTTATTATTATTTGTGTTTTTCTATTATTATTTGTCATTATAAAATTCTATTTTTATATGTGTGTTTGCTCCTTAATTTTTTATCATCATCAAAGTCTAACTTATAATATATGATCTAATTGAAATAATTTTATTATTATTTGTATTTTTATTATTATTATTTGTCATTATAAAATTCTAATTATTTTTCATGTAACTTAGATTTCATAAAATGGCTAGTGGAAGTGCAAGTGCAAGTGAAAGGCCTCCAAGACCTGGACGAGTTGACCCAGCATGGAAATATGCCATTGCAATTCCTGGAAATAAAAACGGTGTCATATGTTCGTTTTGTCAACATCAGTTCCAGAGTGGAGGCATAACGCGATTAAAATTTCATCTAGCAGGTTTTGATCCCAAAAAAAATGTTCAAAAATGCAAAGATGTACCTAAGGCTATTAGAGATGAGGTCAGAGCATGGATCAAAAGTAAAGATACTGCTAAACAGACCAAGAATATGATTGGGGAGAACATACGAGCTAGCTTGAGAGGAGATCCACTGGACACTCAACAGAGCATTCAGATTAACGATAACGATGATGAAGAGGATGATGATGGATTCGCTTATCCACCAGATGTGCATAGATCTGAGAGAGCAGCATATCACTTTGCTGTAAATGCATCGAGAGATGAGGCACGGCGAAGTGTCGACAATTATGGAGTTGGATCCATGCGTGGTGCTCAAGGAGGCATTAGCAGTCGTCAACCACCGCAACAGATGCGTCGATCACAAAGTTTGCGTGATCCATTTTCAATTCCTCCAGAACCAAAACTCTACAAAACCGCACGAAGTCAACAGAAGACTGTAAAATCGATGTGGAAAGGGACGAAAGAGAAGTTGGGTCGATATATTAGCAAATTTTTTATATATGAAGGCGTGGCTCCAAATAAAGCCAACTCTCATCATTTTAAGAATATGATCATTGAAGCCCAACGAGCAGGTATTTAATAAATTTATTTATTTATGATACATGTTTATTTAGCTTATGAAATACCATTGAATGGTAACTTATGTTTTGGTTTGCAGGTGAAGGCGTGTCCACTCCTTCTCCATATGAAGTGAAAAATAAATATCTTCCTATGGAGTATGAAGAAATGACGGCGTATGTGGAGCAACAAAAGCGACACTGGGAAACTTATGGATGTACCATAATGTGCGATGGTTGGACCGGTCCAACGAAGTTATCCATAATTAACTTCATGGTATATAGTAAGGGTTCAACTGTATTTCTCAGGTCAGTTGATTCTTCCAAATTTCATAAAGACTATGTGTACATAGGAAATTTGTTGAAGGAAGTTGTTCAGGAGGTTGGAGTACAAAATGTTGTACAGATCGTTACTGATAATGGGTCGAACTTCAAAAAGGCTGGAAAAGAACTGATGAAGACTTATCCGCTCTATTGGACTCCTTGTGCAGCCCATTGTATCGACCTAATATTTGAAGATATTGGGAAGAATGAGACAATGGCGCTCATCATAAAAAATGCTAGGCAGGTAACTAACCACATCTATAATCATCTATGGTTACTTGCTTAGATGCATGAATTTTGTCAAGGAGACTTGGTTCGTCCTGGTGCAACTCGGTTCGCAACCAACTATATTTGTATAAACAGTATAGTTAAACATAAAGTTGGCCTTAGAAGGTTGTTTACCAGTGATCAATGACATGGTAGCCCATTGAGTAGGAAAGTGGAAGGCAAGAGGGTTGAGGCTCATATCCTCGACCAAAGATTCTGGGAGTCCTTGGAGATGATGCAATCAATATATGAACCATTATATTGCATCCTCCGAATTGTTGATACAGAGGTAGTCCCAACCATGCCAATCCTGTATGATATGTTCAATCGAATGAAAGAAAAGATAACCCGTCTTAAAGGGAAGAAGTGGGTCCTTAAAATCATACATGAGCGATGGGAAAAAATATTAGTACATCCTTTACAAGCTGCTGGTATATTTCTATCTTATTGAACTTGTTAATATTTTATTTTATTGTTGTTTACTAAGCAAAGTTCATTCATGATTTGCAGCTTATTACTTGAATCCCCGATATCAATATCAAGCAGGTATTGGGCATGACTCCTTCCTTGTCCAATCAGTTCAACAAGTATTCCTCAAACTGAATCCAAATGGACAAGTGGGTTTACAAAATTTTGGAGTAGACGTAAGTTCACTACCATATATGAATCTTGATGAGTTATTTTGAATCTTGATGAGTTATTTCGAATCTGTACATCTATGGCATTATATTAACATCAGCCTTAATGTAGTTGATCAACTTTAGAGATGGTCGGAAAACATTTCGTTCACCTATGGCTGTACAATCACAAAGGAAAATGCCCCCAGGTATATTACTTGCATTTAACTTGATATTCTATGACTTAGCACTTTATAATGCCTCTTACATTAAACTTGATATTGACAGCTGAGTGGTGTGAACTATATGGCCAAGCTTCTCCCAGCTTGCAACAAATTGTTGTTCGTATATTATCACAAACGGCATCATCTTCGGCATGTGAGAGAAATTGGAGTACATTTGCTTTAATTCATACAAAGCAACGAAATCGTCTCGCATATTCTAAGTTAGAACAACTTGTTTTCTGTTATTACAACATGAAACTCAAGTTAAGAGATGAAGAAGCCGAAGCCGGTAAAGTTGTGGAAGAAGACTACGTTGACCTGTTGGAAATTGCAGGTCAACATGTGGAAGGTAATGAGGCTGATCCACTTCAAGCATGGATTATGCCAGCTCACTTGGATGATGATAGTGGAAGGCCTGACCCTCGAGTAGCACATCTTGCTAGTGAACACGGTGTTAATGTCGATAGAGTGCTATCTGAAGAAGTGGGGAGTGAGGACGTAGGAAGTGAGCGGACAATGTCTTCATGGGAAAGATCAATGCTTGGTTCTACCGGTAGACGTGACTTACGAGCTGATGCTACTAGTAAGGGACTTCATCAAGATAAATCTCCAGATGATGATGATGATGATGATGATGATGATGATGATGATGATGATGATGATGATGATGATGATGATGATGATGAGAGGAGATGATGTTGAGTCAAACGATGAAGACAAGGATGACGGAGGGGATGATGACGGGGGAAATGAACATGTAACCGATACATATGTACCCTTGAGCCCATTTACTGAAGAGGCGGATTTCACTCATGCCACACAAGATTATGATCATGGGTGTAGAGAAGGAGGAGTAGGAATCGGTGGTGTCGGAAAAGATTACACTCGGACACGAAGCATATATGAAGGTTATTGGAAACCCATCTTCTGAGGATTCCATGACAATTAGTTTTGAGTCAATGAGTTTAGGCACCGATCCTAGTAACAACTCAAATGATCCATATGCTTATGGTCCATATCGTCACCCCCTGTTAGACAACCATCTCCCTCAAATGTCACATGAAGATTATGGAGAAGTTAGTTGGGTAAATCCGAACTACCCTATCTATGGAGGAAAAGTAGGCCATTCAAAGGAGATATACGAATACTATGTCCAACAATACATTTCCTTTTGGTCAAATAGCATCAGTTGGCAAAACTTTTGTGTCTTGGTAGATCAAGAGATTCAAGACCAATCTAATTTTCAAGCTGGTCGACACTCTACTTGTTTTTGATCAAGTTCAATGTGTACAATATTGTTAATGCAATATTATCAATGAAATTATGTTTTAATTTAAGTTTATCTTTAAGATTTTATACTTTAGTGGTCGGCAGATCTATATTCCATCATATGATTCATCATATATTTATCATATCAAAGTCATTTTATAGTTTTTATTAGTCCTATATAACCATTATTGGGTACTTAAGTGTTTGCCAAAGTTTCATTCCAAATTTCCGTCATTTGGACCCAATTTCCGTCATTTTTGTTGACCGTAAACGATATCGATATCGATATTTGGGGCGAGATATCCGTAAATTCGGCGAGCGATATATCCGTCGATATCGATATTTTCATCCTTGGGTATTACCAAAATGAAATGCAAGTATTATCAAGGATTGAAATATCGATATCGACGGATATATCGCTCGCCGAATTTACGGATATTTCGCCTCAAATATCGATATCATTTATATAGGACTAATAAAAACTATAAAATGGGTCCAAATGATGGAAATTTGGAATGAAAATTTGGGAAAAACTTAAGTACCCAATAATGGTTATATAGGACTAATAAAAACTATAAAATGACTTTGATATAATAAATATATGATGAATCATATGATAGAATATAAATCTGCCGACCATTAACTGTATAAAATTTTAAAGATAAACTTAAATTAAAACATAATTTATTGATAATATTGCATTAAAAATATTGTACACATTGAACTTGATAAAAAACAAGTAGAGTGTCGACTAGTTTGAAAATTAGATTGGTCTTGATCTACCAAGACACAAAATTTTTGCCAACTAATGCTATTTGACCAAAAGGAAATGTATTGTTGGACATAGTATTCGTATATCTCCTTTGAATGGCCTACTTTTCCTCTATAGATAGGGTATGTAACGACCAGTCCCGAATTTCGGGATTAGATTAGTGACTAATCGTGATTAGTGAGATTAATCCGTGATTAGTTGAGCGAAATCGGACGAACGATGCAAAATGACCGTTTTGCCCCTAGGCGTGGGCAAAACGTTGACTTTTCGTTCTGGCAAAAAAAAAAACTAAGTCGATATCTTGTTACTGTACGTGTACATTCATACCTATTAGTCCCTACACATGTGGGGTGCTTGTTCAAAGCTCTAATTCGTAATAATAAAATTTCGAATTTTAAAAGTTCTTAATAATATTTTGCTCGTTTAACGTTTATAAATATTTCAGATCTTAATAACATTTATGTTTTTTTCATATCATATTTTGTCCAACCTTCTTACATTAACTGCACGACTGTAATTGCGTACTTGGAAATAGGAAACCTAAATGATATATACTGCTGTAATCCAAATCCAACCTGTTAATTTTACTAGGGCTCATTTATAATTCCCACGGTTTTCTTCTGGATTTTCTCGGCGGCATCCGATATTTAACTCATTCCCTTCATTTTCATTTTCATTTTATTCCAAGGTTATTTTATTTTCAGTACCTTGTTATTTTCATTAAGGTGATCCCTCTGCTTAAAACTACATTTGAAATTACATTTGAAGTTGCATTCACCACGAATATAACTTTAAATATACATCATCATTGTGGGTGGCTTAAATAATGCGTAAGATTATATCCAGCAATGTTCTAAAAATGGGTAGAAGAAAAAAAAAATTGAATTTATGATAAAAAAATATAACTTCCAATGTGGAAAAAACAAGGGCCAAACACGTGTCATTGGGTGAAATGGCCAACCAACCACAAGTGGCCCGTTTGGGTTCTCTTAAATTAGTGGGCCCCATTTGGTGCTCCCTGTGATCTGTCTTTCGGCAATTTCATGAACAATCCACAGCCTCTCTAGTTGCTGTTGCTGCTCGGCTCCATCTCTGGTCGCTGTTGCTGCTCCATCTCTTCTAAGCTTTGAAGGCGAGTGTTGTCGGCGACGCCTCCATCACGGCTTGCGAGTTGGCGACGCCTCCATCTCAGCCCTCCTTCATGATTTGCGAGTCGGCGTCGGCTCTATCTCAGGTATTCTTCGGTTTGTGACGATCTGGATCGTGGGTTCCTCCTGGGTTAATTAGTTTTGTCGGAAGATTTGGAAACTTCTTCGGTTCTTCGGTTCTCTCTGCTCCATCTCTTCAAGCTTCGAAGGTGAGTGTTGTCAATTTCGTGAATCCCTCTGTTCATCCGTGAATCCGTGATTGATGTTTGCTTGTTCCAATTTCTGTTCCCCGTGATTGTTTCTTGAATAATTGATTGTTTGTAGGGGTTTGAATGATGGTAATTTGTAGGATTCAATGATTCCTTTGCTGTTCAATGATTCCCTTTGCTGTTTTGGACTTTTTCGTTTGAATTTTTCCCCAGTTTTCAGACCTCCCGTCGATATATAGTTCATATCGACCAATATCGACGACATTCGCCGATTTTTATCGATACCATCGATTTTCCGGGAAGAATAACCTTACCCCCTCTCTTATATGCCGGTCGAAATCTGGCGATATTTACATCAGTGAGTATTATACATAGTTTGAATGCATTAGTTTATTAGAATGGGTAAGATATTTTATGGAAAATACATGTATCTCACTCTGTTAGTAGCTTATCGTGCCACTATTTTGATTTATCGAATTGTTTTTGTATATGTAGAATAATCAGAGTTGTTCATTCTTTAAAATATTATGTTAAGATTATCTCCGTAAAAAATGAATAAGATTAAAAGTAATTTAGTTATTCATATATTTCAAATAAATCAACGGTTTTGATACGAGTATGATTTTTATATCGAATCGTCCACCTAGTTGATATATATGAATGATGAAGTGATTTCTGATTTTGTTGATTTTTTTTACAGAGATAATCTTGACATAATTTAAAAACGAACGATACTGATTATGATATATGTACGAAGATATTTCGATAAATCAAAATAGTGATATGATAAGGTAATATTAATGTAAAATATAAGTATTATCCTTTTGAAAATATAATAATAGCAGAAGGAATAATGAAATCGACATCCTAAAAGTGAAAATCATGAAAGGAAAAAAAACAGTCCTTAAGATACTTTTCTTTTTATATTTGGTTCTAAATTTCTAATATCTTATACCATATTTTTTTTTTCTACTTTTAGACATTCCTCCTTTCCTTAATTTGGATAAGTGTTTGTAAAAATAATTTTTAAATGAAAACTACATAATGGCTAAATTGTAATACCTTTTTGGTAAAAAGAGGCTCAAATGATTTATATTGAATAAAAAATTAAAAAGGGAAACAAATAAATAAAATAATTAACAAGTTAGTATTGTTTATTTCTTTTAGAAATATTTAAATAATATAATCATCCTTTCTAAATGAGTAATATTATTTGAACATATTAAATTGACCATATTGAGTGACCACCTTATGTGGCAGCTGATGTGAATTGCCATGTCATTTATTTTAATCTATGTGACACCTGATGTGGAATATCATTTATTTTCATATATTTTCATTAATCATCATTTATTTGTTTATAATTACTAAATTAAAAATTAAATTTAAAAAACCTTAAAAGAAATAGAAATCAAAACAAATCGAAGAAACCCAAGCATCCCAATCACACTAGTCTTAGGAGATGAAAGGTGCAGCGACTGGTTGCTTCCACGATGCAAATGTTATAGAGGATAGGAAAGGTGCGTTTGGCCGAGCCGTGGAGGAAATTGAGACGAAGGAGACGAAGGGTGGGATGCTTGGGTTTCTTCCATATGTTTTGATTTCTATTTACCTTTAAGATTTTTTTTTTTAAATTTAGTAATTTTAAACAAATTATTGATAATTAACGAAAATAGATGAAAAAAAATGCCGTTCCACATCAGTTGTACATAGATGAAAATAAATGACATGATATTTTATATCAACTGCCACATAAAATAATTACTAAACATAATTAATTAAGTGCGTTTAAATATGTTCTTTCGAAATTGAAAAGAATTGTTATTGGGAATATTTGTTAATCAGTGGCGTTTTTGGTGGGACTACTCCTGTATGTTGCACCCCACGGTCCACCCGAGCACCCGTCAGGGTTCTAAAATCTAAACCCCCACACTCTCTCTCTCCCCACCTTCACTTCTCAATCCCTCCATTTATGGTTTGTTTCGGCCAAATTCCCGCCAAATAACAGCCACCCCAACCTCAGATTCGATAATTCTCGAGAAAATCCAAGAATCCCAGAGAAAGTGGAAAAAGGAGTATGGGGAAAGACGACGAGGAGATGAGGGGAGAGATAGAGGAGAGACTGATAAACGAGGAGTACAAGATATGGAAGAAGAACACGCCTTTCTTGTACGATCTGGTCATAACTCATGCCCTAGAATGGCCTTCGCTTACAGTCGAGTGGCTTCCCGACCGGGAAGAGCCTCCAGGGAAGGACTATTCCGTGCAGAAGATGATTTTGGGGACCCACACCTCCGAGAACGAGCCTAATTACCTTATGCTGGCTCAGGTCCAGCTTCCACTGGAGGACGCTGAGAACGATGCTCGCCATTATGATGATGATCGAGCTGAGGCTGGGGGGTTCGGGTGCGCCAACGGCAAGGTAGTGCTTTAATTTGTTGGTCTAAGTTGTTGATTTTGGTGATAGGGTTTAAGAATTTTATAGTCAGGAACGTGTACAGGTCATAATGATATGCTAATGATTTCGAATTTGGGTATTTTGGGATGCTGTTTAGTGCTGGAAAATATGAGAAATTTTGATTATTTTTTTTATTTTTAAGTTTTGACATTTGTATCAGTAGTTAAGAAATAAGGAGTGGATGTCATTTCAATTGGTTTGTAGAACTAGAAAGAAAATGGAAAGTTGCTTGTTTTTGGTTTATGTAAATATTTGATGTTTACCAAAAATATCTTTGATGATAGGTATCTAACTTAATTTAAAGGAAATTCAGTGTCTCTGCTATAGAGAAAATAACTCCAGCTTTCTCCCAATTGAAGTAGAAGCATACTAACAGTTATGCTTATAACCATATGTATAGTCACTGGAAACAGAAACAACTATGAAACTAGCAAAATGCTCATGCTTTAGTTGGATTCATGAGCTTTAGTGGACACCCTCATGATAACTGAAGTAAAACACTGTCTATTGGTGTATGCTGCATTTGTTTTTCCTATCAATCTACATCTAAATGAATTCAAGTAGATCGTATTTCATTTATCTCTGAGGGATTTCTGTTCTTATATTACCTGTATTGTTTTCAATTGTCTTTCTGTACTTATGGGATTTATATTTTCTTGCAGGTGCAAATAATCCAGCAAATACATCATGAAGGAGAGGTTAATCGGGCTCGTTACATGCCTCAAAATCCATTTATTATTGCCACAAAGACCGTTAATGCTGAAGTTTTTGTGTTTGATTATAGCAAGCACCCATCTAAACCTCCTTTAGATGGTGCCTGCAGTCCTGATTTGAGGCTGAGGGGCCATAGCACTGAAGGATATGGCTTGTCATGGAGTAAGTTTAAGCAGGGTCATTTACTCAGTGGTTCTGACGATGCTCAGATATGCCTGTGGGATGTTAATGCAACTCCTAAGAACAAAACCCTCGAGGCTATGCAGATATTTAAGGTATGTCTTTTGAACTAGGTTGGGCAGTTTTTCTTCGTGTAGACAAGAGAATCTTATCAAACTATGTCTTTAATTCACTATGGATTACATGAGCCAAAGGAAGGCTATTACAAAACATGGATGGCTTCAATATACTAATTTTGGATGCAATAAAATAACACTTAAAATACTTGTATCCATTTCTATGGTTCTTGTGTAAGTGTTCACTGAGGTTCAAAAGGATTGCTGAATTAGGTTCATGAAGGTGTAGTAGAAGACGTGGCGTGGCATTTGAGGCATGAATACTTATTTGGTTCTGTTGGTGATGATCAATACCTTCTTATATGGGATCTCCGAACTCCATCAGTTACCAAGCCTGTACAATCTGTAATTGCTCATCAAGGCGAGGTGAGTATGTAAATACTTTAGCACATATGTGTGTGTATATGTCAACATTGCTACAGACTATTGATGTTTATGCATTCTATATACTGTCAATCTGGGCACATACAGGTCTTTAATGATGTAGTTCTTCTCTAACAGTCGAACTAATTTGTTTTGATTATTTTGATCACTGTTATTTCTAGTGCCTTTATCCATTCTTTATATCGACCAAGCGAAATGTTTTACCCAGTGGAGTTTAGTTCTTAAAGTGAGTTCCACAATAATAACGAGGTATCATTATTTTTAGTTACAGTTTTCAATGTCAGGGTTTTGATATATGGGTGGGGAGTAGTTAGCTGCTGTTGTTTATTTCACACAAATAAAATACTCTGTTAAAATCTTGAAAAGCCTGATGAAACTTAGGAATATGTTGTGGAGGTTTGGATAAGATGGAGACAATGATATTAAACATGAAAGCGAGCATTTCATGTGAACCTTTATCTGTGATTGTTAAGAAGCCGAAAGGAAAAGTTTTGTATTAGTGACAGTTATATTGCTAGATAGCTTGGTCAGTTTGTTGCAATGGAGTTATGACTTTATTGCAAGATCAAGGGCCAGCTAATGGAAACCAAAGCATGGTATGGATGGTTGAGATTGTTGTTTTCCTATTCTGTATCTATATGTGAAATATCTTTGGGGGAAAATGCCTCCAGTGTGATTTGTTGCGTCCTGAATTCATAAACTGTTGAAGAGTATACCCTTAACAATTTTGGAGAATCTATAAGGTTTTCAGTTTTAGATCTGATGATGAATACAAAGTGTGGTGTTTCTCTACATGCAATTATATCTTTTACTATTTTGGGTAATTTTGAAGTAGTTTATTCATGTGGTATTATGTCAGGTTAATTGTTTGGCATTCAACCCCTTTAATGAATGGGTTGTCGCAACTGGTTCCACTGACAAAACTGTTAAGCTGTTTGATCTACGCAAAATCAATACTGCACTCCACACCTTTGATTGCCATAAGTAAGGATCCTCCTTGCACCAGATTTGTGATTATAGATAAATTAAACATCTTTGATGTAGTGAATCCATATATCTGATCTCAAATGTCCTTGGCGTATTTCAGGGAGGAGGTTTTCCAAGTCGGTTGGAATCCAAAAAATGAAACTATTTTAGCTTCTTGTTGTCTTGGTAGGAGACTCATGGTGTGGGATCTTAGCAGGTAATTCTTATATAACCTTCTGTCACCATTTATTTTAGTTTTTAGGGAGAGGCAGTCTTCACCCTCACTGTGCTATTCTAACAGAAATGAAAAAAATGCAAGTACTTGGATAAATATTCACACCTGTATCACTATGAATCTATGATGTCCTCTTGAACTTTTTGATCATTCCATATATATTACAGTTGCTTGGAAACATATCTAAACCTAAATGTTATCCCTTTGCTTGTTTTAAAGAATCGATGAGGAGCAGACACCAGAGGATGCTGAAGATGGTCCACCAGAGTTGCTCTTTATTCATGGGGGTCACACCAGTAAAATATCTGATTTTTCATGGAACCCGTGTGAAGATTGGGTTGTTTCTAGCGTTGCTGAAGATAACATACTCCAAATCTGGCAGATGTCGGAAAACATTTACCATGACGAAGACGATTTACCTGAAGAACCGCCAAAGCCTTAGTGTAATTTCCAGTATTTAGCCAAATCGGTGTGTATGTTTTCTGTAACTCCCTTCACCGTTCCATGTGAGGTTGTGTGTTTTATTTTTGGGAGTTAGATCAGTGATGTATTTGACCCATCCCTAGTAATTATATTAAAGCACTTCGTAAGCTTTGCTAAAAATGTTCGTAAGCACTGTCAACATGTCCTTTCGGCATACGAATGTCATAATCCACGAACTAAAAAACAAAATAAAATTAATTGCAAATTGTTCGGCAGCTTATCTGCTCCTCGGATAATCCAAATGATCATGCACAACGTAAAAATCCTTGCTAGATAATTTCAGCACGTATCTTTTGAGAAGCAAACTTTGTTATTAATTTGTTTGGTTAGATCGGGCAGGGACCCCATTCCAAAGTGCTGTGCTACATCGTTTCCAAAATAATCAAAGTAAATACGGTGTTTTGATCTTTTTATTGATGGCTGTTTTTTGGGATCTCTTTAAAAATGAACACATCAATGACATTTTATAACATTAACAACTCAAATGATGAATTACTCTGTTTAGTTTGTGGATGACCAATCCTATTTAGTTTGTGGATTACCTACCGATTTCGAACTTGATCTAGAAACATAGAATTTTTTATTTTATTTTTTTTATTTTTTATCAAACTTAGATAAGAAGCTGAAAATTGAGAGATTTACAAGAAGCAACAAGTGCTCGCATTTTCAATGGTCGAAAACATCGGACAATCCTGTAGCAGCTGTCTGAATGTACAGAGACGCAATGCCATGCCATGCCACACTCACACTATTCTTTTCAAACTTCAATTCATTTCCATGCTCAGAACTTCAGTCAAATTAACTCAGTGTTGATCTTGTAGTTAAGCTGCCCACAACACAATAATAAACATCATTACAAACCCATAACAACCTTCTAAATACCATGCAAACAAGTTACTATGAACAAGCAACCACAAAAACATTATTACACCAAATATAATTCCTACATTTTGTCTACCATGGTTTCTATGACCATATTTATGTTGGGAAAAATACAAAAATTAAATAGATAATAATAATCATTATGATCAAATTTTTTTCACTCTCAAAATAAATTAAGTAAGTAAATTGGCAGAAATAAAGCGGAAATAAAAAAGGTAAAAGAGAACACAAAAACTTAATGAGGTTCGGCAGTGTGCCTACTTCCTCGGACAGTAGCTCCAAAATTCTTTCACTATAAATAATGGGATTACAAGTACAATCTCACTCAATGGTGGATACACAACTCTCTCTTTAATTCACTCAAGAGAATCTCACTTTCTCTATTTTCTCACAAAATAGGCTATCTCTATATTTCTCACATAAGGAGGAACTCACTTCTCACTCTCACTTTTGGTGGATCACTTGTTGCTTGAAGGATGATTGAGAATGCTCAATCTCTCTCCTTTATATAGGGATGGATGGAATGAAGCCATCAATACATAGTCATGCATAACAGTTGGCTCCAATTAATCTCATGGTAATTCCCATGAGCATAGTATTCTCCACCAATAAGTGATATTCCTTGTTTTCATGCATATGAATGAACCTACCCAAAATTACATTCATACACAATCCATCACATGTGCATTGGGATATCAAAAGTCTTTATTTGAGGAACTCCAAAGATCATATTAATTCTCCTCCACTTAATGGAGGGATTAGCCCATTAAATTCTTCTACACTTAATGGAGTGATTAACCCATTAATTTGCTCGATTGCTAGTAACATTACTATTTGCCATTACCGCCTACATAAGTCATGGCAAAGTGATCCTAATATCACTTATGACTATATGGCCCCACCGGTGGAGCCGGCCACAAGGGGGCCTGGTCCAAAATAAATCCAAAATTATTAATATATATATAATAATAATAATAAAAAAATAAAGTATGCAGATAAATAAATAATGTAGGAGTATGTAAATTTGATGTTGGTTCAAGTTCTTTAAATAATGGAGCTCTTATTTAAAAACTAAATGCTTATATTGAATATGAAAGTTGTAGTCTAATAGTCTTGAATGTAGACATTTTCTTCCATGTACAAGTTAGAATTAAAAAAAAATTGAACAAAATGTAATGTTTTAGATATAAGGTCTTCTTTTTTCTTTGTTAGAGGTTTTGTCCCAATGAGATTTTCATAACAAGATTTTGACGAGGTTTTATATTATACAAATGAAATAATCTATCTATTGTTGTAAATAACTTTAAGGGTTGTGCCTATTTATGTAAAGGGGTACGAGGAGTAGATAGGTAATTATTTATATATATATTAATCCCTTTCTATAAATAAAGGGATTAATCAGTTTTGTATTGATTTATTCTGAACGTATTATTCACAGAGAACAGAACGTTCCATTTTCTCTCTATCTTCATATCTATGTGCAATCTCTCTCCTTCTCTATTCACAACACGTTATCAGCATGATTGAATCTGAATCAGGAATTGCTTAAGGGAAGGACCAACTCAATCAAGTAGGTTTATGGTTACTCAACAATCCAATTTTCTATTATTTATCAAATCAAACCCTAGAAACATGATTTTTAGGATTATTGATTCTTGGTAAATTATTGGTTTGATATTTAGATTGAATCATATGAATTATTGATAATTGATATGCTATGATAATTCATTAATTAATTTTTGGGATTGGCAATTTATAATGCGGCGTATGCAAGTTTTGATACATGAAATTTTTTATTACTTTTGATTTGATAACAGATTATTCATGATAATAATTGATATTTGGAATTGGATGCTGATGACATATTTTGAAAATTGTTGATGTTGATATTTAATCGTTGATTATCAACCTTGATAAATTGATGATGGTTGATAATTTAATTGGAATGTTATTTGATTTGTTGGTGTGAACCTTTTCTGAGGGAATGTTGTTTGATTTGGTTAACTTGTGACCCTATTGTTTAGGCATAAAGGGCGTGAACAGTTCTTTTTGGCATAAAGGCGTGCACGATTTTTGCCTCTCCCAAACTGAAATAATTAATCACTAGGGTTTACAACTCAATCAACCCAAGAGAGAAAAATAAGAGAGAGCACAGTAGGCTACCTCAAAAGCTCAAAGAGAAAAGAAGGCTCAGTCCGTGCCCACACCCATTTATACGGCCCAAAAAGGCCAGAAGAAAAAAAGAAAAATGGGCCTAAACCCCTGTAGGGTCTGCAGTCCAGAAGGCTTGGCCCACCAGCCCCGCCAACCCCGCCCAGAAGGCCCCATCACATGCCCAGCGACAGTGGGCGGCTTGGCTCACTGGCGAGGCTTGGCTCGCCGGCGCGGCTCTACTTGACTCCGACAAAAAGAAAACAGAATTTTTCCTTGCACTCCTCGAGCCATAAAATATAATCATGCATGCCTGAATTATTGCAATACACCTAAATTAAGGACCAAAGTTGTGTTTATTTTTACTACCTATGCATATTATATATTGCTTACTTGTTTGTTTGTTTGTTTATTTTATTATTTACATGTTCTTTAGAAATGTGATAGACTACTTGCAAATAAAAGGAACCTGAAGTTTCCTTCGTAGATTCACCATTACATGTTTTTCCTGAATTATCATACCATGTTATAGAACCTGAAATTTTCATTAGTTGCTTATGAATGTGTTTTTTCCCAAAGCACTAATATTATTAATTAATCTTTGTAGAGAATGATACATCTCAATAAACTTGACTTTGATACACTAGAAGTTTCCGAAAGAAACTACTATAAGTGGACTGAAGACGTAAATCTTCATCTCATTGCCAAGATAATCTGATCAACCATCCAAGAAGATAATGTGGCTTTCAAGCATCAAAATGCGGATGCCACGATCCTCATCCGGAGGCATATGGATCGCGCATTGCAGCGTGAATACTTGGGTCAAAAGAACCCGAGAGCTATGTGGGTTTCGCTGGCTGATCATTTTGATCACCAAAAGGATATATTCTTGCTTGAAGCAAGACATGATTGACATAACCTTCGTTTCCAGGATTTTAAATATGTAAACAAATATAATTCTGAGGTATGCTGTATCCGGTCTATTCTCAAATACTATAGGGAGGAGCTCACTGAAACTGACCTCTTCGAGAAGACTTTCTCCACATTTCCTACCTCGTGTATTGTCCTGCAACAACAATACAAAGAGAGGAAATTTACCAAGTTCTCGGAGTTGATCGCTATTTTGTTACTTACTGAAAAGAACAACATTCTGTTAATGACAAATGATTAATCCTGACCTGTGGGTACTAGTGCAGCACCTTTGCCTGAAGCAAACGCTGTTGCACCTTGCGATTCAAACCATGAGTGGAGAAATTGGGGTCATGGTAGAGGTGGAGGACGTAACCATACTAGACGTGGTGGACACCCATATGACTGAGATTAAGGTTACCATGGTCCGCGTGGCCGTGGTAATCGTGGTTGCGGTCTACGTGGTGGGAACCGTGCTCCTTCTGGTCTGCGAGCTCGAAATGAGAGAAACTCTGGTCCGGCCTGTCGCCATCAGAATCAGAACCAGCATAACTTATGTTATAAATGTGGAGGACGTGATCACTAGTCCCTCACCCGTCGTGCATTAGCCCAAGTTATTGATGAGTACCATGCCAGACGTGGTACTCGAGATGCTAATTTTGCTGCAAGAACAGTCCCCATTGATACCACTCTTACCATTACTGATTTCCAGACTGCAGCTGGACATGACGGGGATTGAGATCTTTGCCTAGACATGGATATGATCGGCACTTGTGCCGTTTTCTTTATGGATATTGTTTTTATTACTATTTCTAGATAATGTTTGGTGATCTCTATTTGTTTTTGGACTTATTTTGTTATCTGTTCGAATTCATAAATGTGATTCTTGATTATTTTAGTTACATTAATGGTTAGGCATGTCAAGTGGTGAAGTTTGCTGTCTAGCCGACAGTACTACCACACACACTATCCTTCGTGATAGAATATTTTTTACAAACTTAATACCTAACTACACCCCTGTGACAACTATATCTGGCTAATCAAATTTGATTGAAGGCTCTAGCAGAGCCCACTTTATGTTATCCGATGGTACTGTATTTACCATTGATGAAGCTTTATACTCCCCACGTTCCAGAAGAACGTTATTGAGTTTTAAGGATATTCAAGCTAATGATTATCATGTTGAAACCACAAAAGAAAAGATTGTGGAATATCTTTGCATAACCTCCAATTTGTATGGCTGGAAGCGTACATTAAATAGATTGAAATGCCTAAGAAGTAGACTTTACATGACCACTATTAGAACCATTGAGGCAAATCACATGGCTAGCCAGAAGCTACCTAACCCTAGCAACTACTTATTATGACATGACCGATTGGGACACCCAGGTCAAGGTATGATGCGCCGTATCCTTAATACATCGCACGGGCATCCCCTTACAAATAAGGATCTCGTGTTTAGTGAAACACTATGTCAAGGTTGCTCAATGGGAAAATTGAACACTAGACCATCATATGCAAAGATAGATAAAGAATCTGTCATTTTCTTGACAGACGATCTCTTTACCGTCCGATTTGCGGATTATTACTTCGATGAGACAGTCTTTCCGCCATTAGAGGGAGATAAGAATGTCAACGTTTCTAAAGAACAACGTGAATTGACGTGGAATGTCTCCACTATGTCTCATCTTGATCCCCAAACCGCACAGAGTGATAATGAAGTGCGGAGAATTCTAGATCTACAGAATGTAGCCAATAATATGCCAGATGTTTTCTCTGATCTTGCTAAAATGACGAGATCACATATACCTACTGCAAAAGTGGCTACAAAGATAGACGTGTTGTAACGACCCGTCCCAAAATTCGGGATTAGATTGCTAACTAATCATGATTAGCAGGGTTAATCGGTGATTAGTTGGGCGAAATCGGACGAACGATGCAAAATGATCATTTTGCCCCTAGTCGTGGGTAAAACGTTGACTTTTAATTTGAACAGTCAAATGGACTTTGACCAATGACCGTGACGTAGTTTGGGACGTCACGAGTTCATAGACAGGTGGCACGTTCGATTCCGACGTTCGTGGTGAAAGTTATGACGTTCGGAAGTCCAAGGGCATTTTCGTAATTTGGACGAAAAGGGGAAAAATGTTGACTTTTTGACCGGGAGGTCCGATGGCCGAGGGCCAAGGACCGTTAGGAAGGTCTCGATGCCCTGAGTCTGTAGGCAGGCGGCACGCGTCGATTGGAGTCCGAATGACCAAGTTACGGGTCTAGATGTGTGAGGGGCATTTCGATAATTTGTCATAAGGAGGGTAAAATGGTAATTTTGGGCTACTGCTTTGTACAGCCGTGTATGGGGAACATGATCAGTGCACGAGGGTGGATTGTTTATGTGGTGAATTGATGGGCTGAAGAGTTGTTTAATTGATGAGGAAATTGTTTAATCATGTGTGAGTGTGTTGAGTGAGATGCATGAGAGTGTGGGCAGTGCATTCCTTGCCGTTGTGTTTTCGAAACGGGAAGAAAAACAGAGTGCTTCCCACGCGTGATCAGCCTTTCCAAGGCCCAATTGAGTGGATTTGTGAATGGGAAGGTGATTAAGGTGCTGAGAGAAGGGTTCTGAGATTGAGAAAGGAAGAAAATGAGTGAAAAATGGTGAGGGAGAGTTCAGAAAACCCGAAACTGGTTTTTGATAAATTCAAATTCGAATTTCGGTTTTAGGCCAGCCCAAGCCTAATTGAGGTCTGAATAAGCTCCCTGGAACCTAAATGAGTCGATCCAAATCAAGTGTGGCCATTTTCGAAGCTCCTGGAGCCATGGACGGACGTGGTGGATGGCCAGAAAATTCGAGCTTGGAGTCGTGGTGATTGAGGTGAGTTCTTGTGAAATTAATTGCGAAATCATCTTTACGGTGAGTATGTGAGGCTTCCTAACTAATCAATTGAAAGAAAACAGTGCCTGTGTGATGAATTGGAACAATGAACCCGATTAGGACTCGTGTTCAATTAAGGTAGTTGTAGGCCGTGTCGATTAGAATGAATGACACAGACCTTTAATTAAGGGTGTTGCGAGTCTATCTAATGGATTAATTGAAGGAATTAAGTGGTTTATCGCAGGGATTGAATCGGGTCAAGACACGGGTTGCAGACCCGTTTACCAGTGGAATCGGGTGAAGGAGATGAACAGTGCTTGGCACTGTAGCAGGCGCGTGGGTGTCACGCGCAGCCACTCACGGCAATGCGTGACGGCGCGTAGGCACGAATTCCAAGATTAGGTCAACATGACTTTTATCCTATACAATGTAACGAACATTTTAGCGTTGGTTTCGTGTCAATCGGACCCCGTTCCGACATTATTCGGGATGTCTGAAGGTTTTAAGTCGAGTTTAAAAATAGTTAAAAATTCGGGAAAATTACGGGACTTGAATGGGAGGTTAATGAAGAGGTTAGTAACCCTCTAATATGATATGAACAGGTTTGGGAGTCCCGGTGTTAGTGATGGGGCCCGGGAAGGCCGATGGCACGCTTATCGAGGCACATGGTTAAACGGTCTGTGAGTGGACATTGGTTTTATAAATTCTATGCATGCATAACTGTTTCATGATGATTATATTTGTGATTATATGATTTGATTCGGATATTGGTGAATTAATATGATTTCACGCATTTCGAGGCGATTTACGTGTTTGCACGTAAATCGAGATTTTTCGGTTTTGCACTGATTTCCATATTTGTGGTTTGGATATGATTTCATGAAATGGTTATAGACTTGATAAAGTAAACTCGGGCGGAGACCCATTTGAGTTATAATATCGGGCCAGAGGCCCAGTTGATTTACGAAATCGGGCTAGGGGCCCAGTTGATTTATAAATGTGATTTCGGGTCGGGGACCCTAAAAAGGAATTGAATAAATGATTTTGGTTTTAATAAACCAAGTATTTGGACTTGTGATGGTTTTATGGAAATTCGGGGCAGGGCCCTTGTGATATTTTGGAAATGAAAGATAAACTGTTTTCCATAAACCATCTTGATATGAGGATATGTAATGGTCTCCTCCAGGTGTCTGGGACACTGGGGAAGTCACGGTGCATTGCCTGCGAGGGGTCACTGTACGGAGAAGCCGGACCGTATGATGACTCAGGAGCAGGATTGCTATGATTAGACGTCTGGGACGTCAGACATCTGGGATGTCAGAGATATGGACCCGGTGAGACCCCGGGCAGCACGCGTCGCTCTAATACCGTGAGATATGGTGTATGGGACGTCAAGCGTCTGGGACGCTAGGCATCTGGGATGCCGGAGATGGTAATGTGGTAAATGTGTACCACTAGTTTTATGAAACGAATTTTGATTGAAAATGTGTTTGTGGTTTCTGGGCTAAGGCCCTAACGGTTATTTCTAATAAATATTTGATTACTGTTTTTGATGCATGCATACGTTTTTACTGAGGGGCATAAATGTCTTATAAAATGTATTTTATGAACTTGTTTATTTTCGTCCACTCACAACCTTTATTGTTTTTAATGCCCTTCAGGTTGATCGCGGATGGGACTGCAGCGGAGACCGGGACATTGCATGCCTCCTCCATCGATCCTTGCGCACTCTGGGAGCCCGTTGGGGGCAGTGGCTTGAGGTTATCCCTTGTCTGACACTCCGTGTCAGACGGGAGCATGACACATCCCGCAGTAATCCCGGGGGGATTGGGATGGGTAGTGTCACGTGTAACGACCCATCTTGAATTTTAGGATTAGATTAGTGATGAATTTGAGGATCAGCGTGACTAATCTGGGATTAGTCGTGAGAAATCGTGTACGGACGGTGTGAAATGACCGTTTTACCCCTAGAGATGGGCGAAAAGTTGACTTTTGACCTGGATGGTCCAATGGACTTGGATCGATGAACGTGACGTAGATCAGAACGTTACGAGTCAGTAGACAGGTGGTACGTCGAAATCGAACATTCGACGGGAAAGTTACGGGTCTAGGAAGTTTTACGGCACTATTCATGCAAATTGAGAAAAGATGACACGTAGCATGATTTGATTGGGGAAAAATCTGGAAGGACTCACCAGATGAGCGACAAGTTTCCTGCGAAACACCCACAAACCCGTACAACCCAAACCCACACTAACACCCCTCAACCCTTACCCTTTGCTTGTAGTTTGAATAAGAAAATGATCGGGGAGGCTGAGACGATCCAGGTGGTGGCCACGACGGTGATCGCGACGACGAGGTAAGGAAAAACCCAAAATACTGTTTTTAGTTCGAAATTTGAAAAACCTGTTTTGATGATTGTTGGCCGTTTTGAAGGATTGGACAAGGTCCTAGGGGACGAGACGAACTCATTGTGGCTTGGAATCGCAGGCAACGGTGGCTAGAGTCGATGGCAGAAAGGAGTTACAGGTCCCAGTCATTGTTCACGTGATCACATGTATAGTTCTAGGTCGAATTTCCCAGTTTTGATCACGTAGATTGATTAGGATTGTTTAGACGAAGCTTTAGGAACAAATTGGGAGGAAAATGGTTGAGAAATGGTGAAACGATGGCCGGGTCGGGTTCGCGGGTCTGCACGACCCGAATTGCAGACCCGGACGGAGGTTGAAAACGAGATGATATCATCATCTGACAACTGTCAGAGAAGGACCAATGGGAGCTTGACATGTGTCACATGTCAGTGCCTAGTTAGCACTGACATGTTAGTGATTAGTCAGCACTGACATGTCAGTAACGTGGCCCAATCACGGGCTACCACGTGTCACTGACATGTCAGTGTCGTGGACCAATGGCAGGCTGACACGTGGTACTGTAAGAGTTGTTAGTGATGACATTAGTATTGACCGTTGACCATTGATCGCTAACTGCTGACGTCAGCGTTGACTTTGCTGACGATAACATCGTTGACTTTGACCATCATTGACTTTTGCATTGATCACGAGCGTGGGGGCACATGAGCAAAAATTTCAAGGTGATACCAGTGTCATTTGAAGGGATTCAACTATCCGGATCCAATGATGGTGGTTTCGAGTCGATCAGAGATTGTTAGGTTGGTCAAATCGAAGTTTTTCACCTCGAAAAATGTGTTCGGGACACGTTGACTTTTCTGAGAGTTTTGGGGTTTTGTACTATGGACTTATATAGATAGTTAATGACCTTCAGGTATGTTTTGGATAGGCTTGGAAGTTCCGGAGATGGTGGTTTAGCCTCGGGGAGGCTTATGGCACGCGTATCGAAGCGGTAGCTAGGACGGTCTGTGAGTGGACTTTTGTTTTCAAAATAGGATGCATACATAACTATTTTATATGTTTTCTATATGTGATTATGGTATTTATGATCTACGTATTTGCACGTATTTCGAAGTTTATGATTTTATACTATATTTATACGTGATGGTATTTCCAAGATGGTTTGATAGAATGGTTTTGGATTTGGAAATATGAAATCGGGCATGAGACCCATTTGATTTGGAAAATATCGGAATTGAAGTCCTTTTGATTTAACGAGATATCGGGCTAGAGGCCCATTTGGTTTACATGATCGGGCTAGAGGCCCAGTTGATTATGATATCGGGCATGAGTCCCATTTATGGTTTATAAAATGTGATTTCAGGTTCGGAGACCCTAAATGGATTTGGATTTATGATTTATGATGGTTTTATGGAAATTCCGGGCGTGGCCTCTTTGAGATGTTTTCAAAGGATTTTATAAAATGTTTCCCATATACCATCCTTATACGAGAATATGTGGATGGTCTCCTTCAGATGTTTGAGACATTGGGGAAGTCACGGCTCATTGCCTGCGAGGGGTCATTGCACGGAGCGATCAGACTGTATAGTGACTCAAGAGCAGGATTGTTATAATTAGACGTCTGGGACGTCAGACATCTGGGATGTCAGAGATGGACCTGGAGAGACCCCGGGCAACACGCGTTACTTAGACCGTGATATGACGTCTGGGACGTCAAGCGTCTGGGATGCTAGGCATCTGGGATGCCGAGGATAGGTATTTGGTAAACATGAATTATTGGATTTATGAAATGGTATTTATGTGTTTATGGATTTATGTTTATGGATTTGGGTAGTGGCCCACTTGGATTTGGATTTTCGGATTTTGGTGTTTTACTGTTTTGGGCTGAGTTCCCACACTTAGTTGATTTTATGGTTTTGGGCTAAGGCCCTAGTGATTTGAGGAAGGAAATGACTTTGGTTTTATAAATAGTTTTTTTTTATTATATTTGAATTAACTGGTTTTCGTATGTATGCATATTTTTAAGTGAAAAGCATAAATGTATTTTATGAAATGTGTTTTAATAAATTATTTATTTTCGTCCACTCGCAGTTTTTATGGTTTTTAATGGTTTTCAGGTTGATTGCGGATGCAGACTGTAACTGAGACCGAGACATCACACTCCTCTACTGATCCAGGCGCGCTCTGGAAGCCCGAATAGGCTGTTGGTCTGGGTATCCCTTGTCTGGCATTCGTGTTACACGCGGGTTGGACGGGTGTTTGGTCTCTGTGTCGCACGTGGGTTAGACGGGAGCCTGACACATCCCACGTTAATCCCGGGGGGATTGGGATGGGTCGTGTCAAGACGTCCCTTTAGGATGCGTCGTCCCAGATGGACAGGTCATCCCTGATGGACGAAGTACGACCATTGTGGCTAACCAGTCATATGTCCCTGCCCAGAAACGGGGTAGACTAATAGGTTCGAAGGATTCTTAACCTTGGACAAGGATAAATTTGGCCCAATCGAATCCCTTGGATATCACAATAGCATTTGATCCATCTCATGAGATAATTCCAGATTATGAGTCTGTCTTAGAAGAGACGACGTTGGGAGACGCTCCAACGTCTGAGCCCACTCCCGAGAATAGAGAGATCTCGGTAAATTATGAATGCTTAAATGAGATATGGAATTAGAATGACATTATCATCGATGATATATTTGTGTTCGCAGAAGCTACTGAAATAATAATTAGTGATGCTATTAAACCTCACTCCGTTGATGAATGCCAACGTAGAGAAGACTGACCAAAATGGAAAGAAGCAATCCATATCGAACTTCATTCCTTTACAAAAAGAAAGGTGTTTGGACATGTAACTCCCACACCTTCCCATGTTAAACCTGTAGGCTTTAAATGGGTATTTGTAAGAAGGCGTAATGAGAAAAATAAGAATGTGAGATACAAAGCTAGTCTAGTGGCACAAGGATTTTCTCAACGCCCTGGGATTGATTATGAGGAGACGCATTATTTCGTAATGGACATTTTAACGTTCCACTATCTTATCAGTTTGGTAATTTCCAAAAAAAACTGAGTATGCTGCTTTTGGATGTGGTCACAGCTTATCTCTATGGGGATCTAGATAAAAAGATATATATATATATATATATATGAAAGTTCCTGAAAGACTTAAGATATCTGATGCAAATAATTCCAGACCACGGAACATGCTCTCCATTCGTTTGAGGCGTTCACTTTATGGAATGAAACAATCCGGGCGGATGTGGTATAACCGTCTAAGTGAATATTTGATCAGACTGTGATATGTGAATAATGAATTATGCCCATCCTATTAAGAAAACAAGTTCCGGGTTTGCTATAGTGGAAGTTTATGTCGATGACATGAATTTGATTAGTACTCCTGAAGAGATCAAAAAAACCGCTAAGCACCTAAAGTTAGAATTTGAAATGAAGGATCTTGGGAGAACACACTTTTGTCTCGGCCTGAAGCTTGAGCACCGTGCAGATGAAATTTTGGTCCATCAATCGAATTACATCCAGAAGATGTTGAGACGCTTTAATGAGGATAAAGCAAAACCTTCAAGCACACCCATGATCGTCCAGAGTCTAGATCCTAAGAAGGATCCGTTTCATCCCGCAGATGATAACGAGGAGATATTGACACTAGAAGTGCCATATCTAAGTACAATAGGCGCATTATTGTATTTGGCTCAATGTAATAGACCAAACATTTCATTCACTATGAACTTGCTAGCTAGATTTAGCTCTGCGCCAACACGCCACCACTGGAATGGCATAAAAACCATCTTCCGATACCTTAGAGGTACAACGGATATGAGCTTATTCTATCCTTATGCATCGAGGAATGAATCAAACCCCCTTGGTCCTCAGAATGATACACGCCTTGTTGGGTATGCTGATGCAGGTTACCTATCTGACCCACACAAGGTGCGTTCCCAATCTGGTTATGCCTTTACCATTGGGAACACAGCAATATCTTGGATGTCTACGAAACAGACACTTGTTGTCAGGACCCACCCCGGTTTCACCCCGAAACCCGAGGTAAATCCCGCTCCCGTCTGACTCCCCGACACAACATCTAAGGAACACTCACTCGAACCCAGTCAAACGCAGGAGTAATTACAAAATATCCAAAAATCCTTATCGTTTACAGAGCATAGCACTACAGTACAAGGAAAATAAAAACCGAGAAAGTACACGCACACAGAAGCCTTTACTCTACTCTGGGAACTCTCACGTCACTTCTATGCCTCGGACACTGCCTCGACGTCAAGACCCCGCGCTCGCTCCACAACCTGGAGGGCAATTAAAACAGAAAATGTGAGTGGACCAGAAGGTACAAAAGTTCAAAAACCATTTTATAAGAAAACCGAGTTAAACCCTCCGTTTTGAAATCACATGCATAACCAGCAGTTATAAACACGTTTATAAAGGAATCATGCTTAAACATCATAAGAAACAGAAACACTATAAAATATCATAAGAAACCACAACATGAAAACTGTATCATAAACCATAATCACCAAATCATCATTTTCCCGATCAAACCTGCTGGATCTATCCGAGTCTTTAAACTCCCGAGTCTTTAAACTCAATCCAGGCCTTAATAATATCCGAGTCTTTAAACTCCCGAGTCTTTAAACTCAAGGCCTACGGGGGAAAATCAATATATATCCGAGTCTTTAAACTCCCGAGTCTTTAAACTCAATCCGGGTCTTTAAACCCAATCCGGCCGGTCCCCCGTCCAATATATCCGGGTCTTTAAACCCAATATCCAGATCCAGCAAATCCAATCTCAAAATCATTTGAAAACCATTTACCAATCCACATCCAAACCCGAATCCGAAATCACTGGTCTGAAGCCCTTCCGGCATCCAGAACCGTCATTCCGAACCCAAATCCGGAGTCCACTTTCCAACTTTACACCAAAGTCCAATGGTCAATTTCGATTTCAAAACCAAAACCTTGATTCTCACAAGCATATTCCAAAATCCCTTGAAATCCCGAAAACATTTCCAAAATTACCCTTTTCTCGAAAAGCGTGCCAAAACCGTCTTTTTCTCGAAAAACGTGTAATAATGCAAAACCAACCAAACATATTCGATAAACATAAAATCATGATTAAAACCATAAAACCATTATAGAAAGCAGTTATGCATGTTCAAGTTTAGAGAAGGGGTCCACTCACAGTACTGAGCCCTACTCGCGTCCCGAACGTCCAGCCCGTTCCTCGGCTTCCTCGGGAAATCCCGATCCTGTCAAACACCGTCAAATTACGTCACTAATACGTCTACAAACACTCACCTAAATGCCCTCAAAAATCCCCGGACCGAAGACTTAAAACCCCGGGACCCTACACATTCACCCTCGCGGAACTACACTCAAACGACTTCCGATTGACCCGAAACCAACTCCATTGAACTCACCATGACTCCTAGACCAAAAGTCATGTTGACCGTTTTCCCCATCGCCGCCGCACGCGCCCCCACGCGCCGCCCAAAGTGGCTGCGCGTGGCCCTCACGCGCCAGCTACAGTGCCGTCTTCAACCCGTGCTGAACCGGGTTCAGTACAGTGGTCTGCACTCAGACCGGCGTACCTGGTTCTTCCTCCTCCGTCCACCAAAACGGTTCCTTTCTTCACCAACTGCATCGTCCAACCTCACTCTAAGCATTCCCATCCTCCAATCACCTCGACACAGCCTCAATCCCGTCGACTAAAACTCGAAACCAGACGGCCAACAACCCCTATTTCACGATCCAGCCACCCAGCTCACCACCCTTCACGGTGGCTTCACCAAACTCTGCCCTGAACCTCACTGAACCTAACCCAACTCGCCTAGACCTTCGACTCAACCCCAATCGTCACGACTTACCGTTCGAAGTTCACTGCCGAAACAGGGTAAAAGAGACCCATCTTCGACTGAGCTCCGCCGTGTACCTCCCCGTCACGGCGACCAACCTAGTCGACGCCTAGGACTCTCCTGAACCTCGCCCTGACCTCCAATTCCCTCGACTCTCACCCTAGACCCACAACTTCCACGTTGAACCTCAACGGAAAACAGAGTACCGAAACGGGGATGAGGGAATTACCTGTTTCCTGCTGCCGCCGTGAGCTCCTCCTGGCTGGTCGACTCCTCGCAACCCGCACGACACCACCACGATCTTTGTTGCACCGTGCACGGCCACCGCACCTCCACAAGCCCTCAATCTTCTCCGTTTTCCCCCCTGAGTTCCTCTCTGGTTCCCGTGGCTCCCCTCTCGCACACACCACGATTTCTCACCTCCCAACCATCTCAACTGCTCTCTCCCACTCTCTAATCTCCCTCACACACTCACAACCTCACCAGCCACCACAATCAGCCTTCCAATTCTCTCAATTCCTTCCCTCTGTTTCTCTCTGTGTCGAGTAACACACACACGAGCACACACGGTTGCACCCCAAATAATGGAACCGCGTACACACCAGAGAACCCCCCAGAACCCACTACACACTTGCCACATGTCACCATCCTCCACTCTCTCTCACCAACTGGCTCCATCCCAGCCGTCCATTCTTTTCTTCTGTGCACAAATCCCAATGTGCCACAATGACCAAAATACCCTTCTTTTTAACACATTTTTACGGTTTTACCGAAACTTCCTAGACCCGTAACTCTCGCCTCGTAAGTCCGATGAACACGTGCCGCCTGTCATCGAACTCAGGACGACAAGAACTATCTAACCATCCTAGGTCAACCTACCAAAACCCGATTATTCAAAAAGTCAACTTTTCCCCCCTATTTTTCCAAAATTACGGTTATGCCCTCAACCTTCCGAACATCACAACTTCCTCCTCGGATGTCGGAATCGGGCGTGCCACCTGCCTAAGGATTCGTAACGTCCTCAACTACGTCCTGGTCACTGGTCAATCTCCAATTGACCACCCGAATAAAAGTCAACATTTCTGCCCGACCCAGGGGCAAAATCGTCATTCTAAGTTCCCGGACCCCTCGGGACCACCTAACCCCTGATTAACCTTACTAATCACACCTTAATCACTCTAGAAATCCCGATTCTCGGGACGGGTTGTTACACTTGTTGCGACGTCTTTGAATCATACAAAGATTCTAGCGCTTCACGAAGCGGTTCGTGAATGCATATGGCTAAGAGCCATTACGGGGAATATTCGAAATACTTGTGGACTGCATTCCACCCATAATGAACCAACGGTTATCTACGAAGATAATGCTGCCTGCATCGAGTAGATGAAGACCAGTTTCATTAAGGGAGACAACACCAAGTATATTGCACCAAAGTTCTTCTTCAACCAACAATAGCAAGAACATTAGAAGATTGAGATCAAGTCAATACGGTCTCAAGATAATCATGCAGACTTGTTCACCAAGTCATTACCAAAGGCCACATTCCAACAGCATGTGCGAGGTATTGGTTCACGTAGACTAGCTGATCTACCTAATATGTAGTTTTCAGGGGGAGCCAAGATCAAGGAGAGTATTCTGAAGTATACCAAGTATCCGAAAGTATACTGAGTATCCCGAAGTATACTCACATGAACATCTTGTACTCTTATGTCCTACGACCAGGGTTATTTTGTCTCATTAGATTTTGTTATCTGGGTAGGTTTTAACGAGGCACATTTTTGGTTGATCACCCGCTGACAACACATCCTGAAGATGCGATGATTCGACTCATATGCATTTGCACATTTTTTTGATAATGCATATCTTAGTGCATTATCAAAAAAAAAGTAAGTAGTAGCTGGATTAATCTAGTAGATTACTAGAGAAATGGGTGTATTGTGATGCTATTTGGGTATTGGTATACAAGTCAAACGAGCGTGGATGAATGAAAACTTTCCACATAAATAGATGCTTATTCAACCATTTGAAGTGGGGAAATGACAAAAACAATGCAATACAATATTATACCTCGTGGTAGTTAGCTAGCTAGAGAAATGGTGTTTCTAAGATATATATTTTGCCTCGTAGTCGCAATATAATTCTCAATACTTGGAGTACAAAAGACGATAACCACCTTCATGGGCTTCTGGTGTTTTCTGTAGCACATGTTGTAAGCCCGTACGAAAAGTACGTAGTGGAGCATGCAAAGAGTAGCACCAACAAGGGATTTGTGCACATAAGGTGCTGGTACAACAACAAATATGTTGGAATAAGGTTTATTAGTGTAATGAAGTGAGTGTGAATCTGTGCTAGATCTGCGAGCTGTACAAAACAGTTAAGATCTAACAAATTGAGTAAGTGTCAGGTGGATTACTTGAAGGGAAAGTAGTACTAGTTTGTTATAGGCTTCTAGACTATGTGAGGTGTCCTAGTGTAATTGGATGTTTGTGGAGATTCTAACAAACTATCCTAACAAAATGTAATCTACCTACCTATATACACAAAAATCAATGAAAGAATGTATGTAACAGATTGGTAAGAAGAAGAATTACAAGATTCTCTCTCAAGTTTTCTCATTGACATTTCATCAAACACTTAATCGGATACTTGATCTACCTAATATGTAGTTTTCAGGGGGAGCCAAGATCAAGGAGAGTATTCTGAAGTATACCAAGTATCCGAAAGTATACTGAGTATCCCGAAGTATACTCACATGAACATCTTGTACTCTTATGTCCTACGACCAGGGTTATTTTGTCTCATTAGATTTTGTTATCTGGGTAGGTTTTAACGAGGCACATTTTTGGTTGATCACCCGCTGACAACACATCCTGAAGATGCGATGATTCGACTCATATGCATTTGCACATCTTTTCCCTTCGACCACAGGTTTTTCCCACTGGGTTTACCGGGCAAGGTTTTGGTGTAGCAACACTAATGTATTTTATTTCATAGGCGTACTATCTACCCGTATTCTAGAAGAGACGACATCAACTACCTCAGGAGATTCCTATGCGATCACTTACACACGCATTGCACTCTTTTTCCTTCAACTAGGGTTATTTTTGTCCCACAGAGTTTTTGTTACTTGACAAGGTTTTAACAAGGCAACACATAAGCGCGTAGCCAAGCAACACCTAAGCGAGTAGCCAAGCAACATCATTACATGAAATATCCAAGGGGGAGTGTTGTAAATAATTTTAAGAGTTGTATCTATTTATGTAAAGGGATACGAGGGGTAGATAGGTAATTGTATATATATTAATCTCTCTCTATAAATAAAGGGATTAATCAGTTTTGTATTGATTTATTCTGAATGTATTATTCACTGAGAACAGAACGTTCCCTTTTCCCTCTATCTCCATATCTCTCTGCAATCTCTCTCCTTCTCTAAATTGATTCACAACATCTATAAAAATTTACGTTTATAATGACAAATTGTGTGAATTTAGGGCATATTTGCCCTCTACGTTCAAATGTTTAGACTTACCCTACTTACCGGATTTCAACGGTACACTTGTTGGATCAATTTTTCACATTTATCGGATTTCGTGGCATATTTGACCAAGCTCCCAAAACCTTTAAGGGATCAAAATCGAGCTTGTTTGAATTCGCTGCCCTTAATGGGCAAAGTGTGTCGTACGCAGTGCTTCAATTCCCTCCAAACTCCCTATTTCCATCTCATACCCACCTAGACACGATCAGATTTTTGTTCCTTACGGATGGTTCCTTGGAAGTAGGGCATATCGACACCAAAGACAGCCTCGTATCTGTCTCTCTCTCTAGAAACCAAACCCCTAAAATTCTCCATACTCTCACTACAAACAGCCGACCGTAGCACTTTTGGAGGTGGGGGTTTCTCTGAATCTTCACCAACTGGTGGAAGATTTGGGGTAAACTCCCACCTTCATCCACCGCCGTCTTCCTTCCACTCTTTCCCTCCCATTCCGACCCTTCATCCTCTATAACCCCATCTCCTCCCTTGACCTTTGGTTCTCGTCCTTCCCTTTGCTCCGTCGTCTTTGGCGTCGGCTTTCAGTGATGGTGGCGATGACTGGTGTTCCCGGTGGACCATTGGAGACGGGAAATCTTTCATCTCGGCATTCTTCGTTGTTCACTTGGTCTTGTTGGCAGCTTTTAGTTTTCTTGTTTTCGACCTCTTTATTCTCAGCCTATGTCCTTTCTTATCAAGCCACATCCATTACTTCATGTTCATCAAATTCCCATCATCCATCCACAATTTTCTTTCCCCCCAAATCCAACGCCTTTGGGTCTATTTTAGATTCTCTCTCAGCTGCTCCATGGGACTTTTCCACTGCTGCTCTTCATCTACAACTCTTCCCTAAATCTAGTCTTCCGATTTGGGCGCTTCAGTTTTGTAGTTTACCGGTCATTTTTTTTTTGTCTTAATGATCGCTTGAGTATGATGATCATTAGAGGCTTTTTGTCTCTAATCTATGCTCTACAGATCGGTCTCGTTGGCTCTTTCATTTGGTTTGTGCTCTGCAATGGGGACTTGAATCTTGTTGGGGTTGTGTTTTGTTTTGGACTTGCTTGGGCATGTTTTGGGTTTTTATTATCTTAGTTGAGCCTGTTTATTTTCCAATTGTATTGTTGAGCTCTTCTAATGTGTAATGCATCTTTTTAATGAATATCATTTCCTTGAAAAAAAAAAAAACTCAAAAGCCTCAAACGGGGGACTTTTTCCTAAGGGATTAGTGCATTATCAATATAACTCGGATCCTAAGTTGCCAGCTGCCGCCACTGCAGCGTTCGGAAGTGCAAGTGCTAGGGCAGTTACGGTGCCGCCGGCTATTTTTACCACCGTAATTAATGATGTAATTCTGGCCAAATCATTTAAGACTGATGTTGACACTATTGAGAAGATCAAGTCTGGTCCCACTCAGTAGTTCTTGGAACGGAAAAATAACAGACTTGAATAGTTTGCTTATTGTATGAAATTTAATTAGTACTTTTTTTTTTTTTTTTTTTTTTGTATCCACTTCTTTCTGGTTTCTAATTACTTTGTTGGTATTGAATGAATAAAACACTTGGTCATTCCAAGCCCATAATCGTTAAGCATTTCATGGTAAGAAGTTAGAAATGTGAAATAATGAGATCAACTACTTTGATATTTTCTATCCTCTTTCTGTTTAATTGCATACCTTAGATATTCTGCTAAAAAAACACGTATTTTTCATTTAGAAAATTAGAATTAGCTTTAAATTCTGTATTTGGAAAGCAAATATTTCCCGTTTCATTAATGTACGCCGTAATAGCTGCATATCTATAAGACTGCTCTATACCCACGCTATAAAATGAATGTCCGCAAAGCCCTTCTTTGGGCTTTGGGGTAGTTATTGTGAAGATGCCAAGAATTAAAACATTTTCTCTTAAAACATTAGCCTTAGATTTTGGGGCATGACCATGTGGGCGAAAAGAAAAAGATGAAAAATGAATTGATGTGTGACAGTTACCGTTTCATTTTGAAAATGAAAAATAGGGAGAAAGATGTGGACCATTAGGGGAAGTAGGTTGTGGTTAATAAAAGGAAAAAAAAAGAAAAAGAAAGTGTCAATGAGTTTTTAATCGGAATATTATACTTCAAAATGATTACGGAAATCAGAGAACTTGAATTCCAAGTACATAAATGGAGAGCATATTCATTCTAACTACTATAACTACATCTATGTCTATTCAGTAGTCTATTAGGTATAATTACATCTTTTATTGAACACTTGATAACCACTAATACCACTTATTTAATGATATTCTTATTTGTTAGTATGAAATTTCACTCCAAGTGCCGAATCTAAGTCCACAAGAAAGCTCACAAGTTACATGAACTCTAGGCAGAGGTAGACTGAAACAAAGATAAGGAGGGTCACTTGACCTTTTGGTTGCCGAAAAATCCTTTGATATTTTTTGGAAAATAAACAGAAAGCTCACAACGTTACCATTTGATATTTTTTGTCTAACATTGTTTTTACTTTATTGAAACGGTGCATTCTAATGTACGGAGACATTGCCTTTTCAATTATAGCCCTTTGACAAAACCGTTTTGTTTTCTTCATTTTCTAAAAAAAAAATGCCAATCCATCCATAAAAACTCATTTAGCCAGTTTGTTGCAAATGATGAAAGAGTGTTTTTTGCTATGTCAGCTAAAGTTAAGCTATTTTGTAGCAATTAAGATTTAATTTATCTATAAATAATGTGTTGTACATTTGATTGAAAAAGGTACTTTCGTAAATGTAAGACCCGTGTCTTGGTAAGAACAGTGAACAATCCCACATCGCTTGGGGAGGAAAATGTGAAGTGTCTTATATTTGTGGGCACGTATCTTCGTAGCACGAGACCTTTTACGAGCTCATTGGTTTTGGATTTCTTTGAAACTCTAAAGTTAAGCAATGTTGTGTTGGATCAATTCTATGATGGGTGACCTACTGGGAAGTTACACGTGAGTTCCCAGAAACAAAACCGTGAGGGCATAGTCCAAAGCGGACAATATCGTGCTAGGAGAGTCGGGTCGTGACAGTAAAGTTAAAATTTTTCTAATTTTGAACATCTAAACCTACATTTTTTTCCATTACTAATACAATATAGTTCGTTCTCAATTAAAACAAAAATGAAATCCATTTTATATATTGACCCTCTCGAGAAACGTTTCTAGGTCCACCACTGACCCTAGGCCCTTGAGTATTTAAGGGTAGCTATCTCTCACATTTGAGAGAACAAGGTCTTCCTTATCTCACCATTCTATTAATGGCTTAACGTAAATGTAAATGTAAAATATATTTTATCAATAATATTTGAAAAATTGGTCCTAAAGTTGTAGTCAAATATATTCGGGTAGCCACGTGTGAGCTTGTGTTCTTGGTGTGCATTCATATATAGTCTTCATGATCGATGATAAACCAAGAAGATAGTCATGGTAGATGATTATTTTTATGCTAGAATTATTTAGACAATTTTAAAGAGTTCATTCTAGAGAATTCTAAAAAAAGTAAGTAGTAGCTGGATTAATCTAGTAGATTACTAGAGAAATGGGTGTATTGTGATGCTATTTGGGTATTGGTATACAAGTCAAACGAGCGTGGATGAATGAAAACTTTCCACATAAATAGATGCTTATTCAACCATTTAAAGTGGGGAAATGACAAAAACAATGCAATACAATATTATACCTCGTGGTAGTTAGCTAGCTAGAGAAATGGTGTTTCTAAGATATATATTTTGCCTCGTAGTCGCAATATAATTCTCAATACTTGGAGTACAAAAGACGATAACCACCTTCATGGGCTTCTGGTGTTTTCTGTAGCACATGTTGTAAGCCCGTACGAAAAGTACGTAGTGGAGCATGCAAAGAGTAGCACCAACAAGGGATTTGTGCACATAAGGTGCTGGTACAACAACAAATATGTTGGAATAAGGTTTATTAGTGTAATGAAGTGAGTGTGAATCTGTGCTAGATCTGCGAGCTATACAAAACAGTTAAGATCTAACAAATTGAGTAAGTGTCAGGTGGATTACTTGAAGGGAAAGTAGTACTAGTTTGTTATAGGCTTCTAGACTATGTGAGGTGTCCTAGTGTAATTGGATGTTTGTGGAGATTCTAACAAACTATCCTAACAAAATGTAATCTACCTACCTATATACACAAAAATCAATGAAAGAATGTATGTAACAGATTGGTAAGAAGAAGAATTACAAGATTCTCTCTCAAGTTTTCTCATTAACATTTCATCAAACACTTAGAGTGCATGAAATTCTTGAATCATTGCAAACCAATCTATCAGGAAAGTTACTCCAGAAATTCCTAAACAACAAGATCAATATTCGCTATACACTACGAATCATCCTAAACCAACTGATTCAACTAGTGTGTGTTGTGTGAAGAAGTAGAAGGTGTGTGTTGTGTGAAGAAGAAGTGTTACCTTAGAGTGGAAGAAAACTCCATTGCTGATCGCCAATATGGTATCAGAGAAAATCGATCTTTGGTCTTGTTTCTGGCGTGAGAACTGTGAAGAACAACTAAAATGCCTGATACGGGAGTTGCTGGAGCTGAGTTGCGAGCTCCTATCTTCAATGGCAGTAACTACGAGTTCTAGAGCATCAAAATGTGGGTGATCCTTAGAGCACAAGATCTCTGGGAATACATCAATGTAGGCTTGATGAAAAAAGAAAATGAAGATGGAGAAATTGTTAACCTGCCAATGCGACTTGATGTCAGGATCCGTCCCAAATCCCCTTGGGATTAACGCGGGACGTGCCTGATCCCGTCTGACACGAAGTGTCAAATAAGGGAAAATTCCAACCTTAGCCCACTGGGGGGCTTCAAAGAGCGCCAGGATCCGAAGAAGGAGTGTGATGTCTCGGTCTCTACTACAACCCGCATCCGTGATCAACCTGAAGGGCATTCAAAACATTAAAAACTGTGAGTGGACAAAACAAATAATATATATAAAAAAAAACATTTTCACAAAAAGGTATTTATAAACCTCTGGTAATCCCTGCTCCCGAGTCACTCTACGGACCGGTCGCTTCGTGGAATGACCCCTCGTAGGAAATGCCCCGTGACTACTCCACGATACTACGAGACGTCTGGAGGAGACTACCCGTCACTCCAGGATACTACGAGACGTCTGGAGGGCATCCGTTCATGAGGATGGTATAGACGACCACAATTGGGAGTCACGCCAGATACCACAAATCAATTGGGCCTCAAGCCTGAACTCATGACTCAACTGGGCCTTTAACCCGATTTCACAGTTTAACTGGGCCTCAAGCCCGAACTCAAGATCAACTAGGCATCGAGCCCGATATCTCAGGGCCAATCACGATTCCAATCATAGTAATGCGTGCAACCATCAGTCCATGACCGCTCTCAATCCTGGTATGTCGCCGTGAACATATCAACCGCCACGAGCACCTCTAGATCATGGTGCACACATCACCGATCGATCTCCTATACCGTCAGTATTCCGAAGTCGAGCCTCCAGTGGCTGTTCGACAACAGAACGTGCATCGTGACCTCTCCGGAAGGAACACATCCCATTCCGGAGGTGAGCGTCGTGTCGTCCGTCGCCGTGTACACAGCACTCGTCGCGACCACAACTCAGACCCGTAAGTCATCAATAGGGCCATATGCCCGAGAAAAAACCAAAACCAAATGGTTCTCATGCTCGAGTTACCTTTTCAAATCCAACCCATTTCATTAAACTGAAACCACAGACACGTATAAGTACCGTATAAAACTGAAAACCTCGAAACGTGCAAATATGTAAACACACATAAATACACTCATGGAATCACAAAACATGTTTATAAACACATATAAAACATTTATGCATGCATCAATTTAGAAAACAAGGTCCACTCATAGACCGTCCGAGCTGTCGCTTCGATATGCGCGCCATACATCTTCCCGGGCTAATCATCATCTCCGGGGTTCCCAAACCTATCCAAATCATTTTAGAGAGTTACTAACTACTTAATTAGCCCCTCATAAATGCCCCCTAATTTTTTGGCATTTTTAACTATTTTTAAACCCAATCATAAACCTTCGGACATCCCAAACTATATCGAAACGATGTCTGATTGACTCGAAACCAGTTCCAAAATATTCGTTACATCTACTAGATGATTTTACATGTTGGAAACTTCCCCAGAATCCTCCCCACGTGCCGCCTGAAGGCCCTGTACGTGGGCTTCAAGCGCTGGCTACAGGATCACCAGCAAGCTTCGGTAAACTGAGTCCGAACCAGTCTGCTGGTTTTCGGCCCGATCGGACCGGCAGAACCGGTCCAGCCCATTTCCTCTCTCATTTTTTGTTCGATTTCACCCAATCCAATTCCTATAGTTTCCTTTCTTCATTTCCTACCTATCCATGTCCTTAAAACACCCAAAAAGGTCCTAAAACCCGTTGGTTCAGAAAACCATTTTGAACCTCAACTTCCATCCTAGGTTCTGGGCACTCCTAGGGCTCCAACCTTCATCCTAAGGGTTCCAATAGGTTCCTAGGATTCCTAAAAACGTACTAGGAGGTTTGATTTGGGTTAACTTGGCCGGAAACCAAATTCGGTGGGGAGCCACCGAAAATCTCCCGACCGCCGTTCCAGGTTGTTGAGCAGTTACCCACCGTTAATCATCCTACCAACCCCCTAAACATCATCAAATCCCTAAAAGCAGTTCCTAACGTTCAAACCAAAATTTGAATTTTGAAATCAAACAGGGGTTCATTGGTTTACCTATTTCCCGTGGATTCCTCCACTGTCCACGATGGCTCAGGCAGCACCCAACCACCATCCTCATCATTCTCAGCCTCAGTCTCAGTCTCTCTGTTAGGACCCCTCCCAATCCCCCTGGGATTAACGGGGGACGCACTTGATCCCGTCTGACACGGAGTGTCAGACAAGGGAAAATTCCGACTTTAGCCCGTTCGGGGCTTCAGACTACGCCAGGATCCGGAGGAGGAGTGTGATGTCTCGGTCTCTGCTACAGCCCGCATCCGCGATCAATCTGAAGGGCAGTCAAAACATTTAAAACTGTGAGTGGACAAAACAAATAATTTATAAAAACATTTTCACGAAAGAGACATTTATACCCTTCACTAAAAGCATGCATGCATTCGAAAACCATTTACCAAACCACCAGGGCCTTGGCCCAAAATCTTAAATGAAACCAATCATACGGGCCACTACCCAAATCCATGTGGGACTCAGTCCAAAACTAGAAATCTGATCATATAACATATAACCAATCCTGTCACGGTTTCTAAAGCTACGCACATGCTACCCGGGGTCTTAAATCTCAAGTCTCCTCAGGGTCCATCCAGGTCAATGTCCATAGATCAATGACCCTCCCTGGGGGTTATAATCCATAAGCCTTCCTGAGAGTAAGGTGCCCAACGGGGGCGACTCCACTCAGTTAGTGCTCCGTGACTACTCCGGGGTCCACCCAGGCCAACGACCCTCCCTGGAGGAGACAATCCATAAATAAGGATAGTATATGAAATTCCATTTGAAATCCTTTTCAAAACCATTCAAAGGATTCATGCGCGGTCCCCATAAACTGTCATGAACCCAGAAATCCATTTAGGGTCTCTGACCTGAAATCATAAACGTAAACCAATTGGGCCTCGTGCCCAAACTCATGACTCAACTGGGCATCGAGCCCGTTATCTTAGGGCCAGTCAGGATTCCAATCATAGTGATGCGTGCAACCATCAGTCCAGGACCGCTCTCAATCCTGGTATGTCGCCGTGAACACATCAACCGACGCGACCACCTCTAGATCATGGTGCACCCATCACCTATCGATATCCTGTACTGTCAGCACCCCGAAGTCAAGCCTCTAGTGACTGCTCGACAGTAGAACGTGCATCGTGACCTCTCCGGAAAGAACACATCCTAGTCCGGAGGCGAGCGTCGTATCGTCCATTGCCGTG
Organism: Prinsepia uniflora; assembly: GCA_032719365.1. Classification (NCBI taxonomy): domain Eukaryota; kingdom Viridiplantae; phylum Streptophyta; class Magnoliopsida; order Rosales; family Rosaceae; genus Prinsepia; species Prinsepia uniflora. Next base: position 9,474,922 of record CM064866.1, read on the forward strand.
CACACAGCACTCGCCGCGACCACGACTCAGACCCGTAGGTCATCAATAAGGATACATGCCCGAGACAAAACCAAATGGGTCTTATGCCCGATTCCTTGTTTCTAAATCCGAAATCATTTCATTTTAAACCAACATAGAAAACACAAACACGTATAAGCACCTTATAAGGCCGAAACCTCAAAATACGTGCAAATACGTAAACACACACAAATGCACTTATGGCATCACAAAACATGTTCATAAAAGCATATAAAATAGTTATGTATGCAACAATTTAGAAAACCAAAGTCCACTCACAAACCGTCCGAGTTGCCGCCTCGATACGCGTGCCTTACAGCTCTCCCGGGTCAATCACCATCACCAGGACCTCTAAACCTGTCCAAATCATAATAGAGGGTTACTAACTACTTAAATAACCTCTCACTAAAGCCCCGTAATTTTTCAGAATTTTTAACTATTTTAAACCCGATCATAAACCTTTGGACGTCCCGAACTATATCGAAACGATGTCTGATCGACACGAAGCCTGTCCCAAAATGTTTGTTACATCGAATAGATGATTTCACATGTTGGAACCTTCCCCAAAAGAGGCCTCACGTGCCCCTACTCGCGGCCTAAAGTTCATGCGCGTGAAGCCCACGCGCCAGAACAGTGTCGTCTTCAACCTTCGGCTAGGCTTGTACGAACCGGCCGGTCTGGTCCGATCTGCAACCTGGTCCGCCTGGACTGGTGTAACGACCCGTCCCGAATTCCGGGATTAGTTTAGTGACTAATCTTGATTAGCGAGGTTGAACGGTGGTTAGTAGGGCGGAATCGGACAAATTGTGCAAAATGACCGTTTTGCCCCTGGTCGTGGGCAAAATGTTGACTTTTTGTTCGGGCGGTCAAATGGACCTTGACCGATGACCGTGACGTAGTTCGGGACATCACGAGTTCATAGACAGGTGGCACGTTCGATTCCGACATTCGTAGAGAAAGTTATGGTGTTCGGAAGTTGAGGGGTATTTTAGTAATTTGGCTTATTAGGGGCCAAATGTTGACTTTCTGACCGGGAGGTCCGATGGGCGAGGGCCAAGGACCGTTACGTAGGTATCGTCGATACGAATCCAACGACAGGCGGCATGCCGAAATCGGAGATCCGACGACGAAGTTATGGTCAAGGACGTAAAACGCGATTAACCGAGACTCGGAATAAAATAATAATATAATAATAAAATCTGACTACTTTAATCCAAACCAATCTGGACCCTTGATGAGTGACACATGTCATCATCTCCTTCCTTCCCTAATTCAGGGATCTTTGCTGGCCATTTAGGTTAATTAATTATTTCCTCTCCTCAAATCCTCACCCTTCATTTTATATGGAGATTGAATCTGGGCCGTTAGATCTCATTCCTTCTCTCTTTATTTGATCAGACTCACATTCCCTCACATTTTCATTTCTTTCAACCCGTGCACTCTCACTCCTTGCACGATCACTCCACCACCTCACAGCCCAGCCTCACACACCAGTCAGCCTCAGACGAACCCCAGCCACCTTCAGACGCCGGCCACCACCACCACGGCCGCCCTGCACGTCCGGAAACCACCCAGACCCGAGAAGGAAACCAAACAACCCGATCAACCCAAATCGATCCAACCGTCCAAACCTTCATACCTGGACTCGAACCAACGTTGGGTTAGGATCAGTGTGACCTTAGGACGACTCAGACCACGACTGGGCAGCCCACGGCGGCGACACGGCGGCGGTAAGTCCAGAAACCCGTGAAGACCCGATTTACTTCCCTGCCTTGAAACGTCCGTTTTTTGACGTTATGAATGTTTGTTTGTTTTTGAGACATGTCCTAGGAACCTAGACGACCATTTTGGACCATGAACCACGGCTGGAATCTCGACGAGTCGCCGGAGTTGATGACCTGAGTTCTCAGCCGATTTTCCCGTCAGTTTTCAGGTAGTTTAATCCACCTAGAAATGAGTTTGGATGTCACAGAACCGTAGAGGAGGTTATGACGAGTCCATAGGATCAAACCGCATCAAAAATGGTGGTCTGGAACTCGATCTGTGATCGGGTCAAGCCGCGGGTCGACGGCGACCCGGTTACAGACCCGGTTTCAGAACCCGGTTACTGTAGCATGACGTCATCATTGTTGACCTGAATGTTGACCTGGCGCGTGGGGGCGCGTGAAGGGTATTTTGGGGAAACTTCCAACATGACTTTTAATCTATTCGATGTAACGGACATTTTGGAATTGGTTTCGTGTCGATCGGACACCGTCTCGATAGTGTTCGGGATGTCCGAAGGTTTTAAATCAAGTTTAAAAATAAGTAAAAATTCGGGAAAATTACGGGACTTTGATAGGATGTTAATAATGAGGTTAGTGACCCTCTAATGTGATTTGGACAGGATTGGGAGTCCCGGTGATAGTAGTGTGGCCCGGGAGGGCCGGTGGCACGCGTATCGAGGCACACGGTTAAAACGGTCTGTGAGTGGACTTTGGTTTTATAAATATTATGCATGCTTAAATGTGTTATATGGTTTATATACATGATTTCTATGATGGTATTTGTGAGCATTGATTTTGGGTATGTTGCACGTATTTCGAGGTGTTTTCCGTATTTCACGTATATCGGGATTAACGGTTTATTTGTGGTTTTGCGTGTTTGTGGTTAAATAAATAATATGATAAAATGGTTTTTATATTGGAAAGATGAATTCGGGCTTGAGGCCCACTTGTTTTGGAAATCTCGGACTTGGAGTCCATTTGAGTACGTAAGTCGGGCTGCGGGTCCAGTTGGTTTACAAATCGGGCCGTGGGCCCAGTGGTTCATAAAGTCGGGCATGAGGCCCAGTTGGATTTAAATGATGATTTCGGGCCAGGGGCCCTATATTTAATAAATGTGGTTTCGGGTCAGGGACCCTAAATGGAAATGTGTTGTTTTATGGAGATTCGGGCAGGGCCCATTGTGATGTTGTGAAATGAATTAATAAAAACTGTTTTTCCATATACCATCTGTACACATGGATATATGATGGTCTCCTCCAGATGTCTGGGACACTGGGGAAGTCACGGTGCATTGCCTGTGAAGGGTCACCATACGGAGCAGCCGGACCGTATGATGACTCAGGAGCAGGATTGCTATGATTGACGTCAGGGACGTCAGACATCAGGGATGTCAGATATATGGACCCGGAGAGACCCCGGGCAGCACGCGTAGCTTATGAAACCGTGAGACATGACGTCAGGGACGTCTAGCATCAGGGATGCTGGTGATGGTAATGGTAAAATACGATTTAATGAAATGGCTTTCCGGGTGGATTTATGATTGTGTGATTTTAATGAATTAATGTTCATTTATGGTAGTGGGTGGTGACCCACATGGTCGTATATGTATGGTGGTGGTATTCCACGGTTTTGGGCTGAGTTCCCACACTTGGTTTTTGGTTAACGGTTTTTGGGCTAAGGCCCTAAGGGCTCGGTTGAGCAAACGTTTTGGTTACTGGTTTTTGTGGCATGCATACGTTTTTATTGGAGGGCATAAATGTCTTATAAATGTATTTGATGAACTTACTGGTTTTTGTCTACTCACAGCTTTTGGTTTTAATGCCCTTCAGGTTGATCACGGATGCGATTGCAGCAGAGACTGGGACATTGCACACCTCCTCCATCGATCCTTGCGCACTCTGGATGCCCTGTTTGGGCAGTGGCTCTTGGTCATCCTTTGTCTAACACCCCTTGTTGGACGGGAGCAGGGCACATTCCATGGTAATCCCGGGGGGATTGGGATGGGTCCTGTCAACTGGCGTGACCGGTCCAAGGCCATATCTTCTTCATTTTTCGTTCTTTTTCGTCCATTCCAACTCCTGTGGCTTCATTACTTCATTTCCAACCTAACCATGTCCTCCAAACTAAGAAACCAAGCTTAAAATCCATTGGTTTGAAAACCCATTTTGAACCAAAAATTCCATTTGATGTTCAGGGCACTTCTAGGGGTCCAACCTTCAACCTAAGGGTTCTAATAGGTTCTTGGGATCTCTAAAAACAGATTGGGAGGATCGGTTTGGGTTAACTTGGCCGGATTTTGAATTCGGTGGGTAGCCACCGAAAACTCTCCAACTGCCGTTCCAGGCTTCCTTAGCCGTCCTCAGCCTCCAAAACCTTCTCTTAGACCTCATACCAATCCCCTAAATCCACCCTAACCAACATCTAAGCTCCCTAACGTCCAAAACCCAAAATTGAAATTTTGAAATATAAAAGGTCACGGTTTTTTTTACCTGGTTCCTAGGTCAACGCCGTCGTCCACGGAGGTCCTGTCCTCCTCTAGCCACCATCACGCACTCACGACCCTTAGTCACTCTCTGTTTCCATCTCAGATTGAAACCAGGGGGGAAAGGATTTGGGGTCGTGCTCGATGGGCTTTCGGGTTTGGTGGGAAATGGAACAGGAAAGGGGGAAACATATGTATGAAGGAAGGGAAGGGGCAATGGATGGGTGACACTTGTCACTCATCCATTGGGCCATTTAAACAGATCTAGGCCCCACTTGAGAATGAAAGTCCATTTTTCCTCGTAAAACGTACCGTTATGAATAGTACCTTTAAACTTCCTTGAACCGTAATTTTTCCGTTGAATGTCCAATTTCGACATGCCACTTTTCTACGGACTCGTGTCGACCCGATCTACGTAAAGGTACTCGGCCCTCGACCATTGGACTTCCCCGGTCAAAAGTCAACTTTTTTCCCTCGTTCAGGGGAAAAATCGTAATTTCGCCATGAACGTTCGTTAATTCTCGGCTAATCGAGGATTAGTCACGTTAATCCATAATTAAGTCTTAATCTAATCCTGGAATTCGGGACGGGTCGTTACCCACTCAAGGCCCTTAGTCAATCAATAAGGGGATGGGGTGGTTTGTGGTGAGGGTTCAAATGAGATCGGGTAAAAACCCGTTGAAATGGAAATGGGGATATGTATGCATCTGTTTAAGGGAAGCAATGGACGGGTGACACTTGTCACTCATCCATTGGCCTGGGGAAAAGATCTGGGCCCCACTCAAGATAAAAGTCCACTTTTGCCTCGTAAAACATGCCATTCCAAATAGTACCTCGGAACTTCCGTGAACCATAAATTTTTCGTTAAATGTTCGATTTTGATGTGCCGCTTGTCTACGGACTCGTATCGACCCAATCTACATAACGATCCTCAGCCCTTGGCCATCGGATCTCCCGGGTCAAAATTCAACTTTTTACCCTTGTCTAGGGGTAAAATCGTAATTTCTCCCTGAACGTCTGTTAATCCTCGGCTAATCCCCGATTGGCCCCACTAATCCATAATTAGTACTAATTAATCCTTAAAATTAGGGACGGGTCATTATACTTGATTACATTAGGGATGTAAAGGCCCTAAGACTGATATAAACATCAGTAGCTGATACAATCTTCTCAAAGGTCAGAAATGAGGAGAAAGCGAAAGCCACATGAGATCTACTGAGAAGAGAGTACAAAGGAGATATAAAGGTAAGAGTTGTGAAGCTAAAGTCCTTAAGGAGAGATTTTGTATACACTAGGATGAAATATAATAAATTTTTGAGTGTACCTCTGTCTTGGTTATATGATATTGTGAACCAAATGAAAACCTATAGGGAGGATATTTTTGACAAACGTCTAGCACATACAATTTTAAGCAGTTTGACAAAATCTTATGACTCTATTGTTTCTATCATTGAGGAAACTATAAATCTGGATGCTATTGTGGTAGAAGACATTGTGGCTTCCATTAGAGCATTTAATCAAAGAATGGAAATGTATGAAGATGAGAATGTAAATGTAGATAAGGCATTTTTTGTACAGTCTATGAATTCAAAGGGACAAAGGAGTACTAATCAAGGAAAATGGAAGAAAATCAACAAGAACAATAGGAATTGGAAATCTGATTCTGGTAAGCCAAACCATCAGAACAATGAGGGAAGTAAATTTGATTCCACCATCCGTAAGTGCAAGATCTGTGAGAAACATCACATGGATGATTGCTAGTACACAGGAAAGAAGCGTTTCCAATGTAACAAGTAAGGGCACCTAGCAAGGGACTGTCCTACAAATCGGTTTGAGACTAATTCCAAACCAACAGTTAATCTAGCAAGGAATGTAGATAAAAATGATGCAGTGATGTTCTATGCCTACAATGCAGCTACTATGCCTAAAGAGATGAAAGCCTGATATGTAGATAATACATGCAGCAATCACATGACTTCACATGAGTAATTACTGAAAAATGTGGACAGAACCTTGACAGCCAAAATAAAGATGGGAACAGGTGAATTGGTATAGACTACAAGGAAGGGTACCTTGGAAATCAACTCCAATACCTTGGTACAGACTGCAGTGTAGGGAATGTGGATTACAACTGAGGAACTTGATGCAGGCACATCATTTTCAATAAGTTCTTCAAACTGATGTGTAGTTTCTGTAAATGCTTTGTTTTCATTAAAAGCTATGCTTGAATCTTCAATAAACTTAACATTGTAGCAATCTGCTAATCTTGTATGAGAATTAGGACACTAAAATTAGAACCCCTTAGATTTTTCTTGATAACCAACAAAGAAACAACTTGTAGTTTTGAAATCCAATTTCCATTCATTTGGATAGTATAACTTGGCTTCACTTCTGCATTCCCACGTGTGGAAGTGATGCAGAATAGGTTGTCTTCCAATCCATATCTCAAATGGAGTTGTATTTACTACCTTACTGGGTACTCTGTTGAGTATATAGTTATCAATTTTCACTACTTCTCCCCATAAAAACATAAGACGGTTAGAATGAGAAAGCATGCTCCTAACCATTTCCTTGAGTGTTATATTCCTCCTCTCTGCAACCCTATTTTGAAATGGAGTGCCATGAGTAGTGTATTGAGCAATTATGTTTTGTTCTTGTAAAATAAGGAAAATGAACCCTTATGTTGCCCAGTTTCTGTATACCTCCCAAAATATTCACCTCCACAGTTGGATCTTACTGTTTTTATCTCAACATTAAGCTGTTTTTCTACTTCTAGTTTGAAACCCTTAAAACAACTCAAAACTTGAGCTTTGTCTAAACTGAGATACACGTAAATGTATCTTGAAAAATCGTCTATGAAAAGTACAAAATAAGAGTTTCCACATATTGTCTTAATTGGAAAAGGTCCACACACATCAGTGTGTATTAATTGCAACAAGCCAACTCATCTAAGTTTAAGGGTGACAAGACCTTAGTTTTCATATGTCGATGCATCCTTTGCTTTAAAATGTTACCAAGTCTTCTATGCCAAAACATAGCAGAAGAGTCATTCAGTAATAACCTTTTGGATGCAATGTTTTCATCATTCAAACATTCTTGAAAATAAGAACACTCAAGTTGCCATAAGTCCCCATTTGGAAAAGTATATCCCAACAAATCATCAAAGTTGTTCTTGAAATAAAATTTAATAGAAACATCATCTCCAACATAACATAAACCATCGTTTACAAACTTAGCAAATGAAAAGAAGTTCCTTTTCATGGAAGGTACATAGAGTGCATTATTTAAAACAAGTACATAACCGGAAGATAGTTTTAAATTGACTCGACCCTCAAATTCAACAGTGACCTTGTTGCCATTTCCAACATAGACATTGTAAAACTTCTCATTTGTTCCCCTCAGACTTTGAAATCCCTTTCTTTACAAGTCATGCCTTGAAACAAGGGCAGTTTGGTCTGATGTACTCAACAGATTGACATAAATAACACTTCTTGAAATTTGGTTTGTTGATTTTAAGATCACATTTGGAAGCACCATCAAGTTTTCGAGGTATAACAGAATTAGAAGCATGTTTATTAAAACCAAAAACAAAACTTGATTTTTGTCTAGATTGCTTTGGGGAAAGCCTGCTGGATGCAACAAATTTTTCTTTAATTTTCCCTTTCCAGCGTGCACAAGGTTGATAGTTTCAGTCCTTTTTTTTTATCCTTTCCTCCTCTTGACACCAGATAACTATAAGCTCATTGATGTCCCAAGTTTCTTTCTGAGTGTTGTAATTCACTTCACTTGATCATAATCACTTGAAAGTGAATATAGTGCCATGTGGACAAGGAATTGATATGTAATTCCTATGTCATGTTGTTCAATTTTTTGGAGACATTGACCAACTTGAGAATGTGCACTCTCACATTTCCAACTCCATCATACTTGGAATTATTGAAGGCTGATAATGAGTTCCTATCTTAGCCTTGTTAGACCTTTTGAATTTCTCCGCTATAGCATCCAGATAATCCCTTGCTAGATCACAGCCTTTAATTCCTCTCCTTATGTGTTCTTCCATTGCATTCTGCATGATCAAAAGGGACATTGTGTTTGCCTTTTCCCATTTTTCAAAATATTCCTTCTCCTTTGGAGTGCTGTCAGTGGTTAGGACAACATGTTTAGGCTCCTTGGAAGCAACAATGAATTCCAGCATCCCCAACTTCATATGAATTTTTTGCTTCCATGTATGAAAGTTGGTTCCATTCAGTTTCTCAATGTTCACAACATTGAGCATGTTGAAACTTGTACATTACCCACATAATTCATAAGTAATAAGTAATAAGACAACAAGACTTAATCTTTCACACAAAATTACATGCTAGTAACACATTTATGCAAGAAACTATCATATAGAATGACTGAATCTTCATGTATTGCATGACCACGCATAAAAAACAGGAAATCAGGAAAAATGACCACAACTTTGTTCTGTAAGCCATATACAATTCAAAATTCTTCATGAACTATCATATAGCAGTTTATAATCGACCCAACAGATAACTCCTTTGGGAAATTCAATCTGGTTGTTAATATCTATAGACTACAAAACCAATTTGAATTTCATAACCTTAGGGACTGCACGAATGAATCTGTCACTTTGGTGATCAATTCAAATAAGTTATAAGGAGTTGAGTTTTGAGTCCAGTTTTAATTAGACTATCATTGTGCTAATCGTTTCATCTTTGAGTTCGTTGTATATTCAATTTCAACAATATAATGCCATTTAATCATTGAATAAGTTTTGGATTCAAACATGCATCACTTGACAGTTATTGTATAAAAAAAATAATGTTTCTTGATTTGGTTACTTAATCGATGATGAGGTAACATAAATTCATGATTTGGAGAAGACACAACAAATAGACATGATCAATATTCCATATACACTGATACACACGACAGTGGAAACTACAATTTCAAAAATTGAATTCATGCTTGAATTGTTAGGCTGTGATACAACATGTAAGTGATTCTCAGAATTTCAGAATAAGGATTTCAATTCTTGATTTGATCTTCAATTAAACAACGAATTATGTTTATCTTATGTGTGCATATATGAACCTGTTTGATGGATAGTAAGTCACAGTAAGCTCTTACTTGGTGCAGAAGACATGATTGTCTTCTTGAAGGCAATGTCTTCTTCTCTCTTGTGTGCTTATGTTCTTGCTATAGATAGGGCAGCTGTCACAACCCATCCCAATCCCCCTGAGATTAACACGGGATGTGTCGTGATCCCGTCTAACACGAAGTGTCAGACTAGGGAAAATTTAAACCTTTAACCCGACCGGCTTCCAGAGCACGACAGGATCCGGTGGAGGAGTGTGATGTCTCGGTCTCTGCTACAATCCGCATCCGTAATCTACCTGAAGGACATTGAAAAACAGAAAAGACTATGAGTGGACTAAAATAAAAGAGTTCATAAAACATGTTTCATAAAAGATCTTTATGCCCTTCACTAAAAAACATGCATGCATAGGAAAACCATTTATCAAACCACATATGTTTCAATAACCATCAATAAGGTCTCAGCCCCAAGTTTCGTAAATTCAAGTCATACGGGCCCCTGCCCAAAACCATTTACACAAATCCATAAATATAGTAAACATATGTGGGATCTCAGCCCAAATCTATTTATCAAACATAAAACTCAATTTCGCAAATCCAAGAAATCATGTTTATCATATATATATATCATATAACCAACCCTGTCATGTTATCTAGAGCTACGCTCGTGCTACCCGGGGTCTCAAATCCCAAGTCTTCCCATGGTCCACCCAGGTCAATGTCCGCAGATCAATGACCCTCTCTGGGGGTTATAATCCATAATAGCCTTCCTAAGAGTAAGGAACCCAACGGGAGCGACTCCACTCAGTTAGTACTCCGTGACTACTCCGGGGTCCACCCAGGCCAACGACCCTCCCCAGAGGAGACAATCCGTAATATAAAGGATGGTAAATGAAAAACCATTTTGTAATTGTTGTCAAAACCTTTCAAGGGTTCATGCTAGGTCCCCATAAACCGTCATGAACCAGAAATCACAATCGAAAACCATAACTGGGCCCTAAGCCCGAATTCATAAACCACTGGGCCTCCTGCCCGATATCGTAAACCAAAAGGGCCTCGTGCCCGATTTCGTAACTAAATGGGGCTCGTGCCCGATTTCATAACTAAATGGGGCTCGTGCCCGATATAGAAACCAAATGGGCCTCGTGCCCGATTTCGTAACCTAACTGGGCTCCGAGTCCGATTCGTAAATAAACTGGGCCTTGAGACCGATGTCTTGTTAAATAAAATGCACATCAAGTCTGAGAGTTCGTAAATAAAATGTGTCTCGTGCTCGATTCCATGTTTTCAAATCCCGAAATCGATTCACGAACCAATTGGGCCCCTGACCTGATAACGTGACTAAAATGGACTTCTAGTCCGAGGATTTCCAAAAAAATGGGTCTCGTGCCCGGGTTTACCTTTTCAAATCCAAAATCATTTCATTAAACCGTTTCCAAAACCATAAGCACAGAAAATAAGTGCTAAACCATAAACCTCGATTTACGTGCAAATACGTAAATTGCCTCGAAATGCGTGAAATCAAGTAAATCACTAATATGAAAATCATCATCATAGAATCACATCCATAAAACATATAAAATATTTATGCATGCATCACAGTTTAGAAATCAAGGTCCACTCAAAGACAATCCTACGTTGCCGCCTCGATTTGCGTGCTGTAAGCTTCCCCGGGCTAATCACCGTCACCGGGACTCGCAAACCTGTCCAAAACACTTTAGAGGGTTACTAACTAGCTCATTAATCTCTCATTGAAGCCTCGTAATTTTTCCAAATTTTCAACTATTTTTAAACCTGATCCTAAACCTTTGGACGTCTCGAACTATATCGAGACGGTGTCCGATCGACACGAAACCAATCCCAAAATATTCATTACCTCGAATAGATTAAAAGTCATGTTGAAGTCATCCTCAAAGGACCCCACACGCGCATCCACGCGGCGTCCAAAGGGGCTGCGCGTGAGCCCACATGCCTGACACTATTCATTGTCCCCTACCTCCAGCCGACCGGGTTCATTGGTCTGAACCAGACCGAACCAGTCTGGACTGGTCCAAGGCTCCATTACTCTCATTTTCGATCCATTTTTGTCCATTTTCATTCCTATGAGTTCCTAACATCAAACCCAATCGATCTAGCCATTCAAAACATGAAAAACGGGTCGAAATAATACCTCCATGATCGAACAATGGCGACGACGACTTCCTCCGCCGTTCACCGCTATTCCAGCCACCCATTCCCATCGCAAAAGGTCCCCACAGAGTCGTCCTTGTCCCTAGGTCATGTTAGAATCAAAAGGAGCTCAAAACCATATCAAAAACTCAAACTTTCAATTTTGAAAACAAAAATGGGCTCTCGGGTTCGGTTTTGACTCACCTCCGCCGTGGATCGATGTGGTCCATCGTCCATCACCACGTCGTCCTTGTTACTCTCAGGTCACTCTTTAACGGTCTCTCATAGAGATGAATAGGTGGTGAGGTGGTATATGTGTGTGTTTGTTTTAGAGGGAAGGAAGAATGATGTTCGGAGTTTAAGAATTAAAACAGAGAGGATGATGACCGATGCACAGATAAGAGAGAGAAAGAGAAGGATGGACGGTGGAGATGAGAGGAAAGGGTAGAGATGAATGGTTGGGATGAGAAACGGGTGGAAAATAATTATAAAATAATTAGGATAATATTATTTAATTAATTAGATCCACTTTTTAGGGATAATGACTAATAGGATGAGTGACACTTGTTGCTCACCCATGGGTCCCACAGTATTAAGTCAACCAATCAGAATTAATTAATATTTTATTCGGATCCTGAGACTTAAATCCCCGATTTTGCTCCCTTGACCATAACTTCTCCGTTCGACGTCCGATTTCGACGTGCCGCCTGTCTATGGATTCGTATCGATCCGATCTACGTAACGGTTCTCGGACCTCTGCCATCGGACCTCCCGGGTCAAACGTCAACAGTTTACCCATGACAAGAAGCAAAAAGGTCATTTTGCGTTGTTAGTCCGATTTCGCCCAACTAATCACCGATTAACCTCACTAATCCTTGATTAGTCACTAATCTAATCCTGAAATTCGAGACGAGTCGTTACAACCTTCCCTCCTTAATTAATTTCGTCCTCGAAATTCTAACTATCTTGATTCCACAACTACCTCGTGGAAAGCAAAGTCGACCTCACATCGAATGTACACTTGTGCACCCACTAACCAGAACGATACATGTCTGCAACCAGACGTTCCACCAACACTCACGTCGCACTGACTACCCTCGACCACGTCGAGTGACAGTAGTCACACGTTTCGAGTTGATACCACCCGACAATCTTACCATTTCTCTGACACAAACAACTTGACGGTTCCTTCCTCAATCACCAATCTATCCTGACATCTACTCCCACTGGGAGTCATCAAATCTCACTCATCGATCCACTTTGACACAACCAGCCAAACTGTCATACTTGACAGTCGCCAGTCGAAAACTGACACTATACTCACTTGTGGTTACACTAACCACCAACTCACTCAACCTGAGTAAACATTTACCAACGTCTCACTCGACCTATGTGTAACTGGACCCATCAGAATCACCCTGACCCAATGCACAATATCCAATGTCCAGTTCACGTCCCCAACTAATCCAATGGTATCGGGACTAAGCCGACTACCAACACGCTCACCAACGTCCCTTGGTATATCCTATATACCACCATCAGGCACCACAAGCCTGCCCAGTATCGTTCCTCAAACGAAGTACAAGGTACGTACATCCATCCACCAACCAGCCTACAACCTAGATCGTAGCCAATCACGTTTCAATTCTAGAGTCCATCTATCCAATCCAGTACTAGACAGATCGAAAACCCCAACCCATCATCCATTTCGAGTCCCAAGGTCACCCGACCAACATCACCACGTCTACTCCTAATCACGTAATCCAACACGTACCAATCCGACTCACACCTACCAAGGCGTACCCAATCATGCTAAAAGAGCATCCAATCTTATCAACGTCTACCGAGACGCACCAACTTTGAACCTATCAGTTACCTGCTCAAACGATTAACACATTACATTCAATTGACTTCATAGGGAAGTCAATCCCATCATCCACACATCTAAGGCTGACCAAATCCTACCTCGTCGGACACCTACTTGTTCGATTAGTACACCATATGGGATTTACCTCAAAAAGAAGTTCAGTCCCAACATTGCCATATCCAAATATCCAAGGAAAAACGTATACACCTTGATTTACTCAACTACCGTTTCATACCGGATTGACTTCGAACCTTCTCGTATCCAAAAATTCAAGACAGAGCAATAAACTCTTCACCTAACCTGGTCATCAAGATCGCGAGCTAGATCCATCACCACGTTACCCGACCATTAACATCACGATCCTAGATCGTCACAATGCCCAATGTCCACAAAATCACAATCTGATCCACCTAGGATCCATACACGTTCACTCAGCTAACAACTAGATTTCAGGTCATAGGGTCTTACACCCTCTTAAATCCTTCGTCTGTCACATCACTCCTCAACCACTTCCCACATCTAAACCGATCAGTCAACGACAAGGCATGTCGAGACTGTGGGTCCTCTCCAATTACCTCATCTCGATCCTTGGCATGCCACCTAGGAAAATCAAGGATGACCCAAGACGATGACATCAGAAATCATCCTACGTGAAAGCAAACAAAACTCGCTGAACTCACCATGCCATGTAATCCAACATCGTCTGCCACCAAACAGAAAATGTGAAATCTCGTTCATCTAACTTCGAAAATACTCAACTCCTCCTGATAACCCAAACCAAAACTCGGGTCCACCAACCAATACACGATTAATGTACTGGTGATAACAACCAACATCTACCATGGAAGAACCTGAGAAGTCACCCTAAAGGACTTCGAAATATCCATTACCATGCGGAATCAAGCACTCCCCTCGTCGCCTCAATCACAACCTTTCTTGATTCCGAAGTTCCAACCATGTGGAACCAACACACTTGGACATCGACCACATGTCCGTAACCAGTCTAACTCACTACCAAGTTCGCCTATCGGTCTCTACCATTTATGTACATCCAAAAGGATGTGGTCCATGACTACTCGATCCTCACGTCTCAATCCCTGCTGGATCCCGTCCAGTCCAACTCTATCTGTGATCCACTACCGAACCACAGATATCGAACACATGCCCATCTCGATGGAGTCACATCCCGACTCGTGACTCATCGTCATCACAATCCCCGGCACCATCACCAACACTAGCACACCGTGTGCAAACCAGACAACCCTGGATCTTTGCTCATACCGAGCAACGACCCCGTACCTCTGCTCCAACTGGAGAAAATCTGTCTCTCACGTACCCAACAATTCTGGCACAATCATCCCAAAAATTCGTACTAGAAAAAGAAAACGTCCCTTGAACGTCCTCTGATTCTCAACAACCACAACTACAACCACTCTCGATAGTAGTGCCTGCCACAAATCGTGCATACCCAACCACCAGACATCGCTATCGAGACTTCGCATCAAACGGAAATAATTGCCCATACTAACTATTCTGTATCCCCACTCCGGGATTCCATCGACGAGTACCAACCTTGGTAACCTGTCCAACCAATCTCTAACCAATCTTAACTCAACTAAACCAATGTCGTCTACTAGGTCGTCCATGACCTTAACTGCACCAACTATCCATCACAACGAGAGTAGAATGACAACAAACTAGGTCTAACCGATTAACCTAACCTCGACTACAGAGTGCAGTCCCATTACCAAAGCCGACATGACAAGACCGACCGACGATCTCGGCTCCGAAAGGTTGCCAGAACCAAACCCCTCGCCAGCTCATCCTTTCGAACCATACAACAAACACTAGGGTTTCCTACAAAGGCCAACAACTAACTCTGTTGTACTCATGTCCTCCAACTCGTCAATCACCACTAGGGTTCACCTTTCCAGACCATCCATCATGATTTAGGGTTCCATAATCACACCCTAAGGTTCCTCTGAACCCAACTGCAGAAGGTAGTATAATTCACAACCTAACCGACCCCGCGGTCCTGACATCGTAAGGACGTCAATCCAATCCTACTGTCAGTTCAACTAGGATTCGTATTTCCTGACCATTATGCAAAAGGGGTTCCAACACTCAGTTGGGGTTCGGGAAAACTCCACTGCTCCCAGCAGCATAGCCATCTAATTCAACAAGATCCGACCATCTAATGATCACAACTCCAAACTATCGTCAAAATCGATCCTACAGTATCGTAATCGACGGTTTCAACATAACAGTGCCACGTTCAAAACTCTAAAGTATCGTTACTTTCATCCTTCAGTAGGATCCCACACTGCCAACCACGACAGAACTATGGCAACCCCGGCATCAAATGCAGAACCAAAACGATCTACGATTCAATCCTACTAATTATCGTACCAGCATCCTAACTATCAGGTTGACAACGAACTGCAGCCCATAGAGACATCACATCCTCAACCTGCGCGCATCACAAGAGCAAACCTCCCGAAATTAACACGGGATGTGTCGTGATCCCGTGTGACACGAAGTTTCAGACTGGGGAAAATTTAAACCTTTAGCGTGACCGGCTTCCAAAGCACACCAGGATCCGGTTGAGGAGTGTGAATTCTCGGTCTCTGCTACAGTCCGCATTCGTAATCAACTTGAAGGGCATTGAAAAACAGAAAAGACTGTGAGTGGAATAAAATAAAAGAGTTCATAAAAACATATTTCATAAAAGACCTTTATGCCCTTCACTAAAAAGCATGCATGCATAGGAAAACCATTTATCAAACCACATATGTTTCAATAACCATCAATAGGGTCTCAGCCCCAAGTTTTGTAAATTCAAGTCATACGGGCCCCTCCTAAAACCATTTACAAAAATCCATAAACATAGTAAACATATGTGGGATCTCAGTCCAAATCCATTTATCAAACATAAAAATAAATTTCGCAAATCCAAGAAATCATGTTTATCATATATATATATATATCATATAACCAACCCTGTCACGTTATCTAGAGCTACGCGCGTACTACCCAGGGTCTTAAATCCCAAGTCTCCCTAGGGTCTACCCAGGTCAATGTCCGCAGATCAATGACCCTCTCTGGGGGTTATAATCCATAATAGCCTTCCTGAGAGTAAGGAACCCAACGGGGGCGACTCCACTCAGTTAGTGCTCCGTGACTACTCCGGGGTTCACCCAGGCCAACGACCCTCCCCGGAGGAGAAAATCCGTAATATAAAGGATGGTATATGAAAAACTATTTTGTAATCGTTCTCAAAACCTTTCAAGGGTTCATGCATGGTCCCCATAAACCGTCATGAACCAGAAATCTATTTATGGGTCCCCGACCCGAAATCACAATCGTAAACCATAACTAGGCCCTAAGCCCGAATTCATAAACCAATTGGGCATCCGGCCCGATATCGTAAACCAAAAGGGCCTCATGCCCAATTTCATAACTAAATGGGCCTCGTGCCCGATATCGAAACCAAATGGGCCACGTTCCCAATTTCGTTACCTAACTGGGCCCCGAGCCCAATTTGTAACGACCCGTCCCAAATTAACGGGATTAATTAAGGATTAATGACGGATTAGCGGAAGTTCAAGGCAAAATGACGATTTTGCCCCCGGGTAAAATGTTGACTTTTCGTTCGGACGGTCAAATGAACTTTGGTCGATGATCATGACGTCGTTCGAGATGTCACGAGTTCATATACAGGTGGCACGTTCGATTCCGACATCTGTGGAAGAAGTTATGACGATCGGAAGATCATGGGCGTTTTGGTAATTTTGGTGAAAAGGGGCCAACGGTTGACTTTTGACTCGAAAGGTCAGATGATCGAGGGCCGAGTACCGTGACGTAGATCACGACGATATGAATCCGTAGATAGGCGGCACGTCGAATTTGGACGTTCGATGGCGAAGTTACGGTTCACGGAACTTCGAACGTATTATTGCACGTTTTTCGAGACAAGAGCTTATTTGGACTTTAGTGGCCCCAGCTTTTTCTCAGAACCAATGGATGAATGACAGCTGTCATTCATCCATTCACCCTTATTTTTCTCTCATGCACATCCATCTCCCCCCCCGGCCGTGCATCCATTTTCCATTTTCCCCATCCAAAACCCGATCACCATTTCTCACCCAAAAACCCAAACCCTTGACCTGTGAGTTTAACTATGAGTACAGAGAGATGAAGAGGACCGGATGGACGTGGTGGCTGGCCAGGAAGAGCCGCCGTGGGCGGCGGAGGAGGAAACGGCACGAGGTAATCGGTTTTCCCATTTTAATCCATTTTTCAATTTCTAGTTATTATGGGATTGTTTGGATGATTGGTTTGAACTAAATAGGTTGTTAGGACGTTGTTAGGAAGGTTTTGAGAGGTTTTGGAAGTCGAGGAAGCCTGGGGAAGGTTTTGGATACTTGAACTGTGAGGGGTTCAATTGGACCGGCCGGGTTTCGTGGGTTTTAAGAGTTCTAGGTTATTGGTTTAGGTTCCTAGGACAATTATAGGAAGAATAGGATCAATTAGGATTGAAAACGGTGAAAACTGGACCGGTCACGTCGGTCCAAGTTGCAGGAAAAATCGAACCGGACCGGTCGGACCGGTCTGACTGAGGACAGGGGTGACACTGTAGCACTAGCGCGTGGCTTCCACGCGCAGCCACTTCAGGTGGCGCGTGGGGGAGAATTTAGAGAAGGTTCCAACATGTCAAATCATCTATTCGATGTAACGAACATTTTGGGACTGATTTAGAGGATCGATCGACGACGTGTGCACCATGGTCCCAGGATGGTCGCAGCAGTGATGTGTTCACGGCGACATACCAGGATTGAGAGCGGTCCTGGATTGATGGTTGTACGCATCGCTATGATCGGGATCGTGACTGACCCTGAGATATCGGGCTCGATGCCCAGTTGATTCGAGTTTGGGCTCGATGCCCAGTTCATTGTGAAATCGGGCTAGAGGCCCTATTGAGTCCCTATTAAGTGTTACGTTCGGGCGGAAGGCCCAGTTGCTTTATGTTATCGGGCGTGAGTCCCGTTTTTACGGTTTTAGTATACTGGTATGTATATACCCTCCTTACGAGATGATTATATGGTATCTTCCAGCGTCGACCTGGAGAGTCACGATCCACAGACCAGAGTGGGTATCCCCATAGGGATCCCGTTCCAGGAGTGGTGGTTACTTATATTGTTGTGGTCCCGGACCAGATTCTGGAGAGATATGTTGTAACAACCCGTCCCGGAAATTAGAGTTAAGACGGTAAGTAATGAAGGATTAGTGAGCTTAAACGGTGGTTAGCGGGTGACGCTAGAGTCGTTAAGGTAGAATGACGATTTTGCCCCCGGTTCGGGCAAATAGTTGACTTTTAGTTCGGGCGGTCAAATGGCCTTTGACCGATGACTGTGACGTAGTTTAGGACGTCACGAATCCGTAGACAGGTGGCACGCCCGATTCCGACATCCGAGGAGGAAGATATGATGTTCGGAAGATTGAGGGCATAACCGTAATTTGGCTAAACTAGGTGAAAAAGTTGACTTTTCGTACGATTGGGTTTTGACACGTTGACCTAGGACCGTTAGGTAGATCTCGTAGTCCTGAATTCAACGACAGGCGGCACGTGGCCATCGGATCTAGGATGAGTAAGTTACGGGTCTAAAACGGTAAGGGAAAAATTGTAATTTTGGGTTCAAAGAGGGGTATTTTGGTCTTTTGGCTGTTTGGGGATTTGTGCAACAGTACAGGGGCAGGTGTACAGCTGAGATTGGGACATTTGTGAGAGGGGCTTTGGGATGGTGACACGTGCTAAGGGTCTAGTGGGTTCTAGTGTGCACGGCTCCAACTATTTTGGCCGTGTGGTCGTGTGTGTGTGTTCGAAGAAGAGAGAAACAGAGGGTGTGGCTGAGAGGGAAAATCGATCCGGTGAGGGAAGTGTGTGTGTGCTGGTGAGTGAAGATGTGAGAGTAAAGATTCAGTGAGGATTGATGAGTGAATTGAGAGTAATTTGGTGTGAGGAAACCGGTGATGTGCAGGGGGAGTTCACGGGGAAAACCAGAAAAACAGGGAGAACCGAGGGAGTTGGCGGTGGTGTGGTCGTGTGTTGAACCAATTGGGCTCGAGAGAAGACTAGAATGGCTCTGTGGATTCCAGGGAGTGCGACGATGTGCACGGTGGCGATCGACAGCAGGTAATCCTTCACCCCCGTTCAGTTACTCTATTTTTCCGTTAAGTTCAAACCGTGAGTCGTGGGTTTAGAGGACGAGTCGAGAGTTTTGGGGAGTTGGGTGAGACTCAGTAAGGTCCTAGGAACCGTCTACGGTGGTTGCCGTGACGGGGGAATGACTGGTTGGCCAGGATGAAGAACAGGGGATTGATCGGGTTTTCCTTCGAGTTAGGGACGATGATATAGGGGTTGTGTTGAGGTGTCTGAGTAAGGGTAATGGATTGTGGAGGACTGGACGAAGTGGCTGGTGGAGAGAGGAGTAGAATTGGTGGCGGGACGGAGGAGAACCGGCCACGCCGGTTCGAGTTGCAGGGACCGGTCTGAACCGGGTCGACTAGAGGTTGCTGGTGACACTGTTCATGCGCGTGAAGGGTAGTGTGGGGAAGTGTCCAACATGACTTTTAAAGTATACGATGTAACGAACAGTTTGGCATTGGTTTCGAGTCAATAAGATATCGGCTCGATATGTTTCGGACTGTCCGAAGGTGTTAGGCCTCGGTTAAAAATAGTTAAAAATACGGAACAATTATGGGGCTTGAGTATGAGTATCGTGAAGTAGTTAGTGACCTTATATTGGGATATGAACAGGTTCGGGAAAGCCGAGGATAGTGAATGGCCGGGGATGGCGTAAGTGCGCACGTATCGAGGCGATGCTGAAATGGTCTGTGAGTGGACTTTGCTTTCTAACTCTTGATGCATGCATATATGTTTTTATATGATTTTTATACTTGATTCTATGATTTGATTTATGATTGTGATGGTTTATGGTTTGGGCACGTTTTTCGAGGAAAATGTCAGTTTTCACGTTTTACGAGGCTTTGATAACTATCGTGATTTGAACCTGGTTTTAACGATTGATTTCAGGATTTGAAATACGGTTGGATTTCAAGGAATGTAAAAGGATTTTGGAAAGTATTTTCGGGCTTAGGGCCCAGTTCAAAGGTGTTTTCGAAAATGTGATTTCGGGTTTCGGAATTGGAATTCCGGGTGACGATTCGGAATTCGATTCGGGACTTGAAGTGGATTTCAGGTTTGGGTTCAGAATGATTATTCCGGATGCTAGCTTACGGAATGATGGTTGCGGACTCGGATCTGGAAAGGAAATGGATATGAGTTCTGGATTTGGATATGGAAATGGAAAATGGTTTTCAAATGGTTTTGGATTGGATTTGTTGGATCTGGTTATTGGGTTTAAAGACCCGGATTATGTTTGACGGGGGACGGACCCGGATTGGGTTTAAAGACCCAGATTGAGTTTAAAGACTCGGGAGTTTAAAGACTCGGATATATTGATATTTCCCCCGTAGGCCTGTTGAGTTTAAAGACTCGGATTATTGAGGCCTGGTTATTGAGTTTAAAGACTCGGGAGTTTAAAGACTCGGATAGATCCAGCAGGTTCGATGGATGAGAATGTGGCTTTAAATGTGTTTTGGGTTTTCACTGAAACTTGATGCTGATGTTTTGGGCAGGGGCCCGGATGAAATGGTTTTCGGTGGTTTTGGGCTGAGGCCCGGGATTGGAAAAAGGAAAATGTGTTTGGTTTTCGTATATGGTTTTATGACATGAAAATTGATATGCATGCATTGGTTTTTACGCGGAGGGTATAAATGTATGTGTTTTATGATAACTGTTTTTGAACTTAAACTTTATTTTTGTCCACTCACAGTCTTTTCGTGTTTTCGATACCCTCCAGGTTGTGGCGGCGCGGGCTGTTGGTCGGGAGAGACGGAGACATCATACGTACGATCCACAGTAGGCTCTGCGCACTCGGGGAGGTTTGGAAGTTTCTGGACGGTTGGGTCGAAACTCCCTTGTCCGATTTACGTGTCACACGGAGGTTAGACGTCAGTTTGGCCCTTGTGTCATACGCAAGTCAGACGGGAGCGGGGTTTAACCCTTAATCCCGGGGGATTAGGGGTGGGCCCTGACATATGTGGACTAGATCTAGAGAGAGAGCTCGGACTAGATCCAGAGATTGAGCCTTCCAGATGGAGATTCCTGGGAGAAGACTCGGAGTGAGACCCCGAGTAGTGTGCACACTAGTATAGAGATGACATCGTGACTATATCGGGGATGTAATCCCAAGGGGCTGTGTGCCCCGAGTTGGCATCTTCTCCGGAAGTGCCTAGGATGGGTTATATATGTATATATGTATATGTGGATGAATTTTCACTGAGATGGCGTTGGGCTGAGACCCTCGCGTATTGTTTTTGGGCTGAGACCCTTATGAGATGGTTTTGGGACGAGCTCCCACGTATTTTGGTTTTGGGCAGAGGTCCCATGTTTTCGATTGATTGATTTCGGGCCAAGGCCCAAATGGTTTGATGGTTCATGACGGTTTGTGGGAACCTGGCATGAACCTTAGAAATGGTTTTCGAACGCATGCATATGTTTTTAATGAAGGGTAAAAAGGTCTTTTATGAAATTTTTTAATAAAATATTTGTTTTGTCCACTCACAGCTTTTATGTTTTGAATACCCTTCAGGTTGATCACAGATGTGGCTGTAGCAGAGACGAGACATCGCATTCCTCCTTCGGATCCTGGCGTACTCTGATAGCCCCGGTTGGGCAAAAGAAGAAAATATCCCTAGTCTGACACTTCGTGTCAGACAGGAGCAGGTACGTCCCACGCTAATCCCGAGGGATTTGGGGCGGGTCTTGTCACAATTCTAAAATCAACTGGGCCTTGAGCCCGTTGCCTTGTTAAATCAAATGGAAATCAAGCCGAGATTTCGTAAATCAAATGGGTCTTGTGCACGATTCCATGTTTTCAAATCCGAAATCGATTCACGAACAAATTGGGCCCCTAGCCCGATAACGTGACTAAAATGGACTTCGAGTCCGAGGGTTTCCAAAACAAATGGGTCTCGTGCCCCGGTTTATCTTTTCAAATCCAAAACCATTTCATTAAACCTTTTCCAAAACCATAAGCATGGAAAATCAGTGCAAAACTGTAAACCTCGATTTACGTGCAAATACGTAAATTACCTCGAAATGCGTGAAATAAAGTAAATCACTAATATCCAAATCATCATCATAGGATCACATCCATAAAACATATAAAACATTTATGCATGCATCGCAGTTTACAAATAAAGGTACACTCACAGACCGTTCTACGCTGGCGCCTCCATTTGCGTGTCATAAGCCTCTCCGGGTTAATCACAGTCACCGGGACTCGCAAACCTGTCCAAATCATTTTAGAGGGTTACTAACTACCTCATTAATCTCTCATTGAAGCCCCGTAATTTTTCCGAATTTTTAACTATTTTTAAACCCGATCCTAAACCTTCGGACGTTCCGAACTATATCGAGACGGAGTCCGATCGACACGAAACCAGTCCCAAAATGTTCTTTACATCGAATAGATTAAAAGTCATGTTGAAGTCATCCTCAAAGGACCCCTCACGCGCCCCCACGTGCCTCCCAAAGGGGCTGCGCATGAGCCCACGTGCCTAACACTATTCATTATCCCTTACCTCCAGCTAATCGGGTTCACTGGTCTGAACCAGACCGAACCATTCTGGACCGGTCCAAGGCTCCATTTTTCTCATTTTCGATCCATTTCTATCCATTTTCATTCTTATAGGTTCCTAACATGCAACCCAATCGATTTAGCCATTCAAAACATGAAAAACGGGTTGAAATAATACCTCCATGATCGAACAATGGCGACGACGACTTCCTCCGCCGTTCACCGCCATTCCAGCCACACATTCCCATCGCAAAAGGTCCCCACAGAGTCGTCCTTGTCCCTAGGTCATGTTAGAATCAAAAAGAGCTCAAAACCATATCCAAAACTCAAACTTTCAATTTTGAAAACAAAAATGGGCTCATGGGTTCGGTTTTGACTCACCCCCATAGTGGACCGCCGTGGTCCATCGTCCATTACCACGTCGTCCTTGTTACTCTCAGGTCACTCTTTCACGGTCTCTCATAAAGATGAATATGGTGGTGATGTGGTATATGTGTGTGTTTGTTTTAGAGGGAAAGAAGAATGGTGTTCGAGTTTAAGAATGAAAACAGAGGGGATGATGGCTGATGCACAGATAAGAGAGAGAGAGAGAGATAGAGAGAGAGAGAGAAGGATGGACGGTGGAGATGAGAGGAAAGGGTAGAGATGAATGGTTGGGATGAGAAGTGGGTGGAAAATAATTATAAAATAATTAGAATAATATTATTTAATTAATTAGATACACTTTTTAGGGACAATGACCAATGGGATGAGTGACACTTGTCACTCATCCATGGGTCCCACACTATTAAGTCAACCAATCATAATTAATTAATATTTTATTCTGATCCTGAGACGTAAATCCCCAATTTCGCTCCCGTGACCATAATTTCTCTGTTCGACTTCCAATTTTGACATGCCGCATGTCTATAGATTTGTATCGACCCGGTCTACGTAACCGTCCTCGGCCCTCGACCATCAGATCTCCCGGGTCCAAAGTCAACATTTTGCCCACGACTAAGGGCAAAATGATCATTTTGTGTCGTCCGTCCGATTTCGCCCAACTAATCACCGACTAACCTCACTAATCCTTGATTAGTCACTAATATAATCCCGAAATTTTGGACGGGTCGTTACATCAGCAATAAACAGAATGAATCAAAAAAATTTCAACACAAAGAGAAGGGACCCTGAGCCTTATTTATAAGGGATTGGTACAACTGCTTAATCCTATCAATGAAGCGGTTGCCAATCAGTTTTCAATTGGCAGCAACTACCAATTTGAAACTTTCTAAATTTAAAGTTTTCCCTCCCACATGAAAACATTTTAGTTAATTAGGAAAACTCTATCTATTCAATATTTTGACACTCTATTCAGTGTTGATCTTGATAAAACTCACTTTGAAAACTAACATGAGGTGGTTTGTCTGACTCAAAATGACAGGACCCATCCCAATCCCCCTGGATTATGGTGGAATATGCCTTACTCCCGTCTGACACCACATGTCAGACCATGGATAAAACTGTAACGCACTCGGGGTTTTCAGAGTACGCAGCGGTGTGTGATACCTCGATATCTGCTACAGTCTGCATCCGCGATCAACTTGAAGGGTATCAAAAACCATAAAAGCTGTGAGTGGACAAAAATAAACAGCTTTAAAACAATTTCTGAACTAAACATTTATACCCTTTACTTAAAAAACATGCATGCATCAGAAAACAAGTATCTCAAATACTTTCTTAAAAGCAAAAACATATTGCTTTTCAAATCACTAAACAGTGAAAACATTTATCAATCAAAGCCATTTTCTCAATAGGGTCTCAGCCCAAAACCAAATCATGTAGGGTTTCTGCCCAAATCCAAAACACATAGGGTCTCAGCCCAAATCAAATCATGTAGGGACTCAGCCCAAATCCAAATAATGTAGGGACTCAGCCCAAATCCAAATCTCATAAAACGTCTCAATAGGGCCTTTTCTCGAAATATCGACTCACATCTGAAGTCGTATGAAAACATGATCAACCGATCTTCTTTATCTAATATCCAATAAATCATCTCAAAATTCACGATATCAGCGCTACACGTTCGACTCGGGATTACACGTTCGAGTATACACCCAGGCTCGGAGCCCTTAGCTCGAAGTCTGAGCGATTCGAGCGATGACATCCACCAGCTCGAAATCCCTGGCTTGACGTCTGAGAAATGTCCATCTCTGACACTTCTATGCCTGAGCCTCCCCTCGGAGCTACTCACCTCCAAGTAGTGACATCGTGACCTCTCCAGGATCTACGACGTCTGGAGGCTACCACGCTAGGATCTACGACGTCTGACGGGAACAATCACATCATAGAGGATGGTATTGTGGAAAACATTTCACAAATATTTTAAATCATCTCAAATATATCAATGTAACCCACGCCCGAAATATAGTTTCATCAAATCACTTTCCACAAAACCATCATAAAAATCGTGTCCAAAAAAATTTCACATACCTAGGATTCCTCGAATCCTATCAAATCCAATCTCGTAAATCCACAACAGGGACACAGCCCGAAATTTCATAAATCAGAACTAGGTGATATAAATCATCTAGGACACAAGCCCAAATATTATTTCTAAATCTGAAAACCATTTCACTATTCAAATCACTTATTCAAATCACCTTTGACTATAATCCAAGTCAAAGTCAATAATCAACTGAGTCTCATGCCCAAAATAGCATTTCACGCATCTCTGTGAAATCATTCAAAATCGATAATCAAATCCTTAATTTCACACATCTCCGTGAAATCATTCAAAACACGTAATTCACATGCACGTAGAAAACTCGGCCTAAGCCCAAGTATCACATAAAACATAAATCTTGAAATACGTGCATAATAACATTTTCTACGAAAATGTCAAATCATATGCAATCAGTGCATCTCAAATTATGTTCATAAAACATATAAAACATTTATGCATGCATCATATTTATAAAGAAAAAGTCCACTCACAGACCGTCCATGCTACGCGTTCACAATCCGCGCCGTAGGTCACTCCGAGACTAATCCAACGTCTTCGAAACGTCTAGACCTATCCAAATCATACTCAGAGGTCACTATCAACCTATACAAGTCCAAACCATAAACCCTCAAAACTCCTAGAACAGTAAAATTGTCCTGAGCACGCTTCCCAAGGCTAAAAACCTCCAAATGACCTATCAAACGACCTCCGATCGACCTGAAGTTACCACAATTGAATTAAAATCATCGAAACCTTTCAAACAAGACTAATTTAACCTCGAAATTTGTGTCTGCCCGCCCTCACGCGCCGACAAAGTCTAATCCACTTGACACATCCTTATTGGTGCCACATGTCACCCTTTGAAACTGCCACGTCACATGATGACGTCATCACTGCCACGTGTCACTGACAAGTCTGACACCTCTTTGACACACAACCATGTGGCACCACCCTATTGGTCCACGTGGTCTGACATCGTTGACGTGGCAAGTCCACGTCAGCTACCATGTAAGCTTGACAAGTCCTGACAACCTATCACGTGGCACCATCTCATTGGTCCACGTGGTCTTGCCACGTCAGCTACGACTGAGTTGACACAAGACCACATGCCACACTCTGGTTGGCCACGTGGCCTGACAGGTATGACGTGGATTGCCACATCATTACCTTCCACCTCTGGCCTGGTCGACTCGAACCTCTATAACATGTCATTTTAACCCGCGACCCAACCTGGTCATATCTTCGTTGATTCTCAACCAAAAATCGCCATTCATCTTCTAATCGACTCGCCTACTTCCCAGAAACCTATCTACAATGTCAAAATCATAGAAAAAGGCATGAATCTAATCTGTGAAAATCAAACCTTCACGGGCCAGTTTCAATTCTCCACTAGAGCTCCTCCCTGCGTCTATTTTCCTTGTTTCTCAGCCAAACGTACTCGCATGGACTCACAAAACATAAAGATGGCATCAAAACAAACCTCAAACGTCCAAAACCCAATTTCAAAAATTCAAACATACATGGTTTCGGGTTTACCTGTTTTTACAGGTTCCGACCACCTCCATGACAGCTCCACCGTCCTCGTCCACCTCTCACGGTCTCCCTTAATCACTCTCTACCTTTCTCTTAGGTCAGTGCCAGGTGATGAAGAAGATAATGGTTTTGGGGAGGGTTTTAGGTAGGATGAAGAAGATGAAGGAAAATAGATGAATGAAGGTGGGATGATGCATGTATGTATTGTGTGGACCAAAGGATGGGTGACACTTGTCACTCATCCATTGGTTTGTAGAAGATATTTTGGGTCCCACAAGTCAAACACAAAAAGTCAACTATCTCGATTTTCGTGCAAATGTGAATAGTATGGAAAATCGTCCTTAATCTATAACTTTCACGTACGACGTTTGATTTCAACGTGACACCTGTCTACATGACACCTGTCTATGGACTTGTATCGTCTCGATCTAAGTAATGGATCTCGGTCCACGCTCATTTGACTTTCCAAGTCAAAAGTTAACATTTTCACATGTCCAAGGGCAAAATTGTCGTTTTATTCCGATCGTTCGATAATCCTCGATAATCCACAATTAATCCATAATTAATCCCGTAGATTCGGAACGGGTCGTTACACAAAAGCACTAGTGCTTGTGCTATCGAAAGGTATGAGGGTTGATTTTTTATTGATTGTATTATTCAAGATATTTAACATTGCCTCTCGGTTTAGGTATATCGATATCTTTTAGTACGTTATGTGCTTGGTGAATGTAATAAGGTTGCTCACTCGTCTCTCAAAACATGGATGCCATCACTTGTCAAAAGGCCTTGAACTTGCGTGGTTGCTCAACCCCCTCGTTGAGGATGTTAATGTTTCTATTCGTCTCTAATTTTCAATAAAATGATTGTTTGACAACAACAAAATTCCTCAAATGAGCCCAAACTTGAATTCCGCCTTAAAACATAAAAAAATATTGCTTATATGTAATAATTCCATCTCAATCTGGTATTACATCTCATATTATATATTTTTTTGATTTATTTTTCTACATATATTATAATAAGAACCATTCATTATCTAAATCATCATTTCAATATAATTTTTCGTAAAAATTAATAAGATTGAAAGTCATTTAGTCATTCATATATATTATCAAATAAAATAAAATATTTAGTAACAATTAAGGTCAACATTACAAATCACTCATTTAATTCGGTTAATGTATATATAAATGGTTAAATGATCTCTAATTTAGTTAATTTTTTGTGTAAGTGATCTTGAAATGATTATTTAAAAATTAAATTATTTTAATGATGATATATGTATAATAGAATATAAATCGAAATTGACATAAACTTTATTTGATATCATAGCACAATACTTTCTAACCTGGTAGGTTAGAATTCGTATCCAAAATCCCTTTCGCAAAACATTGAGCTTGAAAAGCAACACCTCATATTCAATTCATGCACGCCTTTTCTCCACTACTTATCAATAACTCAGTTTTCAATATTCACTAATGCATGAAAAGGACCCACATATATATATATATAATTTAAGTCTTAAATATTGTCCCAAAAAAAAAAGTTTTATTTGAATATACTTTAAACCTTATCAAAGTATCTAAGCAATTCAGAAAAAAAAAATAGATATGTATCAAGATTTTATTACGATTTTAAATTAAACTAAGATGAAGGAGATAACGATTCGGAAAAAAAGAATAGATACGTATCAAGATTTTATTACGATTTTAAATTAAACTAAAATAAAGCAAAAAGAAAAAGATATAAGTGGGAAACTGAACATGTACAATTTAGTAATAAGAAAAGGCATTTTATTTCAAATTGTATTAAATTTTACATCTGATCGATGACCACCATACCTTGTGCTCAACATGAAGAAATAACCAAAGGCATTTCTCTAGTATCATTGCAAAGAAATATATAAGGCCATCCTTTCCCTCTTCCTCTTTAAGAAATATATATCAATGATATACATATTCTGATTCGTAATTCTTAAAAAAAGGCGAGAATTATAGTAACCTGCGTATACAGATCAGATCTAGTTAGGTTATGGATCCTTAGACTCTAAGTTCAGCTTGCCCAATATTTTTTATATTGCCAGCCTTCCCTTCAAACTTGATGTACTTGTACCATTTGGCACATAAAACATAGATGATAAGATCAGCTGTTGTCAAAGCTGCCAATAGAAAATAGAACCTATCCAAATGACCCTTGTTTAGGTTTCCAGGGATCCAACCTGGCATCTCATCTCTAGTAGAAATTTTCATCACCATTGTCACAAGCAAGCTGCTCACATAATTCCCGAGTGAAATTGAAGTCATGCAAAGTGCACTTCCAAAACTTTTCAACCCATCGGGTGCTTGTCCATTGAAGAACTCCAATTGACCTACATACATGAACACTTCTGATGCTCCTACAAGCACATACTGAGGAACTTGCCAAAATATGCTCAATGTGCTCGAATTTTCGCACTTGTAATTACCACAATTTTTTCCTGCGTACTTCAACCTGAAAACTTCCACAACTCCGGCTGAAATCATTGCCACGATTGCGATCACAAGGCCGATTCCCATCCTTTGAAGCTCGGTGAGTCCCTTTTTTCGTAGCCGGGCAACTAGGGGGTCAAGAACTCGCCGGTAGATGAAAATAAAAGCGGCTACGCTGAGAATGTCGAAGCTTGACATGCTGGCCGGGGGAATGTGGAAGGTAGAAATGGTGGTTTTCATTGCAGCACCTTGTTCTACAAAGAGTGAGGCCATTTGAGTGAAAACTACTGAGTAGAGTATTGTGCATAGCCAAATTGGAAGGAGTCTCAGTATGCATTTCACTTCTTCTACTTGTGTCACGGTGCATAGGCGCCAAGGATTTTGTTGACCTCCATTATCAATCTGGTTCATCTCCTTCGATGTGATGATGGCTGCTCGATCCAAGAATCTGTTCATGTTGAAAAATTAGGTTAAAACTCATCAATTTAATTTAGTACTTTCTGGAGAAAACGTACAAATGATCATAACAAGCATTGAGAATTCATAATTAGTCATCAAGGTTTCGAGCTTTAATTGATCGAAAATTTTAAGATCGTATATTTTAACACTACATTGCAAATAACATTTCTAATACAGATTGTCCGATTTATGTTAATGAATCCTACTAATATATGATCTCCTTACTATATATTACCCTAATTATCTATAAATGTTGTGCTTAATTTTACATGAAGGTTGGCTCACAAATCTTTAAATGTAATATCCCTTTTATGTATGGTACTATTTTGCTTTTAATCTAGTTACATCCCCTAGGTAAAGTTTTAGAAAGACCACAAAATATGCACAATATTGTCCTTTTTATACGCTTTTTGTTCTTATTAATTTACGAAGTCATTTTACAGAATTTTTATGAAGTTAACCGACAATATATATATATATATATATATAACAGTAAATCAAGAAAATTGAGTTTATTAGGAATTAAGCGTGAGATCACAATTTTAGTCCAAGATGCAAATTGAGTTTTGAGTTGAATTTTAGTGGTCACCACAGCATTTATTACATATGAATTACTTACTTGAATCCATGGGTGTGAACTATTTTCCTACTCTCATTTTCAGAGCTTTCCTTCACGCCGTCTTCCTCATACAAATCGTCTCCACATGGCACCATCTCCACCTTCCATTTTCTCGTTGCAGCAACAACCACCCTACAAAACCTAGAGAGAGGGTTGCCCTGGGGCTTGAAATGTCTGTACCTTGGCGTGCCACAGAGAAACAAGACCAAAGCCAAGGCAGCAGAGCCAGTAGAAGCCCAAAACCCTAGAGTCCATATACCTTTGTCCTCAAAATAGCCCAAGATCGTGTTGGAGAAGAGAGAGCCAAGATTCAAAGCCAAGTAAAAGTAACTGAAGAAGGCTATCTTTGAGTACCCTTCATTCGGGTCCTCCCCGTCGAACTGGTCAGCTCCGAATGTGGCAATGTTGGGTTGGTAACCTCCATTTCCAAGAGCAGTGAGGTATATGGAGATGTAGAACAACCCTACTTCAAAGGCTGAGTGAGACCCACATGGAGACTTTTCATTGCCGCAGCCTTTTGGTTTGAGCAAGAAGATGTAGGTCGACAGTGATAGCAATGATAAACCCTATTGAAAAATAAATAAATTGGAGTACATTAAACAATGCATAAGGATGATAAGGATGATAATGGAAATATCAAATGTGTAATCCCACGGCCTTAGTCAATATCCTTTTATAAAAAATAATTATAAAATATGAGCACAATATAAGAGATAAGCATAGCCATATTATATATTAACAAAGAAAAAGATGAGCTCAACGTCAAAGGCTCTTGGAGAAGACGGTATATATGACCATATATATATATATTGACTATATAAAGTGGATGTGCTCATCCCTATTACAATATTTATGTACTTGACTTGACTATTTAAAGCGCATGACTATACCTAATGTAAAAAGTTGAGGTTTTACCCCAAAATTAATTGGTAAATCTAAGATCATATAAGTTCCACACATCTCAATACGCCCGTTCACAGAGTTCCTCATCTCAACACGCTCCCTCATGTGTGGCATCCTCATATGTGGCAGATTTTCCTCACATCTCAACACGATCACATATGGCGGATTTTCCAGCCTATCACGTGACAATTTGAATGGTACGTGTGACATATGTGGCAGTTAAACATATCCTCACATCTCAACACGCTCACATGTGTCGGATTTTCCAGCTTATTACGTCACGATTTGAATGGTACGTATGACATATGTGGCGGTTAAGCCTATCACGTGGGATAACCCCGCTCTGATACTATGTAAGAAGTTGAGGCTCCATCCTAAAACTAATTAGCAATGAGAAAAGTAGTCTAAGATCATATAAGACACAAATTATAATTGTATTTTTTTGATATGAGACATTTTCCTAACAACTCAACACCTAGTGCCCTTGGCCTATACATAATAGGTACTTGACTTTCAATTTTATTACTCGTGGTTTTATAATCATTTAAAATAAAATAATATTTATATATACAATTATTATATATCAAAATGTGGCAATATTAATTAGTGAGCAACTTACAATGACAAAAATAAGTTGAAAGATAGCACAAGTCTTGTATCTTCCCCAATAAGAGTCACTTAGGAACGCGCCAAGAAGAGAGAAGATGTAAACAGTTCCAGTCCATTTGCTCACGTTATTTGCAGCCTCTGCATTGTCTTGCCCTAACACCCTTGTCAAGAACAACACTAAGTTCACTCCTACTCCAAAGAATGCCAATGTTGCCAACCCTTGGTTCACTATATATCCATCGTACACATTTTATTAATAAAAAAGTTTTCAATAAGTTAAAAGTTATAAAACTAATACATATTATAATGAATTCAAACTCACGAGGTGTTCTCACACCTACTCTTCAGGAGTGAGGACACATTGTGATATTTACCAAAAAATTAACACATGTATAAGTTACAAAATATGGTGATTAGAGCTAAGTTCTGCAATATTAATAATAATCAGGTATATATTAAACTCAAAACAATTCTAAATCATATGATTATCATATATATATATGTATATATATTGAATATGAAATATATCGTTTACAAAATAAAATTTTCTTTGTTTTAATTGATTTCCTCTCCTTATTCATTGCAAGTTCCAATTTCAATCTCCTCTTAACAATTTAGATTATATTAAATTACGATATCAATCTAAATAGACAAAATTGACATTTTACAGTAATATTTTCATAATTTGAATGATAATGTATCCAAACAACCATAAGGGCAATATTAGTATTACATAACTTATATTATATTTAATTAATTATTTTCTTCATATATTTATGAGTTAGGTGTGTAATGTTTTTGGAACATGAACTAGTATTTGTGTAAAATCCAACACCTAAGGGTATTGTTTGTAAAAACATAAAAAATCTAACGGGGGTACGGTGTTTGTATAAAGTATAAACAACTCTATAACCCAACTATTAATGGATGGTGTAGTTGTTATTAATTAATATAATTAAGGAGAGCTATAATTACCTAATATGAGAACCGCAGCAACCCATGTTCCAGTTCTCCCTCGGACTGCAGGACGACCCTTCCAATCAGTGGATCCATCAAGGCTGTAAACTTCTTTCATCTTTTGCTTCTTTTCTTCCAAATATTCCTGAGTCACAGAATTTGTATAAAAAACTTAGCTATATATATATACATCAGTGCATTCTAAGGATTTTACACGACGTTTTGTAACTCGTGATCATACTTACAAGTGCTCTTACGTACATTTCATATTACTATACTTAACATACAATAATTTTTTAATTAAGCCAAGTACACAAGTTTGTTTCTCACTTGGAATATGGTAATCGATCGGAGAAAAGAGAGACTGATGTCTTAAAAGAAATTTCACAAACCTGATGGTCTTTGGAAACATTCAAGCATGCCATTGCGAGCTAATTATGAACACTGGATTTGATTTCACAAGAAGTAGCTAGCTAGCTAGGAGGGAGCAGAGAACCACTTTTGTTGAATAAAGGAGCAAAAAGATCAAGTGTTGTTGGTTTGGTTTGGAAAGCATGCGTGATATGGGGCTTGAATATATAGAGGATGGTAAGATGTAATCAACGGTTAGGATTACATGTGTGGAAGTAGTACGTGACTACGTGGGAGATGAAGAGATAAAGATAATAAATGGACCAGCTGGTTCACATGAAAATTGGTGGAAACTAGGAAGTGATAAGGAAATGTGTATGTATAGGAAGCAACATGGAAACGGATTGGGCTAATTAGGAAGGGGACTACACTAGTCATGAACTTGGGACAACAGAAGCGTGAAATTGTTGGATACGGCCATCCAGTAAGCTCCATGTCATCACCAAAATTATAGGAAACTTCAAATTTATTTTTTGGGCAAAAATAGGTGACTGAGTTGCATCATTTTTTTTTTTTCACGTGAATATGACAGGCAGCCATGGCTGTGATCAGCCTGTCTTTGAAGTCGACCTCTTCTTGTAATTTGTGGGAAAACTTTTTAAAATAAAGTAATAAATTTAAAGGTTAAATATAAAAGCTATATATATCTATTAATATATGTGAATTGAAGTACCAACAAACACATATGCATGCATTGCATTTTGCATAGCGTTGTCCACTACTTATCTCTTTGGCTGCTTTAATTTGGGGACTTAATTTGACTGTGAAAACTCAGCAGCCTTATACATTTATATACATAGCCCCACTTGAAGGCATGTAACATCATTCATCATCATCATCCTTTTAATTATTTACCGATTTTGGATTTGTGGATGCACCCAGCTGGATCCGCTGCGTCCGCGTCATCCATTGATATGAACAGTTATTTGATGGGAGAAAAATAAAAAGAAAATATATTGACTAATTAAATTTACATGAGTTTTTGGCTGCTAGTTTATAACTGGAAGCAGCCGGCCGGGCCGCTCGTGCATCAAGTAAATGAGGCCCGCATGTGTAAATTGTAAGAGGCTCTCGTCAGTACGTAGCCAGCTGCCGGCAACTTGGTTGGATGGGTGTGGCTAATGTTCCTCGCTAGCTAGTAGCCAAGTTCAAAGGAGAGCTAGGGAGACTTCGGGTTTTAGTGCCACCAAAAAGTTTGAAAACGAAAAGAACGAAAGACAATCCACCAAAAAATCACTTTGACATGCTTCAAATTTCAAACTTTTCTTTTTTATCGAGAAAAATAATTACATTATACACATTAGATTAGATCGGTATTGACCATTTCAATACCTATATATTGTCTATTTCAAAACCTATGTATGTCTATTTCTTCAATTGAATCGATGTCTAAAGCCTTAGCTGTAGCCCACATATATATGAAAATTATTGATTTCCTTTTGAATACAAACAACTAAATTATGTACCAAGTATCTGGTGAATTGCCAAACTAGCATGAATTTCCAGGCATGAGTTAGTAAGACTCACCAACTTTTTGTTTCTTTTCTTGGTTGCTTTCAAGTTTCAACACCCTGCCGACTAAATAATCAACCGAAATTCCTTGTATATGTATTCTTTGCCTCAGCTGGCGTCTTAATTCTGCAGACACAGCCTGAAAATGAAGCCTGGGCCTCCAATAATAGGCCACCATTATTATAGCTTAAACTTAAATTCTAGTCATCGAGGCCACGTTCCTTATCATGTACGTATATATACGCGTATACGTGCGTTTATTTATTACAATATCGTCCTCGTTTTGGAAATCACTAGTGCTGCGTATACTTCATATATAAAGCGCCTATTAATATTAAACTTAGTTTTAATTAATGGTGTATAATAACCTATACGTCAAGCAATTTCAACACTAGAAAATTATTAGATCAAAAGTACGTCTAAATCAAAATAAGCAACATGTATATGCGTCTCCAGCAAGGCAATGTGGCTAATTAATTCCATACGAAGAAATTTGGGACGATTTCTTTGTCGTATTAATTCTTTGAGGACAATATATACTTGAATCACACCCTAATAGTATCTCTCATACCATTTTTTTCGATTTGTCAAATTGTCTTTATATATATTATAATCAGTATATATTATAATCAGAACCGTTCATTCTCTAAATCATTACGTCAAGATCATCTCAATAAAATATCAATAAAATTGAATCGGCCGTTTAGTCATTCATATATATATTATAATCATTTTCCATTTCTTAAAATATGCAGCAAAGAATAATTGTTTAAATATTTGGTTTTTGTATAGAGCTTGCCAAATTAAGTGATATTATATACAGCATGGCATTTAGCAAAATTAGTTGTCGCCTACAGGGTTTCGTATTTTAAATTATACTCCATTTAGCAAGTTGCACCTATCAATCAAATTTATAATTTATAATGCTGCGTGACATCACTAGCATCTCCTACGCACTCTAGTTGAGGCCGATTTTGTTTATATTATATTCGGCGAATATATTTATATTAGAGAGATTAGTAATATTCTCAATTTATTTTTATTTTAAGGACAGGAGGGTGGATAATGTAGATTGCGTCATGCAATATATAAAAATTTTAAAATTTAAAAAAATAATCATAGTGATTTATTTTGCCAAAAACTGGTGGTCCAATCTAGAAAGATAATACTATTTTTTTTTTCAGAAGTTAAAAATGTTTTTATATCGATTTCTGGACAAGTGATATTCATAAAATAATAATTTTTTTTTAATTTTATACAATGGTATTGGAAGTTATTGATTATAATATAAATATTAGACATCAATTTTATTATTTATAGAGTTGAAATTGAGACTTTCCGTATAATGTATGATATAGCTAGAATCCATCTCATGCTTAAAGCCAAAGTGACATTTTCATATATGCTCCTTAATTTTTTATTGCTTTGAATCATTTTCAATCAATCGTTTTCATTGTTAAGTTATAATTAGGCAGCTAATTAGCTGAACTTAGGGCAACAAGTTAGACTTTGCGTCCCGATTCCCTTTCAAATAATAAGCCAAGGTGAAAAGCAAGTGCTCGTATTGATCAATTCACGCACGTCTCTTTCCAAGTTGCTTATCATTTTTTAACATGTGATAAATAACAGTAAATATTTTAAATAATTAAGCAGCGCCAAATCTGAATCAATTGGGATTAATTAAAGGGAATCAACTGATTAATTGATTGCAAAATCTGAATCAATTTTCCTGGATAAGCATGTTTTGACTTCATAACATGAAGATTAAGGAGGAAATCATAATTAGACTCTCAATAATTCAAAATCTTTTGTGATTGATTATGCTGAATTTTTCCAACTTTCTATTTTTACTTTTAAAAATTATCCACTTTAATTAATCGTGTAATGTATAATTTTCTTACAATTAATTGTATATAAACGAAAAAGGGGAACTCGGTAATATGATTTGTGAAACTATTATTTTTTAAGTAAATATTTTGAAGTATCCATCTCCATCTCTAAAAGGTTGATCTAATTGCCGTATTGAATTAAATTCATGGTAATTAATTATTAATGCTACCTCTTGTTCTTGAGTGAAGTCATATATGGATCATCAGAGTCCTACCTAGTAGTTTTCTCTTTGACTTTAGGCAATCCACGTACATTATTTGTCCCATTTCCTATAACTTTGTAGGGTCTCTATTAATTTACAAAATAAATGTCTTTTTCAAAATTTAAAAGCAAACAGTCGTTTTGGTAATGTCTTTTCCAAAATTTAAAAGCAAACAGTTGTATACTGTTGATGCAGGAAATTGATCAACATAGTCTTGCCTTGCTGATCTACCTCGTTGTTCTTCTCGGGGTATTGATACCTGCACAGGAAAAGGGTGAAGGCAAAAAGACGCCGGTGTGGTGCCGGTCTAATAGTCTCCGATGCTTAAGTTAGTTTAAGCAGGAAATTTACAATAGCAATTTAGGCAGTATGAGAGCAAAATTGTCATTACCTTTTTGGAGGAGGATGCCCTTATATTTATAGTATCATTAAATGTGTTTGTTGATGTTTGTCAATGTGGAATAAATGAGCTGCCAGGTGTCATGTGGTGGTCCTGAGCAGCATTTATGATTTATCAGTGGGTTCGGCCGATCAAATATGTTTTTCCTGGGTTGCTTTGGCCTTGTTAGCATAATCTGGGGCCGCTTGGGGGCTGACTAACTAGACATGGTTAGTTTTGAATGAGGCACGTCAGTTTGATATTTAGTTAGGCTGACTAGTTTGGGTACGAACAGAAGTCCCCCAAGTCGTTGGCCTAGGTGGATTGCCTCGGTTGAGGGCTTGTATTGTGATTGTCGGTCTGTCCTGGTATACAGTATGCCAGTCCCCAGTCCCCCAAGCCCTTAAAGGAGGGAAATACCGAGGGAGAAATAAGTTAAATCTTGATTTGGACTGGCCATAAGGAGAAGATGGCAGATCAGCATGTGGGATGTCTACATGTCGATCAAGGGCTACTTGGATGCCAAAGTGACTAGTTGTCGTCTAGGTCGGTCAGCTTGCGTGGACTCTCGCAGGATGAGGTGGCCGATCGGCTTGGGAGATGTCCTTAGGCTGATCATGTGTCACTTGGATGCCAAGGTGAGTGGTCGTCATCTTCATCGACCAGCTTACATGGACCCTCGCACGACGAGGTGGCCGATCTGCCTGAGAGATGTGTTCAGGCCGATCACATGTCACTTGGATGCCAAGATGAGTGGTCGTCACCTTCATCGGTTAGCTTACGCGGACCCTCGCACGATGAAGTGGCCGATCGGCCTGGGGGATGCCCTCAGGCCGATCATGTGCCACTTGGATGACAAGGTGAGTGGTCGTCACCTTCGTCGGTTAGCTTGCGCGGACCCTCGCACGATGAGGTGGCCGATCGGCCGAGAGATGTCCTCAGGCCGATCATGTGCCACTTGGATGCCTAGGTGAGTGGTCGTCACCTTCGTTGGTCAGCTTGCGCGGACCCTCGCACGATGAGGTGGCCGATCTTCCTGGGAGATGTCCTCAGGCCGATCATGTGCCACTTGGATGCCAAGGTGAGTGGTCGTCACCTTCGTCGATCAGCTTGCGCGGACGCTCGCAAGATGAGGTGGCCGATTGGCCTAGGAGATGTCCTTAGGCTGATCAAGTGCCACTTGGATGATAAGGTGAATGGTCGTCACCTTCGTCGGTCAGCTTACGCTGACCCTCGCACGATGAGGTGGCCGATCGGCCTGGGAGATGTCCTCATGCCGATCATATGCCACTTGGATGCCAAGGTGAGTAGTCATCAAGTTCGTTGTTTAGCTTGTGCAGACCCTCGCACGATGAGGTGGCCAATTGGCCTGTGAGATGTCCTCAGGCCAGCCATATGTCACTTGGATGACAAGGTGAGTGGTGACACGATCCATCCCAATCCCCCCGAGTTTAACACGAGATGTGTCATGATCCCGACTGACACGAAGTGTCAGATCAGGGAAAATTTAAAACTTTAGCCCGACTGGCTTCCAGAGCACGCCAGGATCCGGTGGAGTAGTGTGATGTCTCGGTCTCTGCTACAGTCCGCATCCGTAATCAACTTGAAGGACATTAAAAACCAGAAAATACTATGAGTGGACGAAAAACAATAGTTTAATAAAACACATTTCATAAAAAAAAAACCTTTATGTCCTTCATTAAAAAGCATGCATGTATAGTAAAACAATTTATTAAACCATATATGTTTCAATAACCATCAATAGGGTCTCAGCCCCAAGTTTCGTTAATTAAAGTCATAAGGGCCCTTGCCCAAATCTATTTATACAAATCCATAACATAGTAAACATATGTGGGATCTCAGCCTAAATCCATTTATCATTCATAAAACAAAATTTCGCAAATCCAAGAAATCATGTTTATCATATATCATATCACCAATCCTGTCACAGTATCTAAAGCTACGCGCGTACTACTAGGGGTCTCAAATCCCAAGTCTCCCCAGGGTCCACCCAGGTCAATGTCCGCAGATCAATGACCCTCCCTGAGGGTTATAATCCATAATAGCCTTGCTGAGAGTAAGGTACCCAACGGGGGCGACTTTACTCAGTTAGTGCTCCGTGACTACTCTGGGGTCCACCCAGGCCAACGACCCTCCCCGGAGGAGACAATCCATAAATATATAAGGATGGTATATGAAAAACCCTTTGAAATCATTCTCAAAACTTTTCAAAGGTTCATGCCCGGTCCCCATAAACCGTCATGAACTAGAAATCCATTTACGGGTTCCAGACTCGAAATCACAATTGTAAACCATAACTGGGCCCCAAGCCCGAATTCATAAACCAACTGGGCCTCACGCCCAATTTCGTAAACCAACTAGGCCTCCAGCCCGATTCGTAAGCCAATTGGGCCTCCTGCTTGATTTTGTAAACCAAATGGACCTCGTGCCCGATTTCGTAAACCAAATGGGCCTCATGCCATATTTTGTAACCTAACTGGGCCCCGATCCCGATTCAAAAATCAACTGGGCCTCGGGCCCGATACGTAAACCAACTAGGCCTCTGGCTCGATGCCTTGTTAAATTAAATGGACTTCAAGTCCGAGAGTGTCTAAATCAAATGGATCTCGTGCCCGATTCCATGTTTTCAAATCCGAAATCAGTTCACGAACCAATTGGGCCCCTGGCCCGATAACGTGACTAAAATTGACTTCGAGTCCGAGGGTTTCCAAACAAATGGGTCTCATGCCCGAGTTTACCTTTCCAAATCCAAAACCATTTCATTAAACCATTTCTAAAACCATAAGCATGTATACTCAGTGCAAAATCGTATACCTTGATTTACGTGAAAATACGTAAATCGCCTTGAAATACGTGAAATCATGTAAATCACTAACATCCAATTCATCATCATAGAATCACATCTATAAAACATATAAAACATTTATTCATGCATCACAGTTTAGAAATCAAGGTCCACTCACAGACCGTCCTACGCTGCAGCCTCGATTTGCGTGTTGTAAGCCTCCCCGGGCTAATCACCGTCACCGAGACTCCCAAACCTGTCCAAATCACACTAGAGGGTTACTAACTACCTTATTAACCTCTCATTGAAGTCCCGTAATTTTCCTAAATTTTTAACTATTTTTAAACTCGATCCTAAACTTTCGGACTTCCCAAACTATATCGAAACGATATCCGATCGACACGAAACCAGTCCCAAAATGTTCATTACATCGAATAGATTAAAAGTCATGTTGAAGTTACCCCAAGAATATGCTCCACACAAGCGCCGTCCAAAGGGGTTGCGCGTGAAAGCCACGTGCCGGTGAACAGTATCACCCCTAACCTTGGGTGAACCGGGTTCTCTGGTTTTGAACCGGACTGGATCGGCCTAGACCGGCGTGACCGGTCAGTGTCCAATCTCCCTTATTTTTGAACCATTTTGTCCCTTTCGATTCCTAAACCTTCCTCTACTCATTTCCTATCGATCTAGTCACTTAAAACACATGAAAACCAAATGAAACCAAACCTTCCATGATCAAACAGTAAGCTTGACCTTCAAGCTCGGTTTTCAGTCCTTCCAGACGTCCATTTCCTTCAAAATTGATCCCCATCGAGTCGTCCTTGTCCCTAGGTCATGTTAGAATCAAAAGAGGCTCAAAACAACGACCAAAACTCGATTTCCAATTTTGAAAACTCGCGGGTCCTCGAGTTACCTGGCTATTGCTGCCGTTGATGGCGGCCGGCCGTCCTGTCTCTTACCTCACAGACTCATTCTCAGTCTTTCATTATCTCAGTTCTCACACAAGGTCTCCCATACGAACACAGGTGTGAAGTGGTGATGGGGTGGTATGTTTGTTTGCTTAGAGGAAAAATGGAGAATGTGGTGTTCGGGTTTGAGAATGAAAACAGAGAGGATGATAGCTGAGGATCAAGTGAGAGAGAAATAAAGATGGACGGTGGAGATGAGAGGGAAAGGTGAAGATGAATGGCTAGGATGAGAGGTGGGTAGAAAATATATATTTCTTAATACAAGTGGACATATCGCATTTAAGATCCACATTTTAGGGTTGATGACCAATGGGATGAGTGACACTCGTCACTCCTGCATGGGTCTCACACAAATATCTACCCAATCATATTTTGCCACCTAATTCCCGCCTCGTAATACGTGCATTGTCCAAATGAACTTCCCGTGACCATAACTTATCCGTTCGACGTCCGATTTCGACGTGTCGTTTGTCTACGGACTCGTGACGTCCTGATCTATGTCACGGTCATCGGTCCTCGTACGTTTGACTCCCCGAGTCAAAAGTCAACATTTTGCCCACGACTAGGGGCAAAACGATCATTTTACACCGTCCGGTCGGTTTTGCTCAACTAATCACTGATTAATCTCACTAATCCTTCATTAGTCACTAATCTAATCTCGAAATTTGGAATGGGTCGTTACAACCTTCCTTCCTTAAATAATTTAGACCTCGAAATTCCAACTATCCTGATTCCACAACTACCTCGTGGAAAGAAAATTCGACCTCACATCAAATGTACACTTGTACACCCATAACCAGCACGATTCTTGTCTTCAACCAAACGTTCCACCAATGCTCATGTAGCATCGCTCACACTCGACAGCTTCGAGTGAAAAATGACCACACGTTCCGAGTTCATACCACCCGACAATTCTACCATTTCCTTGACAGAAACAACTTGACGGTTCCTTTCTCAATCACCAATCTATCCTGGCGTCTGCTCCCGCTGGGAATCACCAAATCTCTCTCTTCGATCCACGTTGACACATCCCGCCAAACTGTCACCACTTGACAGTCGCTAGTCGAAGACTGACACTATACTTACGTGTGGTTACACTAACCACCAACTTAGTCAACCTGAGTATACCCTTCCAGCATCTCACTCGGCCTACTTGTAACTTGACCCATCGGAATACCCTGACCCAGTGCTTAGTATCCAATGTCCAGTTCACGTCCTCAATTTATCTTATGGCATTGGGACTAAGCCGACTACCAACACACTCACCAACGTACCCCTGGTATACCCTTTATACCGCCACTAGGCACCACAAGCCTGTCCAGTATCGTTCCTCGAACAACATACAGGGTACGTACATCCATCCATCAACCAGCCTACAACCTAGATTGTAGCCAAATACGTTTCTATTCTGGAGTTCATCTGTCCAATCCAGTACTAGACAGATCGAAGCTCCAACCCATCATCCATTTCGAGTCCCACGGTCACCCGACCAGTATCAATGCGTCCACTCCTATTCCCGTAATCCAACACATACCAATCCGACTCACGCCCACCAAGGCGTACCCATTCATGCCATCTAGGCATCCAATCTCACCCACGTCCACTGACACGCACCAATTCCGAACCTGTCGGCTACCCACTAAAACCACATTACGTTCGATTGACTTCATAAGCAAGCCAATCCCATCATCCACACATCTAATGACACGACCCACCCCCAATCCCCCGAGATTAAGGGTTAAGTCATGCTCCCGTCTAACTTACGCGTGACACGAAGGCTAAGCCGACGTCCAACCTTCATGTAACACGTAAGCTGGACAAGAGAT
The DNA here is from genome assembly GCA_032719365.1 of Prinsepia uniflora. Taxonomy (NCBI): domain Eukaryota; kingdom Viridiplantae; phylum Streptophyta; class Magnoliopsida; order Rosales; family Rosaceae; genus Prinsepia; species Prinsepia uniflora. The sequence continues at coordinate 9,518,061 of CM064866.1, forward strand.
TCCTAACGAACCTTCCAAATCTTCTGAATTTCCCAGAGTGCGTAAAACCTACTGTGGATCGCATATGTGATGTCTCTATCTCTCTAATAACAGCCCGCACCGCATCAAACCTGGGGGGGTATCAAAAACATAAAAAGACTGTGAGTGGACAAAAAGAAATAATACGTTCTGAAAATAGGTTATAGAAAAGTACATTTATACCCTCCACGCAAAACATCTGAAAACCAGTGAAAAATATCAATCAATCAAGTTGCTGGATCTCAAGTGCGCCCGAGTCTTTAAACTCAAAACACATGCGCATAATCCGGCTTTCCCGGGATATCAACGAGTCTTTAAACTTAAAACACAATCAATAGGCCTCGGGGGATATCACAACAACCGAGTCTTTAAACTCAAAACATATCAATCCAGGGCCCTCCCCCGTCAATCAATCGTGTCTTTAAACTCAAAACTTGATCCAGCCATTTTCCGGGTCTTTAAATCCAAAACTAGTTTTCAACGGGTCTTTAAACCCAAAACCAAGTGAAAACCATCGAAAATCTATATCCGAATTCGCAATAATGATTCCATAAGCTAGCATCCGGAACCATCATCCCGAACTCAATTCCAGAATTCCACTTCCAAGTTTCGAAACCAAATCCCAAAGCATCATTTCTGAAATTCAGTTCCAAAACCTAAAATCACGTTTATCGAAATTCCTTTTATGAACAGGGCTTCAAGCCCAAAACCACTTTTCCAAAATCAAATCATATTTCAAAACCATAGTCAAATCATATTTTAAAGTCATCAAAGTCAAACCACTCGCCAACTCACATTTCCGAACCATACATCAAACACTAAGGTTCACCTTTCTAGACCATCCATCATTCCGTAAGGTTTCCCAATCACACCCTAGGGTTCCTTTGAACCCAACTGCAGAAGGTAGTAAAATCCACAACCTGACCGACCCCGCGGTCCTGACATCGTATGGACGTCAATCCAATCCTACCATCAACTCAACTGGGGTTTGCATTTCCAGATCGCAAAAGGGGTTCCATTACTCAATTGGGGTTTGGGGAAACCTGGATGCCCCTAGCAGCATAACTCCCAACAAAACATAACCATCTAACTCAACGAGATCCGACCATCTAATGGTCATAACTCCTAGCTATCGTCAAAACTAATCCTACGGTATCGTGATCAAGGGTCCTGACATAACCGTGGGGACGGTTAAAACTCTAAAGTACTATTACATTTATCCCTCAGTAGGGTCCCACACTGCTAACCACGATAGAACTATGGCAACCCCGACATCAAATGCCGAACCAAAACTATCCACGACGTGTTCCTACTAAGTATGCTACCGGCATCCAAACTATCAGGTTGATAATGAACTGCAGGCCATAGAGAGATCACATCCTCGACCCGCGCTTAGCTCTTGGGGTACGCCTCGACAACCTCGCTCTGGAACTCAAAGTAACATGAGCCAATGACAGGACCCGCCCCGATCCCCCTGGGACCACCCGGGACGTGCCCTGCTCCCGTCTGACACCCGTTATTAAGATACCAAAAATACCCTTATTGAAGATAAAATGCATAAAGAAAATCCATAGTTAAGTCATACATAGCACACCACACAAATACTCAAATACAAATAGTGTCAGACAAGGGATGGTTCCCGAATACAGTTTATTGAGCACGACTCTAGACACACTACGTGCCAACCTACCCAGCAGTAGGGTTCAGGTACGCAACGTAAACCTATGCCTCTTCCTCCTCGGGATCCTCCTCCTCCTCCTCGGGATCCTCCTCCTCGATAGCACTACCTGGAGGGGTAGTAAAACAACAAAGGTGAGTGGGCCGAAACTCAAGGTTTACAAAGTAGTTTACCATTTCGAAAACATATAGCTTTTCCCCTCCGTTTTCCGAAAAGACATGCATAGTATCAAAACCACAAAACCATATAGTCATAAGCAGAATAATATCAACATAATATAATCTTAGTCACTGCACTATACATCCCAACCCTGACATCCCAGATGCCTGACGTCCCAGACGCCCGATAAGGTCACAGTCTCAAGGCTACGCGTGCCACCCGGGGTCTCAATCCCGAGTCCAAATCCCGAACCTAGTCCGAGCATGGCATTCTAGATGCCTGACGTCCCAGACGTCCAATAGTAGCAATCCTGCTCCTGAGTCACTCTACGGTCCGGTCCCTCCGTAGAATGACTCCTCACAAGCAATGCGCCGTGACCACTCCGGTGTACCTACATCCGGAGGAGATAGAATCCTAGGGTAGATCCATACAGTGCAGTACCACAGATAATATCGAGATCCATTATATATATATATGACTCCAAACCATTCATAAACAACTAGACGGGTCTCATGCCCAAACATCGTAATACGTGCCATAAATCATACACAAGATAAACAGATACTTTTACTCAAATCGCATATAGATATAGTAGAAAGTAAAACAGTTATGCATGCCGAAGTTTAGTGAAATCAAAAGCCCACTCACAGTACAATCCCGCTGCAATCCCGAGCGTAAAGCCCCGTCCAAGGGTTAAAGTACAATTCCTGTCATGCCCAAAACATACGTAAAGGTCACTTTAAGTCCCTACTAAACAACTAAGAAACCCTAGACTGAAACCGGCCCGGGAAAGCCGTCTGAACACGCTTCCCAAGGCATCAAACCCTAATTTGACCAACTTAACGATCTCCGATCGACACGAAACCACCGCCATTGGATCCGTATCGTCGAAACCTTGAAAATGGCACTGGTCCCACACAAAATACTGTTCACACGCGCCCCCCACGCGCCGGTCAACCCTCTGGTCAACAGTGCTACAGTGATGCTGACGTCAGCATGACGTCACTGCTGACGTCAGCATGACGTCATCACTGACAGTGTCAGAGGACACGTGTCAACAGCCCATTGGTCCCTGGTCTGACAATATTCTGACATGATGACGTCATCATGACGTCACTGCTGATGTCAGCATGATGATGTCATCAGCTACAGTAACCGGGTCTGCGAATCGGGTCACCGCAGACCCACGGTTCGACCCGATCACAGATCGTGATTCCGACCACCAAAATCGATGGGATTTGTTCCTATGAACTCGTCTGAACATGTTCTATGGCTCTGTGAAATCAAAACAGATGTTTAAGTTCGAGAAATCACCTGAAAAACGACGGGGAACTGGCTGCCGGTTCTGGTTCGTCTTCTCCGGCGAGCCGTCACGCTTCCAGCCACCAACTCAGGTCCAAAACGCTCGTCTAGTCCCCTAGGTTAAGTCTCAAAAACAACCCAACAAGTTTAACGTTAAAAACGGACAGTTCGAGGCAGGGAAGGAAAATCGGCCTTCACGGATTTGCAGGCTTACCGCCGCCGTGTCGCCGCCGTGGGCTGCCCAGTCCAGTCCTACGCCGTCCAGAGGTCACAACGGTCCTAACCCTAGGTTGGTTCGAGCCCAGAAGTCGTGGTTTGGATGGTTGGATGGTTTTGGGCCGCACGGGTTCCTCACGGGTTTGTGGGTTTTCCGGGTTGCTCCGCCGTCCGTGGTGGTGGTGATGGCCGTCTGGAGGTGGCTGAGAGGTAGGCTGGTGTGTGGGTTGAGGCTGAGGGGTGGTGTGATCGCTGGTGTGTGTGCAGAGTGAGAGGTTGCACGGTTTAGGAAGGAATGAAAATGAAAAAATATGTTGTTCTGATGGTTTAAGAACAGAAGGAGAAAATAGAATGAATGGCTGAGATTCAACCTGAGTTAAGAGTGAAGGGTGAGGATTTAAGGAAATTAAACTAATTAATTAATCACATGGCAGACCAAGATCCAGATTGTTGGGGATGATGTGGATGGGGTAGATGAGTGACATGTGTCACTCATCAAGGGTCCAGATTGATTGGGTTAAAGTGAATCAGATTATAATATTTTATTATTATTTAAGTTCCGAGTCTCGGTTAGTTCGGTTACGTTCTTGACCATAACTTTTTCGTCGTAAGTCCGAATTCAGCGTGCCGCCTGTCTACGGATTCGTATCGACGAGACCTACGTAACGGTCATTGGCCCTCGTCCGTTGGACTTCCCGGGTCAAAAGTCAACATTTGGCCCCCAAATGGCCAAATTACCAAAATGCCCCTCGACTTCCGAACGTCACAACTTCTTCCTCGAACGTCGGAATCGAACGTGCCACCTGCCTATGAACTCGTGACGTCCTAAACTACGTCACGGTCACGTGTCAAAGTCCTAAATACTTCCCGAGGTAAAAGTCAACTTTCCCCCCCCCCCCCCCTTAGGGGCAAAACGGTCATTTTACAATAAAATAATAATTACGAAAGTTCGGGTCGTTACAATCTACCCACCTTACAAAATTTCGTCCTCGAAATTACTCGAATAAAAACGGGTACTGCTCCCTCATCAAGTCTTCGGGTTCCCACGTCGCCTCCTCGACGTCATGGTTCCTCCATAGCACTTTCACCAACCGAATCGTCTTGTTTCTCAGAACCTTGTTCTTCTGATCAAGAATCTGCACTGGTTTCTCCTCAAAGCTCAGATCAGTCATCAGTTCTACTGGTTGTTCCGGCAAGGCATGTGAATCGTCCCATAGGTATTTCCGTAACATGGACACATGGAAAACATCGTGCACTCTGGCAAGTTCTGGAGGTAATGCCAACCGGTATGCCACTAGTCCAATCCTCTCAATGATCTCGAACGGTCCAAAGTAACGTGGACTCAACTTCCCGCGTCGGCCAAAACGGATAATTCCTTTCCATGGAGATAACTTAAGGAACACAAAATCTCCAACCTCGAATTCCAAGTCTCGAATTCGCCGATCCGCATAGCTCTTTTGGCGATCTTGTGCTGCCTTCAATCTTTCCTTGATGATTCGAACTGTTTCCTGGGTCATGTCCATCAAATCCGGTCCTAAAGCTGCTCGCTCTCCTACTTCTATCCAGCAGATAGGTGTCCTGCACTGTCGGCCATACAGTGCCTCGTAGGGTGCCATCCCGATACTTGCCTGATAACTGTTGTTGTATGCGAACTCCATCAAAGGCAAATGAGTATCCCACGAATCCTGAAACTGCAGTACACAAGACCTCATCATGTCCTCCAGTGTCTGGATAGTCCTTTCTGACTATCCATCGGTCTGTGGGTGGAACGCTGTACTGAAATGTAAGTTTGTACCCAAGGCGTTCTGCAAACTTCGCCAGAACCTAGATGTGAAACGCGGATCTCGATCAGACACTATCGACTCCAGCGTACCATGAAGTCTAATGATCTCCTTCACAAACAGCTGAGCCAGTCGGTTTGGCTTAAATGTCTCTTGTACTGGTAAGAAATGAGCTGACTTGGTCAATCGGTCGACAATCACCCAAACTCCATCGCATCCCCTCTGAGTTCTAGGCAATTTGAAGACAAAGTCCATGGTAATGTGATCCCACTTCCACTCGGGAATCGGAAGCGGTTGCATTGCTCCATACGGTCTCTGCCGCTCCGCCTTGACCTGCTGACAGGTCAAACATCTGCTCACAAACACTGCAATATCCTTCTTCATTCCTGCCCACCAATAGTGGTCCCGGAGGGTACGGTACATCTTTGTACCTCCCGGATGCATGGCATAAGCCAAACTGTGGGCTTCCTCGAGAATTTCTGCCCGTAACTCTGCCACTGCAGGAACACACAAACGGCCTAGTTTCACCAGAGCTCCATCTGGTCGGATAGTAAAGTCCTGCCTCTCGTCTGCTTCGACCTCGATCCTGTAGATACAAAGTGTCGGATCCTTCAATTGTGCCTCGATAATCCGATCGACTAGCACAGGTCGTACATGAAAACTGGCCAACAAAGCTCCCTGCTCATCCATCCCCAGCATAACTCCAGCTCTTCGGAGTTCCACAAGCAAAGGAAGGTACACCAGCCTCAGGTGTGCAATTGATCCTGCTGACTTCCTGCTGAGTGCATCTGCCACAATGTTCGCCTTCCCTGGATGATATTCAATCGTACAATCGTAATCCTTGATCAGTTCCAACCACCGTCGCTGCCTTACGTTCAGCTCCTTCTGAGTGAACAAATGCTTTAAACTCTGATGATCGGTGAAGATCCTGCAAGTCACCCCGTACAGATAATGTCGCCAGATCTTTAAAGCGTGAACCACTGCCGCCAACTCCAGATCATGCGTAGGGTAATTCAGTTCGTGTGTCTTTAGCTGCCTCGATGCATAAGCGATAACTCTGCCATTCTGCATCAGCACGCAACCCAAACCTTGCAACGATGCGTCACTGTAGACTTCGAACTCTCCACTGTTATCCGGCAAAGCAAGAACAGGTGCGGTAGTTAACCGACGTTTTAATTCCTGATAACTCTGCTCACACCGTTCATCCCAAACAAACTTTACTCCCTTCCTGGTTAAACGAGTCAACGGTGCAGCAATACTAGAGAAGCCCTCAACAAATCTCCGGTAGTATCCTGCCAAACCAACGAAACTCCGTACCTCTGTCACGGTTGTCGGTCTAGCCCAATTTGTCACCGCTTCGGTCTTCTGGGGATCCACACTAATCCCGTCTGCTGACACTACATGTCCCAGAAAACCAATGCTGGTTAGCCAAAACTGACACTTACTCGGCTTGGCGTATAACTGGTTCTGCCTCAGCTTCCCTAACACCGAACGTAAGTGTTCCTCATGAGCTTGAGCACTCCTCGAGTACACAAGGATGTCATCAATGAACACGATCACGAACTTATCCAAATAAGATCAGAAGACCCTATTCATTAGATCCATGAATGCTGCTGGAGCATTCGTCAAGCCGAAAGGCATCACAAGGAATTCATAATGCCCGTATCTGGTTCGAAACGCTGTCTTCGGGACATCTCCTTCAGCAATCTTCAACTGGTGATAACCAGATCGTAAATCAATCTTCTAGAAGTACCGTGCTCCCCGCAGTTGATCAAAGAGATCGTCAATCCTGGGTAAGGGGTACTGGTTCCTTACCGTGACCTTGTTGAGCTGTCGATAATCCACACACAAACGGAGGCTCCCCTCCTTCTTCTTCACAAATAATACTGGTGCTCCCCACGGTGATGTACTCGGTCGGATGAATCCCAAGTCCACCAACTCCTGCAATTGGATCTTCAGTTCCCGTAACTCCGCTGGTGCCATCCGATATGGTGCCTGCGATATAGGTCGTGTGCCGGGAAGTAGTTCAATCGTGAACTCAATCTCCCGATGTGGTGGTAAACCAGGCAAATCTTCCGGGAACACATCTGGAAATTCCCGCACCACAGGTATATCATCGGCACCCGAAGTATCACTCTTTGTCGTCACAACATGCGCCAGATAGCCCTGGCATCCCTTCTGTAGAAGCTTCGTAGCGGCAAGTGAAGAAATTACTTCAGGTAGCGAACCGTCGCGCTCTCCCTGAAAAGTAACCTCCGGCAAACCCGGACTTCGCAGAATCACCCGCCTACTACAACAGTCGATGAGCGAACCGTGCTCAGTCAACCAATCCATTCCCAAGATAACATCAAAGTCATGGATATCCATAAGGATTAGATCAGCTAGCAGATCTACATCCTCCACCCTTACTGGGCATCTCCGGATCACCTGATTCACTATGTACACAACGCCCATCGGTGTACCAACACCCAATTCACTATCCAAGGCTGACACCTCGCGATCTAACATACCCACACAACTTTTCGAAATAAAAGAATGAGTAGCCCCAGCATCCATTAATACCCGTACAACAATATTTGAGATATGAAGAGTACCTGTAACCACACCAGGGGCTGACCTCGCCTGCTGCTGAGTCACTGCAAAAACACGAGCTCGAGGTCCCGCAGTCTGTCCGCGCCCACGCGTGCCATGCTCAGCACTCTGTCCTCGGCCTCTGGAAGGGTGAGAAGCCGAACTCTGTGTCACACTAACACCTTTAGTCTCCTTGTTCCTTGACAGTAAAGGGCAATCTCGGGCATAGTGGCCCGCTCCTCCACAAGCAAAGCAATTAACTGTCCTCGGTCCATCCCAAGACCCTCCTGATGCACCACTCCAAGCCTGATGCTGTCCAGAACTGAATCTCGATCCGCCCCTCTGAGAGTTCCCATGTCGACCTGACCAGCCACGACCACGTAAAGATGAGGGTGCTCCACGGTAATTTCCCCCCTTAGAGATCTTTGGGCCGGTTGGTCCAGGATGTGGACGATCCCGGCGCTGCCCCTCGCCTGATGATTGTCGCGCCTGGTGTGCCGCCAGACTGGCCTCGACACGAACTGCAGCGTCGACCATGTCCCTCAGAGTCGAGTAGCTAGTAGCCGTCACACTTGCCCGTAACTCTCCTCGGAGTCCCAACTCAAATCTTTGACATTTTTCCTCCTCAGTACTCACGAAAGCTGCGGCAAAACGGGAAAGCTTCCCGAAAGTCTGCTCGTAATCTGCCACGGACATATCTCCATGTTCCAGCCGCAGGAACTCTGCCTCTCGTGCCATGCGAAATGAACGCGGGTAATACTAATCTAAGAATCGGGCACGAAAGTCCTCCCATGTGGTGGTGTGAACAGTCCACCCGGACATCTCAAGACCATGCCACCATTGATAAGCCCCGCCTTCCAGTAAGAAGGCCGCCAGTGCCACCCGCTCGCCGGGTGGGCAGTGCATCACGGTGAAGATTCTTTCCCATTTCGCAATCCACTCATGGGCATCCTCGGGGTTTGATCCCCCGCTGAACGGTGTGGCTCCCAACCTTTGAGCCCGCTCAATGCTAGCACATTCCATCTCTCTCGCGATTTCCTCGTCAGTTCGTGTTTGAGGAATTCTCCTTGGAGGCATAACCCGCTGTTAAGAGGCATAGATTAGATACTGACATCTTTTAAACTAAGTACTGACCACTAGTCTAGCATGCTGACCACAACCTAGTGCTCTGATACCAAGTTGACAGGACCCGCCCCGATCCCCCTGGGACCACCCGGGACGTGCCCTGCTCCCGTCTGACACCCGTTATTAAGATACCAAAAATACCCTTATTGAAGATAAAATGCATAAAGAAAATCCATAGTTAAGTCATACATAGCACACCACACAAATACTCAAATACAAATAGTGTCAGACAAGGGATGGTTCCCGAATACAGTTTATTGAGCACGACTCTAGACACACTACGTGCCAACCTACCCAGCAGTAGGGTTCAGGTACGCAACGTAAACCTATGCCTCTTCCTCCTTGGGATCCTCCTCCTCCTCCTCGGGATCCTCCTCCTCGATAGCACTACCTGGAGGGGTAGTAAAACAACAAAGGTGAGTGGGCCGAAACTCAAGGTTTACAAAGTAGTTTACCATTTCGAAAACATATAGCTTTTCCCCTCCGTTTTCCGAAAAGACATGCATAGTATCAAAACCACAAAACCATATAGTCATAAGCAGAATAATATCAACATAATATAATCTTAGTCACTGCACTATACATCCCAACCCTGACATCCTAGATGCCTGACGTCCCAGACGCCCGATAAGGTCACAGTCTCAAGGCTACGCGTGCCACCCGGGGTCTCAATCCCGAGTCCAAATCCCGAACCTAGTCCAAGCATGGCATTCTAGATGCCTGACGTCCCAGACGTCCAATAGTAGCAATCCTGCTCCTGAGTCACTCTACGGTCCGGTCCCTCCGTAGAATGACTCCTCACAGGCAATGCGCCGTGACCACTCCGGTGTACCTACATCCGGAGGAGATAGAATCCTAGGGTAGATCCATACAGTGCAGTACCACAGATAATATCGAGATCCATTATATATATATATGACTCCAAACCATTCATAAACAACCAGACGGGTCTCATGCCCAAACATCGTAATACGTGTCATAAATCATACACAAGATAAACAGATACTTTTACTCAAATCGCATATAGATATAGTAGAAAGTAAAACAGTTATGCATGCCGAAGTTTAGTGAAATCAAAGGCCCACTCACAGTACAATCCCGCTGCAATCCCGAGCGTAAAGCCCCGTCCAAGGGTTAAAGTACAATTCCTGTCATGCCCAAAACATACGTAAAGGTCACTTTAAGTCCCTACTAAACAACTAAGAAACCCTAGACTGAAACCGGCCCGGGAAAGCCGTCTGAACACGCTTCCCAAGGCATCAAACCCTAATTTGACCAACTTAACGATCTCCGATCGACACGAAACCACCGCCATTGGATCCGTATCGTCGAAACCTTGAAAATGGCACTGGTCCCACACAAAATACTGTTCACACGCGCCCCCCACGCGCCGGTCAACCCTCTGGTCAACAGTGCTACAGTGATGCTGACGTCAGCATGACGTCACTGCTGACGTCAGCATGACGTCATCACTGACAGTGTCAGAGGACACGTGTCAACAGCCCATTGGTCCCTGGTCTGATAATATTCTGACATGATGACGTCATCATGACGTCACTGCTGACGTCAGCATGATGACGTCATCAGCTACAGTAACCGGGTCTGCGAATCGGGTCACCGCAGACCCACGGTTCGACCCGATCACAGATCGTGATTCCGACCACCAAAATCGATGGGATTTGTTCCTATGAACTCGTCTGAACATGTTCTATGGCTCTGTGAAATCAAAACAGATGTTTAAGTTCGAGAAATCACCTGAAAAACGACGGGGAACTGGCTGCCGGTTCTGGTTCGTCTTCTCCGGCGAGCCGTCACGCTTCCAGCCACCAACTCAGGTCCAAAACGCTCGTCTAGTCCCCTAGGTTAAGTCTCAAAAACAACCCAACAAGTTTAACGTTAAAAACGGACAGTTCGAGGCAGGGAAGGAAAATCGGCCTTCACGGATTTGCAGGCTTACCGCCGCCGTGTCGCCGCCGTGGGCTGCCCAGTCCAGTCCTACGCCGTCCAGAGGTCACAACGGTCCTAACCCTAGGTTGGTTCGAGCCCAGAAGTCGTGGTTTGGATGGTTGGATGGTTTTGGGCCGCACGGGTTCCTCACGGGTTTGTGGGTTTTCCGGGTTGCTCCGCCGTCCGTGGTGGTGGTGATGGCCGTCTGGAGGTGGCTGAGAGGTAGGCTGGTGTGTGGGTTGAGGCTGAGGGGTGGTGTGATCGCTGGTGTGTGTGCAGAGTGAGAGGTTGCACGGTTTAGGAAGGAATGAAAATGAAAAAATATGTTGTTCTGATGGTTTAAGAACAGAAGGAGAAAATAGAATGAATGGCTGAGATTCAACCTGAGTTAAGAGTGAAGGGTGAGGATTTAAGGAAATTAAACTAATTAATTAATCACATGGCAGACCAAGATCCAGATTGTTGGGGATGATGTGGATGGGGTAGATGAGTGACATGTGTCACTCATCAAGGGTCCAGATTGATTGGGTTAAAGTGAATCAGATTATAATATTTTATTATTATTTAAGTTCCGAGTCTCGGTTAGTTCGGTTACGTTCTTGACCATAACTTTTTCGTCGTAAGTCCGAATTCAGCGTGCCGCCTGTCTACGGATTCGTATCGACGAGACCTACGTAACGGTCATTGGCCCTCGTCCGTTGGACTTCCCGGGTCAGAAGTCAACATTTGGCCCCCAAATGGCCAAATTACCAAAATGCCCCTCGACTTCCGAACGTCACTACTTCTTCCTCGAACGTCGGAATCGAACGTGCCACCTGCCTATGAACTCGTGACGTCCTAAACTACGTCACGGTCACGTGTCAAAGTCCTAAATACTTCCCGAGGTAAAAGTCAACTTTCCCCCCCCCTCAGGGGCAAAACGGTCATTTTACAATAAAATAATAATTACGAAAGTTCGGGTCGTTACAGCCAACCTGCTCTGATACCACTTGACACGACCCATCCCAATCCCTCCGGGGTTAACACGGGATGTGTCATGATCACGTCTGACACGAAGTGTTAGACCAGGGAAAATTTAAACCTTTAGCCCGACTAGCTTCCAAAGAACGCCAGGATCTAGTGGAGGAGTATGAAGTCTCGGTCTCTGCTATAGTCCGCATTCGTAATCAACTTGAAAGGCATTAAAAACCAGAAAAGACAGTGAGTGGACGAAAATCAATAGTTTAGTAAAACACATTTCATAAAAGACCTTTATACCCTTCGTTTAAAATCATGCATGGTAAAACCATTTATCAAACCACATATGTTTCAATAACCATCAATAGGGTCTCAGCCCCAAGTTTCGTAAATTCAAGTCATAAGGGCCCTTGCCCAAATCTATTTGTAAAATCCATAACATACTAAACATATGTGGGATCTCAGCCCAAATCCATTTTTCATTCATAAAACAAAATTTCGCAAATTCAAGAAATCATGTTTATCATATATCATATCACCAATCCTGTCACGGTATCTAAAGCTACGCGCGTACTACCGGGGGTCTCAAATCCCAAGTCTCCCAGGGTCCACCTAGGTCAATGTCCGCAGATCAATGACCCTCCCTGAGGGTTATAATCCATAATAGCCTTGCTGAGAGTAAGGTGCCCAACGGGGGCGAGTCTACTCAGTTAGTGCTCCGTGACTACTCTGGGGTCCACCCAGGCCAACGACCCTCTCCGGAGGAGACAATCCATAAATATATAAGGATGGTATATGAAAAACGCTTTTGAAATCACTCTCGGAACCTTTCAAAGGTTCATGCCCGGTCCCCATAAACTGTCATGAACCAGAAATCCATTTATGGGTCCCCGACCCGAAATCACAATCGTAAACCATAACTGGGCCCCAAGTCCGAATTCATAAACCAACTGGGCCTCAAGCCTGATTTCGTAAACCAACTGGGCCTCTAGTCCGATTAGTAAGCCAACTGGGCCTCGTGCCCGATTTCGTAAACCAAATGGGCCTCGTGTCCGATTTCGTAAACCAGATGGGCCTCATGCCATATTTTGTAACCTAACTGGGCCCCGAGCCCGATTCACAAATCAACTGGGCCTCGAGCCCAATACGTAAACCAACTGGCCCTCTAGCTCGAAGCCTTGTTAAATTAAATGGACTTCAAGTTCGAGAGTTTTTAAATCAAATGGGTCTCGTGCCCGATTCCATGTTTTCAAATCCGAAATCAGTTCATGAACCAATTGGGCCCCTAGCCCGATAACGTGACTAAAATGGACTTCGAGTTCGAGGGTTTCCAAACAAATGGGTCACATGCTCGAGTTTACTTTTCCAAATCCAAAACCATTTCATTAAACCATTTCTAAAACCATAAGCACGTATACTCAGTGCAAAATCGTAAACCTCGATTTACGTGCAAATACGTAAATCGCCTCAAAATACGTGAAATCATGTAAATCACTAACATCCAATTCATCATCATAAAATCACATCTATAAAACATATAAAACATTTATGCATGCATCATAGTTTAGAAATCAAGGTCCACTCACAGACCGTTCTACGATGCAGCCTCGATTTGAGTGTCGTAAGCCTCCCCGGGCTAATCACTGTCACCAGGACTCTCAAACCTGTCCAAATCACACTAGAGGGTTACTAACTACCTTATTAACCTCTCATTGAAGTCCCGTAATTTTTTCAAATTTTTAACTATTTTTAAACTCGATCCTAAGCTTTCAGACTTCCCATATCGAAACTATGTCCGATCGACACGAAACCAGTCCCAAAATGTTCATTACATCGAATAAATTAAAAGTCATGTTGAAGTCGCCCCCAGAATATGCTCCACGCACCCTCACGCGCTGCCCAAAGGGGCTGCGCGTGAAAGCCACGCGCTGGTGAACAGTGTCACCCCTAACCTTGGGTGAACCGGGTTCTCTGGTTTTGAACCGGACCGGATTGGCCTGGAGCGGCGTGACCGTTCAGTGTCCAATCTCCCTTATTTTCATTTCATTTTTGTCCCTTTCGATTCCTAAACCTTCCTCTACTCATTTCTTATCGATCTAGTCACTTAAAACACATGAAAACCAAATGAAACCATACCTTCCATGATCAAACAGTAAGCTTGACCTTCAAGCTCGATTTTCAGTCCTTCCAGACGTCTATTTCCTTCAAAATTGATCCCCATCGAGTCGTCCTTGTCCCTAGGTCATGTTAGAATCAAAAGAGGCTCAAAACAACGACCAAAACTCGATTTCCAATTTTTGAAAACTCACGGGTCCTCGGGTTACTTGGCTATTGCCGCCGTTGATGGCGGCCGACCGTCCTGTCCTTTGCCTCACAGACTCTCTCTCAGTCTTTCATTGACAGGACTCATCCCAATCCCCCAGGATTAACGCGGGATGACCCTGCTTCCGTCTGACACGGAGTGTCAAACAAGGGATATTTCCAACCTTTGCCCTCCCGGGCTATCAGAGTACGCCAGGATCCGGAGGAGGCATGTGATATCTCGGTCTTTGCTACAGTCCACATCCGCTGTCAACCTGAAGGGCGGTCAAAACATTAAAAGCTATGAGTGGACAAAACCAAGAGTTTATAAAACCTTTCCATAAAGACATTTGTACCCTTCACTAAAAAGCATGCATGCATTCGAAAACCATTTAACCAAATGGACCACATGCGGGAACTAAGCCCAAATCAGAAATAAACCACGGTCGAAAGGACCATAATGAAATCGACCAAACGGGCCACTGCCCAAATCCATAAGAAACCAATAAGGGACTCAGCCCATAACCATAAACATACACGAGCCACTGTTCAATCCTGTGCACACCTGTGCACACCAGATATCAAGAATCATAAAGATTCAACCATACGGGCCACTGCGTAAAACCATACGGGACTCAGCCTAAAACCTGTGTAACCACACATCCCATCTCATATATCATATCATATATCATATATACATATAAGTCACACAACCAATCCTGTCACGGTATCCAAAGCTACGCGCGTGCTACCCGGGTCTCAATCCGAGTCTTCTCAAAGTCAAAGTCAATGCCCGCAGACCACTGATCCTACTCGAGGTTATAGTAACCATAGCTTTCATGAGAGTAAGGAACCCAACTGGGGGGTGACTCCCCTCAGTCGGTACTCCGTGACTACTTCGGGGTCCACCCAGGCCAACGACCCTCCCTGGAGGAGATAATAGAAGTAAAGGAAGGTATATGAACATATATATACATAACATACATATCCATGCCCTGTTCTCCTGAACCGTCATGATCCATAATATCCATTCCATTCATATATATATATATATATATAACATCCTCCATGCACGGTTCCCAAAAACCGTCATGTATCACCATAACATAACCAGGGTTCATGCCGGTTCCCATAAACCGTCATGTACCATAATAACATAACGAGGGTTCATGTCGGTCCCCATAATCCCTCATGAACCACGATACCATAACAATGGTTCATGCTGGTTCCCATAAATCGTCATGAACCGGGAAATCCATTTAAGGTTCCCTGACCTGAAATCAAAACCGTAAAGTAACCTGGGTCTCGTGCCCGAACATAGGGCATCAGCTCGGCACCGTGCCCGATATCTGAGGTCATATGCCCGAGACAAAACCAAATGGGTCTCATACCCGAGTTTATCCTTTTAGAAATCCAAAACCTTTTCATTTAGACTATCACAGAAATACAGACTCGTATAGGCACCGTATAGGACCGAAACCTCGAAATACGTGCCTATACGTAACCACACATCCAAATGCACTCATGGTATCACAAACAAGTATTTAAAACATATAATAAACATTTATGCATGCACCAATTTAGAAAACAAGGTCCACTCACAGACCGTCCGAGCTGCCGCCTCGATTTGCGTGCCATAGGCTCTCCAGAGCCAATCACCATCACCGAGACTCCTGAACCTATCCAAATCGTAATAGAAGGTTACTAACTACTTAATTAACCTCTTACCAAAGCCCCGTAATTTTCTGATATTTTTAACTATTTTTAAACCGACCCTAAACCTTCCGATGCTCCGAAACATATCGAGACGGTGTCCGATCGACACAAAACCAGTCCCAAAATGTTCCTTACATCGAATAGAAGATTTCACATGTTGAACACTTTCCCAAATTACTGTTCACGTGCCCTCACATGCCCCTAAAAGGCTCAGAATACTATTCATCATCACTAACCTCCAGCTGAACCGGTTCACTGTTTACCAGCACTGTGCTGAACCGGCGTGACTGGTTCAATACTTTTCCTCCCCTATTTCGGTCCGATTTCAACCCTAATCAATCCTATAATTCCTATTTCTTCATTCCCTATCATTTCTACTCATTAAAACAACCTAAAAACGCCTAAAACTCATGGTTTAATTATGAACCATACGGTCCATATTTCCTAAACTGTACCCACGGCTTCACAGCCGTCCCAATCTTCCTAAAATAGTCCTAACACATTCCTAATGACTCATTTAAGTCATTGGAACCATCAAAAAGCATCCATAATGCATAAAATGAAAAGAAATGGAATTCGGGCCTTACCGAGCACCCTCTCGGATTTCTCCTCCCTGCCGCCGTCCACGGCGGTTCTGGCCTTCCAGGCCGGCCACCTCAGCTCCCTCAGTTTCTCTGGTCCTCCCAGCTGATCATGGGTTGAAGGTTGGATGGGTTTGGGTTGCACAGAGATGAAGAGAAATGGTGCGATCGGCTTTGTTTGGGTGAAAAGGAAAATGATCGATGCAATGGGGAGATGCATGAATATGTGTGGGCTGTGCAATGGATGGGTGACACTTGTCACTCATCCATTTCACCCATCCATTGGGCCTCCATATAATATCTGGGCCCCACTAAAGTCCAAAAGTTAACTCGTCTCGTAATTCGTGCAATAGTGCACTTAAACTTCCGAACGTCATAACTTCTTCCACGAACGTCGGAATTGAACGTGCCACTTGCCTATGAACTCGTGACGTCCTAAGCTACGTCACGGTCATCGGTCAAAGTCCATTTGAACTCCTGAACGAAAAGTTAACATTTTGCCCACGCCCAGCGGCAAAACAGTCATTTCGCCCACGCCCAGCGGCAAAACGGTCATTTCGCATCGTTCGTCCGATTTCACTCAACTAATCACGGATTAGCCTCACTAATCATGATTAGTCACTAATCTAATCTAGGAATTTGGGACTGGTCGTTACATTCATTATCTCAGTCCTCACACAAGGTCTCCCATACGAACACAGGTGTGAAGTGGTGATGGGGTGGTGTGTTTGTTTGCTTAGAGGAAAAATGGAGAATGTGGTGTTTGGGTTTGAGAATGAAAATAGGGAGGATGATAGCTGAGGATCAGGTGAGAGAGAAAGAAAGATGGACGGTGGAGATGAGAGGGAAAGGTGAAGATGAAAGGCTAGGATGAGAGGTGGGTAGAAAAAATATTTTTTTTTATTACAAATGGATAGATCACATTTTAGATCCACATTTTAGGGTTGATGACCAATGGGATGAGTGACACTTGTCACTCATCCATGGTTCCCATACAAATATCTGCCCAATCATATTTTCCCACCTAATTCCCGCCTCGTAATACGTGCATAGTCCAAATGAAGTTTCCGTGACCATAACTTCTGTGTTTGACGTCCGATTTCGACGTGCTGCCTGTCTACGGACTCGTGACGTCCCGATCATCGGTCTTCGTACGTTTGACTCCCTGAGTCAAAAGTCAAAATTTTGTCCACGACTAGGGGTAAAACGTTCATTTTAGACCATCCGGTCGATTTCTCTTAACTAATCACCAATTAACCTCACTAATCCTTCATTAGTCACTAATCTAATCCCGGAATTCGGGACGGGAAGTTACAACCTTCCTTCCTTAAATAATTTCATCCTCGAAATTCCAACTATCCCGATTCCACAACCACCTAGTGGAAAGCAAATTCGACCTCACATCAAATGTATACTCGTACACCCACTAACTAGCATGATTCTTGTCTACAACTAGACGTCCCACCAATGCTCACGTCGCATCGTCCACACTAGACCACTTCGAGTGAAAAATGACCACACGTTCCAAGTTGATACCACCCGACAATTCTACCATTTCGCTGACACAAACAACTGGACGGTTCCTTTCTCAATCACCAATCTATCCTGACGTTTGCTCCCACTGGGAATCACCAAATCTCTCTCTTCGATCCACGTTGACACATCCCGCCAAACTGTCACCACTTAACAGTCGCGAGTCGAAGACTAACACTATACTTACGTGTGGTTCAACTAACTACCAACTTACTCAACCTGAGTATACCCTTCCAACATCTCACTCGGCCTACTTCTAACTGAACCTATCAGAATAACCTGACCCCGTGCTCAGTATCCAATGTCCGGTTCACGTCCTCAACTAATCCAATGACATCGAGACTAAGCCAACTACCAACACGCTCACTAACGTACCCCTGGTATACCCTATATACTGCCACGAGGCACCACAAGCCTGTCCAGTATCGTTCCTCAAACAACATACAAGGTACGTACATCCATCCATCAACCAGCCTACAACCTAGATCGTAGCCACATATGTTTCTTTTCTGGAGTTCATCTGTACAATCCAGTACTAGACAGATCAAAGCTTCAACCCATCATCCATTGCGAGTCCCACGGTCACCCGACCAGTATCAATACGTCCACTCCTATTCACGTAACCCAACATGTACCAATCCGACTCACGCCCACCAAGTCGTACCCATTCATCCTATCTAGGCATCCAATGATAGGACCCTTCCCAAATCCCTCGGGATTAACGTGGGATGTGCTTGCTTCCGTTTGACACGAAGTGTCAGACTAGGGATAATTCCGTCCTTAGCCCAACCAGGACTACCAGAGAGCACCAGGAACTGGAGGAGGAGTGTGATGTCTTGGTCTCTGCTATGGCCCGCAACCGCGATCAACTTGAAGGGCATTCAAAACATCAAAAGTCATGAGTGGACAAAACAATCATTTTAATAAAAACATTTCACAAAAAGAAGATTTATGCCCTTCATTGAAAAGTAGGCATGGATTCAAAAACAGTTTATCAAAATATTGAAAAACCGTTAGGGCCTTGGCCCAAAACAGTAAATCAAACCATATGGGAACTTAGCCCAAATCAAACACAAGTGGGACTTTGCCCAAATCCATTCAACATGGGTCTCAGTCCAAAACCATTTTCCAAAACATAGAACACGGGGGCTCTGCCCCAAATCACTTTCCAAAACACGGGGTCTCCGCCCAAAACCATTTTCCGCAAAACCTCATATATATATATATATACATCATACACATATATACAACCCATCCTCGGCATCGGACATCTCCGATGCCAACTCGGGGCACACAACCCCTAGGGAACACATCCCCGATATATGTCACGATTCATCTCTATATAAGTGTGCACACTACTCGGGGTCTCACTCCAAGTCTACCCCTAGGAATTCTCCATTTGGGAGGCTTTATCCAACATTCAGGATCTACGACGTCTGAATGGCTATCTCCGAACCCAGTCCGAGACCATATCATAACTCCCACTCCCAAAATGTGCTCTCTATGGGGATACTCACTCCGAGTAGTGGATCGTGACTCTCTAGGTCAACGGCTGGAGGAGACCAATCAAACCATGTGGAGGATTGATACATTTCAAATACTTTCTTTCTCAAAACATATTTCAACTGGGTCTCATACCCGAATCTCAACAGGATTCCTCGAATCCGATTCAAATCCATTTTCACAAGCCTCGGCCTAAATCCACAGTTTAACAGGGTCTCATGCCTGAATTCCCATTTCATAAACCGAAATGGGACACAAGCCCGATTTTACGATCAAAAGGACCTCAAGCCTGATACCAAAACAACGGGGCCTCGAGCCTGATTTCACAACTAACGGGGCCTCGAGCCCGATACAATAAATCAACGGGGCTTCCAGCCCAATTTCACTACCAATGCGGCATCGAGCTCGATATTACAGTCATAGGAACCTCGAGCCCGATTTCAAATCAACTGGGCCTCTAGCCCGATACTAGGGTCACCTGGGACTCAAGCCCGATTTCATAATTCAATTGGGTCTCAAGCCCGAGTTGTCAGGACCCACCAACAATCCCCCGGGATTAAGGGCTAAGTTCTGCTCCCTTCTAACTTACGCACGACACGTAGGCTAAACCGTTGTTCAACCTTCGTGTGACACGTAAGACGGACAAGGGATTCTCGAGCCACCCGTATAAAAGCTTCCGGACTTCCCAGAGTGTGCAGAGTCTACTGTGGATCGCGCGCGTGATGTCTCTGTTTCTCTCAACTGACAGCCTGCACCGCAACAACCTGGAGGGTATCGAAAACATGAAAATACTGTGAGTGGACAAAAATAAAGTATAACTTAGAAAAAAGTTAAATAAAACAAGTACATTTATACCCTCTGTTTAAAACCAATGCATGCTAATCAAAACTATTTCATAAAATCATTCTATACTCAAGTTGTTCAAACCATTTAAGAAAAACCGAATTCATTTTCTTTTATCAATCCCGGGCCTCATCCCAAAACTTTCGAAAACCGTAACATCCGGGCATAGCCCAAAACATCGGAAAACCATTATCGAAAACCATCAGCATCAAGCCGCAGTGAAATCCAAACACATTTAAAACCACATTTCCATTCATCGAACCTGCTGGATCTATCCGAGTCTTTAAACTCCCGAGTCTTTAAACTCAATCCGGGTTTTTATACCCAATCCAGGCCCGCCCCGTCATAACATATCCAGGTCTTTAAACCCAATAACCAGATCCAGCAAATCCATTCCATAACCACTATCCATATCCGAATACGAATCCGCAATCTCATAAGGATCCCGGATCCAAACTCAGAACTCATATCCATATCCATATCCATTTCCAAATCCGAGTCCGAAACCATCATTCCGTAAGCCGGCATCCGGAATAACCATTCTGAACCCAAACCCGGAATCCACTTTCAAGTCCCAAATCGAATCCCGAATCGTCATCCGGAAATCCGATTCAAAAACCCAAAATCATGTTTCTTAAAACCACTTTCTGATCTGGGCTTCAAGCCCGAAAACACTTTTCCGAAATCCATTTTAAATCATATTTCAAATCCCGAAATCAAATTCTCAAAACCAGATTCAAATCACAACTTGATCGAAATCTCGTAAAACGCGCATTTTTGTAAATACCTCGAAATTCGTGAAAAACCATAACTATCAAGATCATAAATCAAATCATAGAATCACGTATAGAAAACATATAAAAACATATATGCATGCATCATAAGTTAGAAAAAAGAGTCCACTCACAGACCATTCCGCCGCTGCCTCGATACACGTGCGCTGACGCCGTTCCCGGCTAATCCACTAGCACCGGCTTTCCCGAACCTGTCCAAATCCCATAATAAGGTCACTAACTACTTCACAATACTCATACTAAAGCCCCGTAATTTTTCCGAATTTTTAACTACTTTTAACCGAGGCCTAAAATCTTCGGACATCCCAAAACCTATCGAGACGATGTCCGATCGACTCGAAACCAGTGGCAAAATGTTTGTTACATTGAATAATTTAAAAGTCGTATTGGAACCTTCCTCGAAATCTGTGCCACGTGCCCACATGCACCGCCCAAAGGGGCTGCGTGTGGGCCTCACGCACCAATACAGTGTCATCTTCAACCTTGCTTCGACCCGGTCCGACTGGTTCACGGTTCAAGCTGAACCGGCGTAGCCGGTTCACGGGTCTATCTGGTCCAATTTTGTCCGTTTTCCTCCCTAATTAATTCCCATAGCTTCCCTACATGTTTTCCTATTGATCTAACACCTTAAGCATGAAAACAAGGTCTGAACAATACCGGTTTGATCCACTATCAAAACACCAACTTTTCTCCAATGAGCTTCCATGGCTCCAACACCGTTCTTCTCTGTTTTTTGGTCCTAACTCATTCCTGGGACCCCTAGAAACATGTTCTTATCAATCAATACAAGTATTAGTCCACTGAGGTCAACTTACCATAATCGAATTCAACTTAGCTCTTACTGATTTCTTGACCTTGCCGTCCCTTTCAAGCCTTGAAGTCGAGTCTAATAACTTCATCCCATCTTCTTTTCCAATGTTTGTTCTCAGATCATAAGCAATTGCTGTAATTTTGAGGAGCTTGAATCCAAGACTAAACTTCCCTCTCTGTTTCTCATGGATAACAGCCACCACCCACGGCGGTGTTCGTGGCAGTTCCACCAAGATCCTCCTCACTAATCTCTCTCGTCCCCTCATCTCTCATAACAGGATCAAGCCACCGTTCACTCTGATTTTCCACCCAGTCACACCCAACCAGTGCCAAAATTTTCTCCTCGACTACACACAAAAAACACAACAACACGGCTCTGCCCTGTTTTAAAATTTTAAACGAAACATGTGAAGGGGCTGAAACCAACCAGAAGGGAGCCAAGTGTCCACATCCCCCTTCAACTGGTGAAAAATATCCAATCCTTTAGGGACAGATGTCCCCATCTAATTGCTCTCTCATTCCAAAGGTTGCCCAAAAGACCATTTTGCCCCTGAGGCTTAAATTACCATTTTGCCCCTCATAATCTCTAACCCGTAACTCTAATTCCCGAACTCCAAATGGTACATACCGCCTATCGTTGGAAGCAGGGACTCAAGACCTACCTATCGGTCCTCGAAGTTCGCGAAAATGACGTGTTACACAAAAAGTCAACCGTTTTCCCCTAATCGACCATATTACCAAAATACCCTTTATTTTCCGAACTTCATAACTTTCTCCTCGGATGTCAGAATCGGACGTTCCACCTGTCTATGAAACTTAATCATGGAACACGAACACCACCACTGAACCAACCGTCTAAACGGCAACTCTGCTACACTTAAGCGATCCAAAACTTCTACGGCTCACAACCACGTGTCCATAGCCACACCAACTCACCGGCCAACTCGCCTGTCGGAACTCATTGTTTCTCCTCCTGATGATCGCATCTCAACCTTTCCGAGGTTCAACTCCAAGAACAACTATTACAATCGTACCCGACTCTTGGGATCAAAATCAACGGTTACTCACCTCGGACTCTTCAATCACTACCCTCGAAGTCGTCGATCACCAATCTCAGACAATTCCCAAGCACGGGCCTCGGCATTACCCAAATGCCAACCTCGGCATTTCTGATACATCAGGATGAGCCCATGAAATCAACTCTACGGATGGTTAAACCCGACCATACCAACCTAGCCTGATCCAACACGAGGTAGAGGTCCACTGCACTTCCGCTGCACTACTCTGATCAGACTCATGGTATCCTAACCGTTCGTCCCAACCATGACCTACCAATGGTCCTCACTACCGACCACAATCTCAACTCAATGTGCTCATCAGTTTGTTTACAAGCATTCTAACTCATGGCACATCATCTCTATTCCAGGGTTCACAACATTCTAAGCTCGAACCTCTGCTCACTCCGAGCCAAAACCCTCAATCTATGCTCGGGTCGGGGAAACTAACATCCCTCCTCAGCCACAACTCTGAGTAACCAAATGCTCAACCAATCCCGTAATCTTACTGGACTCGTCTAGAGTCATCCACCAATCATCTACTACCTCGGCTGCACCTAGCAGCACAGTCTCCAGTCTGGTCGTACGTCGGCCCAAGCCCCAATGACTATTTTACCACAACCCCAACTCACGGTTTCTAACTAAACATCTACTCCGAGGTTCCTCAAATCATCCTCGTCTTACGGGTTATCCAAACCCGCAACTGCCACTGGTTCATGACAAATTTATCACTCGGGTCGTCACACCCGACTAAGACCATTCCTTAATGTGACGCTACTCACCAACATCAACCAGTATCCATCACTAGAGGGGAAATCCCTTGAATCTGAAGGTAGTTCCTAAACCCTGCCACTCAAGGCATCCAGCTACACGTAGCCGCACAAATCCAAGCTCAACCCAACTAACCAAAAGGTCACCAATCCATACTATTGATAGGACGTTAAATAAGCATTATTTTATAGCCTTTATACTTGACTTTTAATATTAAAATATTAAATAAATTGATAAAATAATTTATTTTGTGATTTTTATGTTTAGATAAATAAAGTTTGTAATTTGGAGCATTTTGGTGAAAGAATCGTCTCGATCGGAATTTTAACGAAAATATTATGGACGAAATTCGGTGGAATTATTAATTTAGTTATAAAGTAATTAATTAATTTTCTTTGCAGCCCAATTAAATCCAGCAGCCCAAACCCATTCCAAACCGTGCAGCCCAATTCGCTGAGTCCAGGCCTGCATCACAGCGAGGCCCAGTCCGCGAGGCCCAGCCATCCATCCAGCCCAGGCCGCGCCTCAACAGCCCAGGCCCGCGACTCAACGCCCCAGCCCAACAGTTCCCTTCGGCGCGCACTCACCGACGGCCAACCTCCTTCCTTAGTGCGCGCCAGCTGAACTGCGGTGCCTCTCTTCAGCGCCGCCCCGCTGAATCCCCTCTTCTCTTTTCAGCAGCCATCAGCCGAATTTTCTGCCCTCTTTTCCAGCAAAGCTTGCCAGCCATTTTAGCCACTTTCCAACGCAAATTTGCAACTTTACAACTAAAACCACTTCTAAACATCATCACAAATCTTTATTACTCATCATTCCATTATTTAACAATTTTTATTGTATTTTTTTATTATTTTTGGTAGCTTTTTCTCCCTATAAATATGGTTTCATTTCACTTGTTGAAACACACCTTCTTTGAGGCACATTTGAGCTTTCCTTAAGAGAAACTTTAGCAAAATATTTTCAATACAAAATTTAGAGTTTGAGTCCATATTTCCCAAGTTTGTTTCCTCCATCTTCATAAGGTTTCGTCCGCTGTCGGAGAATCGTGTGAATAACAATCCATTGTTTTCATCCACCTTGAAAGTGTAACAATTACTCTCCATTTACTCAAACTCTCATTTTTGTTATTGGTTTTGATTATAGTTCAATATATGTGAGGTATTTTCTTACTAATATTTGTAAGTGTTAAATGCAATCTCCATGTGTCTTACTTTATGAATTTTAGTTATTTTATACATTTTAGCACTTCATACTTCAATTCAATGTTAAGTGTTTTATCCGCTGTCGGTGCACTTAGAGTAGAATTGAAGAGACTTAATGTTGATCGCTGTCAGCGCATTCAGTCAAAAATAAAAGGTAAATCATGTTGTAAGTGTTATCCGCTGTCGGTGCATTTATAATATTGAAAAATGTATAAAGGTAATTGAGACGATTAAGGTAAAATTTCGTGATTGTTGTAATATTTGCAATTATTAGAGTGTTGGTAAGATTTGTGTTTTAAGAAGGTCACTTGTATATAAATTAGAGTAGAAGTAAAATTAGTTTATTTATGCTTTTACTTATTTGCATGATTACAAACCTTTTCAAAACCCCCATTTTAATTCTTTATTCTTTGATTCTTTGATTCTTTTAATTCTTTTATTCTTTGATTCCTTTATTCTTTTATTCCTTTACTCTTTAATTTATTGATTCTTTGATTAATTAATTCCTTAATTCTTTTATTCTTTAATTCTTTTAATTCTTTATTCTCTTATTCATCTATTCTTTAATTTATTAATTCTTTGATTATTTAATTTTTTTATTATTTAATTCTTTAATTCATTATTCTTTTATTCATCTCTCAATAACACATTATTAATGTTCCCTAATTTCTCAGGTTAAGAACGATCCCTATTTATCAATACTACATCTACACAAAAAGGGTTTAAATTGCATAACATTCGAATTACATGTTTAATTTAATGCGTAGTTTGGGCGTAGTCAATTTTTGGCGCTGTTGCCTGGGAAATTAAAATCATTCTTAATGTGTATGTAAATTGTTTGTATATAAAATGTGCATACTTGTGAATAATGTTTACATATTGTACATGTGTTTAACTTTTATTTTTACACTATTCCATTATTCTTGTTTAACTGACCTTATTCCATTACATTTTATATCACTACTCTTTATTCTATTAACTTTATATTCACACTTTTTCTTTATTCCCTTTACTTTAAATATATTCCATTAACTTTCTTTTAATTTTATTCCCTAACTTTCTTTTAATTTTATTCCATAAACTTTATGTTCCACTAACTTTATATTTACACTTATTTTATTCTTATGTAATGAATTGTTTGTTTATATCTTATTAAAACTTTAAATTTAAAATGAAAAGAAAAAAAATCCGGAATAATAAAAAAAATTTAAAAAATTAATAAAAAAAATTTAAAAAAAAAGGAGAGTAAGAAACTTTATTTATCTTTGAATTTCCTAAAGTGTAAATATTGCTTCCTATTAACTGTTTTAGAGTTGCATGAATCTCATAGCCCCTTTTTCTTCAAAATCTTACTTTCGGGAACAGGTAGTGCCCCTCTTATTTACTTTCTCCTTAACCCTTCATGATGTGTGGATTTCATCACCACACACCATAGACTCGAATCTATGGACATGAGGTTGGGGCGGAGTTTGTAAACACTTGGGTTTGGTAATTCACTAAATCGTCATTTGGATTGATCATGGTGTCTAGGAGAGTTATGACTGGTGACAAGTTTTGGATTAAGAAAGGGAACACCAATGGAGTATATGCCAAGCTAGCCTCGGGGTGCTCTTGAAATTATCCTTACTTCTCGCGTTACATCTATCTCAACTGGCCATGATTAATGTTGAATGGTGGAATGACGGTTATCAGTACGCACAGGCCGTACGCCCGGGAAAGTACTATGAAAAGCGGAAGGGGAAAGTTATTCATGACACTCTAAAACTCTACTTATTGCATTATTAGTTTGCATTTGGAACTTGTGCATTTTCTTTCCATTAACATACTTTTTGTTAATTCTGGTTTCCATTTATGTGATACTTTATGCAAATCTTTACTCTCTTACTCTTATTATCTCTTCTTGTGTATACTTGCCTTCTAACTTAGAGTTTTGTTTTAATAGATGTACGAACTTATGAATGCGTGCTCATCAATCTAAGCTTGATCAGCTGAGAAGACAACTTGACATTTCACCAAGCAACGCAACATTCAGAGACCCACTTAAGCAAACCGGCTCATTAGGACCTCCATCCCCAATAATCGGTGAGTCCATAAGTGAGAAGAGTAATTCAGAAGAAGAACAGATTTTTGGAACACCGATAACCATGGTACGAAACTTGAGTATCCGGGAGCAGACATGTGCAAACACAAATGGAACTACAGACTTCTGCATCCAGTATCCCGAGCCTCGAACCAACAAGAAAGATATTGAGCTTAAGAGTGGAGTCCTTCATCAGCTGCCCAAGTTCTATGGAATCAGAAATGAAGATCCACACAAACACTTAACGGAGTTCCAATTCATCATTAGTAGTATGTGTCCGGATGATGCGGACTTGGAAATCATAAAGCTGAAAGCTTTCCCATTGTCCTTGGAAGAAAGAGCACGGGTATGGCTTTTAGGTCTCCCACCCAATCATATTGACTCTTGGGAGAAGTTGGTTCAGGAGTTTCTTACCAAGTACTTCCCTGCCTCAAAGATTACGGTCTTGAGAAAAGAGATAACTGGAATCAAGCAGAAAGAACATGATGAGAATTTCAGCCAATACTACGAGAGGTTTAAGGAACTTTGTGCTTCATGCCCTACTCACGGGATCACAGAAGGCTATCTTTTAACCTACTTTTACGAAGGACTCAAGGGTTGGGATAGAGGACTGCTCGATGCTGCAGCTAATGGAAGTTTCTTAGCTCGGAGCTTAGTAGATGGTCGTGCACTACTTGAAAGCCGTGCACTCAATGATGCACAATACGAAGGTGCTGATCCTATTTCTAGAAAGGTACATGAGGTAAGTTCCCATGCTATAAATGATTCTAAGTTAGATAAGATCACCTCTTTGCTTTCGAATATACTAGAACTAAAGAAACAAGTAGCTCCAGTTTGTTCCATATGCTCTCAAGGCCATCTTGAGGAGCAATGTCCCTACACTGCAAGGGAGGAAGACTCTGGAACTGAAATGGCACACGCCATTGGAGGCTTTCAAGGAGGGCCAAGGACCCAAGGTTACAGTTAGAGAGATCCAAACAATGTCCTAAACCCTCAGCACATGTCGACTAGGCCAAACCGTGTCCCAAACCATTTCCCAAGGCCCACATGTCAACCAAGGCCCACATGGCAACCAAGGCCCCCGGTCCCATTTTCTAAATTTTCTCATAATCATGCAAATAATCATACTTCTTCATCTTCTAATCCTGATTATGATAAAATGCTAGCTACTCTTTCCCAAGGGCAACAAACACTAATGGCGTCAACTCAGGCTCTTGTCACAGGTCAGCAAAATCAACAAAAAGACATCGCTGATCTCAAGGACCAAATGGGCAAGGTCGTAGACTTCATGGGTAAGATCCAAGCTAGCGGGGTGCTTCCACCTCAACCTACACCCAACCCGAATGCAAGACCTGAAGCCAATGCAATTATCACTCGAAGTGGTAAAGTGCTCGGAGAAATAGAGCCAGATCCAGCCGTTTCTGAGGCTGAAAAGCACAAGGTGGCAACTAAGACCACCACGGAACAACCACCAGTTCAACCTACCCACACACAAGGTAATAACCTAATCCCTTCAAGTTCGGTTGTTACTAATTCCCCGTTTGTGCATGCCCCATTTCCAAGTAGGCTTGCCAAATCTAAGAAGGATGAATCCGATGAGGAAATCTTGGAGATCTTCAAAAGGGTGCAAATCAACATGCCTTTGATCGAGTGCATCAAACAAGTGCCGAAATACGCAAATTTTTTGAAAGAGTTATGCACTCCAAGGCGCCAGACGAGGGAGAAGGAGGTTGTGATGGTAAGTGAAACAGTTTCTGCTGTAATCCAGCGTCGACTACCCCCAAAGTTGAAGGACCCAGGGAGTTTTTCTGTTCCCTGCGTGATTGGTAACAAGTCATTTGATAAAGTCATGCTAGACTTAGGTGCATCCATTAATGTTATGCCATATTCACTATATGTTGCCCTAGGTCTAGGTAAATTACAGCAGGACGATGTTATCATTCAGTTAGCCGATCGCTCTAATGTGTATCCTAAGGGATACGTCGAAGATGTTCTTATGCAGGTTAACCAGCTCATCTTCCCCGCGGATTTTTATGTCCTAGACATGGAGGATTCCCCTACGAATCAAGCTCCACTAATGTTGTTGGGAAGACCATTCATGAGAACTGCCAAGACGAAGATTGATGTGTTCAATGGAACATTAACTATGGAAGTCGACGGGGAGGAAATTGGCTTCAACATTTTTGATGCCATGAGGTACCCTAGTTCCACAACTCATACTACTTTTTCTATTGACGTGTGCACTTCTCTCGCAGAGAAACATCTTGATTCAATTCGAGAAGACACACTCAACATGATAATCCAGGAAAGAGTTGGCCTAACGCAATCAGGGGACGCCTTGGTTGAAGATACGGATTACGAACTAGAGCCTCGAATTTGGGAAGAAGTCATGACTCTAAATGAGGCCCCCAAAATGGTACATCATTAGGTACCCTTTTCACTTCCAATTAGTACTAATGCCACTCCTCCTTCAGTGGTTCAGGCCCCCGTTCTCGAGCTTAAAGTTTTGCCTGACCACCTGAAGTATGCCAATCTTGGCCCGGACGACACTTTGCCCGTCATAGTGTCTTCTGCACTAACCGAATCACAGAAAGACAGATTGGTACGGGTCTTGACGAGGTAAAAGACATCCATTGGATGGACTCTGTCAGATATCAAGGGAATCAGCCCTACAACCTGTGTGCATCGAATCTTACTAGAAGATGATGCAAAACCCTCTCGTGAAGCCCAACGTCGCCTCCATCCTCCGATGATGGAAGTCGTGAAACAAGAGGTCATAAAACTCTTGGACTGTGGTGTAATCTACCCAATTTCAGACAGCAAATGGGTCTCACCAGTCCAAG
Source organism: Prinsepia uniflora (assembly GCA_032719365.1). Lineage (NCBI taxonomy): Eukaryota > Viridiplantae > Streptophyta > Magnoliopsida > Rosales > Rosaceae > Prinsepia > Prinsepia uniflora. The sequence goes on from CM064866.1 coordinate 9,547,847, forward strand.
TAGTCCCGAAGAAAAGTGGAGTCACAGTTGTTGCGAACAGTGAAGGAGAGCTAGTGCCCCAGCGAACAGTGACCGGATATAGAGTCTGCATCGACTATCGACGCCTAAACAAAGCAACTAGGAAGGATCACTTTCCTTTGCCCTTCATTGATCAAATGCTTGAAAGGTTAGCAGGTCACTCCTATTACTGCTTTCTTGATGGTTATTCCGGCTACAATCAAATCTGTATCGCTCAAAATGACCAAGACAAAATGACTTTTACTTGTCCTTTTGGCACTTTTGCCTACCGAAGAATGCCCTTCGGTTTATGTAACGCCCCAAGTACTTTCCAAAGATGCATGCTTTCTATTTTCTCTGAATACGTCGAAAACAGAATTGAAGTATTTATGGACGATTTCAGTGTCTTTGGGGATAGTTTTGATGCATGCTTAGAACACTTAGCACTCATCTTACAAAGGTGTGTCGAAACTAATCTGGTACTTAACTGGGAGAAATGTCATTTCATGGTTAGACAAGGGATAGTCTTAGGCCATATTGTCTCTGAAAGAAGAATTGAAGTGGATAAATCTAAAGTTGATATTGTGCGCCACTTACCCTCTCCCACTTCGGTGAGAGAGATCCGTTCATTTCTTGGTCACGCAGGTTTCTACAGAAGATTTATCCAAGACTTCTCCCACATTGCAAGGCCCTTGTGCCGACTGCTTCAGAAGGAGACACCCTTCGTCTTTGATACATACTGTCAGGAAGCTTTTGAGAAGCTTAAAAATCTCTTAACCACTGCCCCCATTCTTTGTGCCCCTGATTGGTCCTCACCCTTTGAACTAATGTGTGATGCCTCTGATTATGCAGTTGGAGCCGTACTCCGATAAAGGCGGGACAAAAAGCCATACTCCATCTACTATGCATTCAGAACCTTGAATGATGCCCAAATGAACTACACCACTACCAAAAAGGAGTTGCTTCCTGTGGTGTTTGCTTTAGATAAATTTCGCTCTTATCTACTTCGAACTAAAGTCATTATTTACACTGATCATGCAGCACTGAAGTATCTCCTAGCCAAGAAGGAAGCAAAACCAAGGCTAATCCGATGGATTCTTCTTCTTCAAGACTTTGACATCGAGATTAAAGATAAGAAAGGTGTAGAAAACATGGTGGCAGACCATTTGAGTCGCATAGCACATGAAAGAGATCTTGTGGCGATTCAAGAGATGTTTCCAGACTAACAACTCTTCAGAATCGAGGGAAGTACTCCTTGGTATGCTGATATTGTCAATTATTTAGTCACCAAGCAGTTGCCCACCACCCTCTCCAGTGCACAAAAAGATAAACTTAAGAAGCATGCTAGGCACTATATTTGGGATGAACCTTATTTGTGGAAACACTGTGCAGATTTATTGATTAGGAGATGTGTCCCTGATATTGAACATAGGTCAGTCCTAGAGTTCTGCCATAGCCATGCTTGTGGAGGCCACTTTGGATCTAGAAAAACTGCACTCAAAATCTTAGAATCTGGACTATATTAGCCCACACTTTTTAAAGATGCACATTCCTTCTGTTTAGCCTGTGATAAATGTCAGAGATCAGGGAATTTAGGACGAAGGGATGAAATGCCACAACATTATGTTTTAACTGTTGAAATATTTGATGTTTGGGGTATCGATTTTATGGGTCTGTTTCCTCAATCTAATGGCTATCTCTATATCTTACTTGTTGTTGATTATGTATCGAAATGGGTGGAAGCTAAGGCCACCAGGACTAATGACTCTAAAACTGTTGCAGATTTCCTCAGAACTAACATTCTTTCCAGGTTTGGGATTCCGCGGGTCCTAATAAGTGATGGAGGAAGTCATTTTTGCAACAAGACCATTGAAGCTTTAATGAAACGGTATGGTGTCACTCACAGAGTCTCCCTTACCATCCTCAAACGAACCGTGGCTGAAGTCAGTAATAGAGAGATCAAGAAGATATTAGAGCGAACCGTGTGTCCTAATCGTAAGGATTGGAGCCAACGGTTGGATGATGCACTTTGGGCATACAGGACGGCATACAAAACACCTATAGGAATGTCACCCTATAGGTTGGTGTACGGTAAAGCATGTCACCTTCCGGTGGAACTAGAGCATAAAGCCTGGTGAGCCATCAAGACTTTCAACATCAAGTTAGATGACGCCGGTTTGCATCGAAAGCTCCAGCTGAGTGAGCTTAAGGAAATCTGAAATGATGCATTCGAAAACACTCTGATCTACAAGGAAAAGACTAAGGAATTTCATGACAAACAGATCAAGAGTAAAATATTTGACATTGGCCAGAAAGTTTTGTTGTTCAATTCCCGACTTAGACTCTTTCCAGGTAAATTATTCTCCAGATGGGTAGGTCCTTTTGTTGTTACTAATGTGTTTTCCCATGGAGCCATACAGATCAAAAGCATTGAAACGGGAAAAGAGTTCAAGGTCAATGGCCACCGATTGAAGCCTTACATCGAGGCAATTGGAGGATACGATGTGGAGTCAGATAGAGTACTTCTATGTCCCATCGAATAAAGAATTTGGTCTAGGCTAGATGGACGTTAAACTTCAAGCGCTTGTTGGGAGGCAACCCAATGTGTTCTCGAGTTGTGAAGGGGTCATCAACACAGATTTTCTTTCCTTCAACCCTTCACTCTCTTTTACTTTGTTTATGTCTTTCTTTCTTACTTCATTTTCTTAAATCATCTTCCTTACTTTGATTCTATGTTTAATTACTTCGTATTTTCCTACATTGAGGACAATGTAGAATTTAAGTGTGGGAGAATGGTTTACAAAATTTATTTGTGCATTTGAAATTGTTTTATTAAGTCTTTTGCATTTGAAATTGTTTTATTAAATCTTTCTTACGAAAAAAAAAACAAAAACAAAAACAAAAAAACTGTTTTATTAAGTCTTTCTTACAAAAAAACAAAAAACAAAACAAAAACAGAAATTATTGTTTTTTTGAGTCTTTTTGTTTTAACGTAGTGTTTTTACGAGTATCAAGTTGCCCTTTAACTTGTCAATGATATAAATGAACGGAAATGAATATGTTATGGCTATAAAGATGATCACTACAACTTGAATATGTTTGTTAATATTTTGTGATTAAGTGTTATAACTTGAAGATAATGCATGTAAATTGGTACATAAATGAGTATGATATAATAAGTATGAATCATTTGAACCGTATGTGAGCTTTAGAACCTTATATACATCTTTGATGAGTGATTCATAAGTTCTTTGTTTAAATTGATATACATATGCCTCATAACTACTTGCAATAGATTTTAATGAACTCTAGAGTACTAGAACTTATTCTATGTGATTTTCAAAGCTTTTAAGTCAATAAACTCTCTGATTTTGGATACGATTAAGGCATTAGGGTTAACACCACAAATTCAAACATCCATGTTCCCTATTTTGTGTGCACGAGTTGCGACCCCCTTAGTTTTAACCCTTTTAAGCCCATGTTAAGCCTTTCTTTCATCACCATGATTATCTAAACACTTGAGCTTAGTATAGACATCTTTTACCTTTGTTCCAAAGACTCGGTTGAAGACATAAAGATTGTGTAAAGAGAAAATGATGATATTGAAAAGACTTTTATGTGTATTATGTGGATTTACTTACTCAAACATTGTTGTATTTTTGACACATGTTATTACCTTGATATATGAAAAAATAAAAAATAAAAAAAAAATAAAAAATAAAAAATATGTATTGAGTTTTTATCAAGGTAATAAGGTTTGATTATGTAATGTTTGAGTTAAGTCCCTTACATTTGTAAATCCGACACAAAGAATGATTGTGAGGCCCAACATGATGGAATTAGGTCCAATATTCGAAGGGATGGTTTATTGACATCATTGCACTAAGGTTGGGGAGTTATGATACGTTTTGGGAGTCTATTGAGTCTTGGAACGAATTGAGCACCACTTGTCCTATATTTTCCTTGCCTCTAAACTTAGCCCCATTACAACCTTCGTAAAGACCTTATGATCCTTAAGATGGTAAATTTTGATTAGTGGAGTCAATCATTTGAGTAAGCTTATGGTTTTGGTTCATTTGTTCAAGTAAATTTTGTTTTTATCTAGAGGTGTTTGTTTGAAAATTTTGCAAAAGTACTTCATTTTGATTATGTGAGTATTTCTCACAAACTTTGAGTGCAAACACAAACCCTCACAATTGAGTGAATTTATGAGTGCATATCCTTGTGAGTTGATTAATACTTGTCTTATTCATGCAGAACTCCATTTCACCATATTTACTCATTATCTCACTTGTTAAAACATTTTGTTACCATGTATTAACTATGTTTTAAGTGAAAATCTTTTACGCCATGATAATAATGAAATATTGAGACAAATGGTTAAGGGTTTACTTGTTTTGAATTCGTAGGTTGATTTTAGTATTTGCTAGGGACTAGAAAAGTTTAAGTGTGGGGGTATTTGATAGGACGTTAAATAAGCATTATTTTATATTATTTTATACCCTTTATACTTGACTTTTAATATTAAAATATTAAATAAATTGATAAAATAATTTATTTTGTGATTTTTTATGTTTAGATAAATAAAGTTTGTAATTTGGAGCATTTTGGCGAAAGAATCGTCTCGATCGGAATTTTAACGAAAATATTATGGACGAAATTCGGTGGAATTATTAATTTAGTTATAAAGTAATTAATTAATTTTCTTTGCAGCCCAATTAAATCCAGCAGCCCAAACCCATTCCAAACCGTGCAGCCCAATTCGCTGAGTCCAGGCTTGCATCACATCGAGGCCCAGTCCGCGAGGCCCAGCCATCCATCCAGCCCAGGTCGCGCCTCAACAGCCCAGGCCCACGACTCAACGCCCCAGCCCAATAGTTCCTTTCGGCGCGCACTCACCGACGGCCAACCTTCCTCCTTGGTGCGCGCCTGCTGAACTGCGGTGCCTCTCTTCAGCGCCGCCCCGCCGAATCCCCTCTTCTCTTTTCAGCAGCCATCAGCCGAATTTTCTGCCCTTTTTCTAGCAAAGCTTGCCAGCCATTTCAGCCACTTTCCAACCCAAATTTCCAACTTCATAACTAAAACCACTTCTAAACATCATCACAAATCTTTATTACTCATCATTCCATTATTTAACAATTTTTATTGTATTTTTTTATTATTTTTGGTAGCTTTTTCTCCCTATAAATAGGGTTTCATTTCACTTGTTGAAACACACCTTCTTTGAGGCACATTTGAGCTTTCCTTAAGAGAAACTTTGGAAAAATATTTCCAATACAAAGTTTAGAGTTTGAGTCCATATTTCCCAAGTTTGTTTCCTCCATCTTCATAAGGTTTCGTCCGCTGTCGGAGAATCGTGTGAATAACAATCCATTGTTTTCATCCACCTTGAAAGTGTAACAATTACTCTCCATTTACTCAAACTCTCATTTTTGTTATTGGTTTTGATTATAGTTCAATATATGTGAGGTATTTTCTTACTAATATTTGTAAGTGTTAAATGCAATCTCCATGTGTCTTACTTTATGAATTTTAGTTATTTTATACATTTTAGCGCTTCATACTTCAATTCAATGTTAAGTGTTTTATCCGCTGTCGGTGCACTTAGAGTAGAATTGAAGAGACTTAATGTTGATCGCTGTCGGCGCATTCAGTAAAAAACAAAAGGTAAATCATGGTGTAAGTGTTATCCGCTGTCGGTGCATTTATAATATTGAAAAATGTATAAAGGTAATTGAAACGATTAAGGTAAAATTTCGTGATTGTTTTAATATTTGCAATTATTAGAGTGTTGGTAAGATTTGTATTTTAAGAAGGTCACTTGTACATAAATTAGAGTAGAAGTAAAATTAGTTTATTTATGCTTTTACTTATTTGCATGATTACAAACCTTTTCAAAACCCCCCTTTTAATTCTTTATTATTTGATTTTTTGATTCTTTTATTCTTTTATTCTTTTATTCCTTTACTCTTTAATTTATTTATTTTTTGATTAATTAATTCTTTAATTCTTTAATTCTTTTATTCTTTAATTCTTTTAATTCTTTATTTTCTTATTCATCTATTCTTTAATTTATTAATTCTTTGATTATTTAATTCTTTGATTATTTAATTAATTAATTCATGATTCTTTTATTCATCTCTCACTAACACATTATTAATGTTCCCTAATTTCCCCGGTTAAGAACGATCCCTATTTACCAATACTACATCTACACAAAAAGGGTTTAAATTGCATAACACTCGAATTACATGTTTAATTTAATGCGTAGTTTGGGCGTAGTCAACTATCGTCATCTAATCGCCATCCGGCCCAACAGGCCACCAACAACCGGCCACCTCAGCCCACGTGTACCACCAGCTCAACAGGGTCCTATCAGGCCCCACAGGCCGACTAGCCTACTCAATCGTAGCTCACTGGCTATCATCCAAGTTAATCACACTGGCAAACATTCGACCCTATGGTCCAACACGCTTTCCTTTGTAATTCAAATTCGAAAAGCAACACTTCCAATCGCGTATCGGGCAACGTATCACCCTGCACTTATCAATCGCTGCTAACTAACCACACACAAGACGTACTATCACTATCGCGTCCAGGTTACTGACGGGCTGTTCCACGTCGAGACATCACGTCCACATTAGCATCACACTACCCAAGTCGACGAACCAACGACTCTGGGAACTAAACCTCGCGTAGGACACACGAAACCTCACTCTAATACCAATTGTCTGGACCCACCCCCAAACCACCGGGATTAAGGGCTAAGTCATGCTCCCGTCTAACTTACGCATAACACGTGGGCTAAACCGTCGTTCAACCTACGCGTGACACGTAAGTCGGACAAAGGATTCTCGAGCCACCCGTATAAAAGCTTCCAGACTTCCCAGAGTATGCAGAGTCTACTGTGGATCGCACACGTAATGTCTCCGTCTCTCTCAACTGACAATCTGCACCGCAACAACCTGGAGGGTATCGAAAACATGAAAAGACTGTGAGTGGACAAAAATAAAGTATAATTTAGAAAACAGTTAAATAAAACAAGTACATTTATACCATCTGTTTAAAACCAATGCATGCATATCAAAACTATGTCATAAAATCATTCTATACTCAAGTTGTTCAAACCATTTAAGAAAAACCGAATTCATTTTCTTTTATCAATCCCGGGCCTCATCCCAAAACTTTCGAAAACCGTATCATCCGGGCATAGACCAAAACATCGAAAAACCATTATCGAAAACCATCAGCATCAAGCCTCAGTGAAATCTAAACACATTTAAAACCACATTTCCATTCATGGAACCTGCTGGATCTATCCGAGTCTTTAAACTCCCGAGTCTTTAAACTCAATCCTGGTCTTTAAACCCAATCCAGGCCCGCCCCGTCATAACATATCCAGGTCTTTAAACCCAATAACCAGATCCAGCAAATCCATTCCATAACCACTATCCATATCCGAATCCGAATCCTCAATCTCATCAGGATCCCGGATCCAAACCCAGAACTCATATCCATATCCATTTCCAAATCCGAGTCTGAAACCAACATTCCATAAGCCGGAATCCGGAATAACCATTCCGAACCCAAACCCGGAATCCACTTTCAAGTCCCAAATCGAATCCCGAATCGTCATTCGGAAATCCGATTCAAAAACCCAAAATCATGTTTCTTAAAACCACTTTCTGATCTGGGCTTCAAGCCCGAAAACACTTTTCCGAAATCCATTTTAAATCATTGATATTAAATCATATTTCAAATTCCGAAATCAAATCCTCCCAACCAGATTCAAATCACAACTTGATCGAAATCTCGTAAAACGCGCGTTTTCGTAAATACCTCGAAATTCGTGCAAAACCATAACTATTAAGATCATAAATCAAATCATAGAATCACGTATAGAAAACATATAAAAACAGATATGTATGCATCATAAGTTAGAAAACAGAGTCCACTCACAGACCATTTCGTCGTTGCCTCGATAAGCGTGCGCTTACGCCGTTCCCGGCTAATCCACTAGCGCCGGCTTTCCCGAACCTGTCCAAATCCCATAATACGGTCACTAACTACTTCACAGTACTCATACTAAAGCTCCGTAATTTTTTCGAATTTTTAACTACTTTTAACCAAGGCCTAAAATCTTCGGTCATCCCGAAACCTATCGAGACGATGTCCGATCGACTCGAAACCAGTGCCAAATTGTTCGTCACATCGAATACTTTAAAAGTCGTGTTGGAACCTTCCTCGGAATCTGTGCCACCCGACCACATGCGCCGCCTAAAGGGGTTGCGCTTGGGCCTCATGCGCCAGCACAGTGTCATCTTCAACCTTGCTTCGACCCGGTTCGACCGGTTCACGGTTCAGGCCGAACCAGCCTGGTCGGTTCACTGGTCTATCTGTTCTAGTTTGGTCTGTTTTCCTCCCTAATTAATTCCCATAGCTTCCCTACATGTTTTCCTATTGATCTAACACCTTAAACATGAAAACAAGGTCTGAACATTACCTGTTTGATCCATTGTCAAAACACCAACTTTTCTCCAATGAGCTTCCATGGCTCCAGCACCGTTCTTCTCTGTTTTTTGGTCCTAACTCATTCCTGGGACCCCTAGTGACAGGACCCGTCCCCGAGGGACATAGATAATCGTGCCTGGTCCTGCTCCCGTCTGACAAGTCAACTGAAGTTCCGAGATTGCCTTCAGCACTTGCCAAACAAGGGATAATCGTACCTGTGCACACTCATGCCTCCACCTCCCGATCAGCCTCGATCATCGTGCCACGACCTGGAGGGTCAATAAAACAGAAAAGGTGTGAGTGGACAAAAGAAACTTTTAGAAATACATTTATCAAAATACAGTACTACCCTCCAGTTTCACAAACATGCATGCATATCATAAATCATGAGTAAAATAAATCTGGGCACAAACGTTCATAAAACACATCATGAACAATAAAAACCACGGGACTCATTTCCATATCCAGGCTCATATCAAATCACATATAGTCACGTTATCCCTACAACGCATGCAAATCAATAGGCTCAAGGACCGCTCAAAATCCGAGCATCCGCCGCTGTGAACACATCACCAGCCGGCAATCCAGATCGTCGTGAACACATCACCAACCGATCTCCACATAATCCAGCACATCTGATCTGAGTCAAGCCTCCCTCGGCTGCACGACAACAGACCGTGCTACGTGACCTCTCCGGGGTACACACATCCATCCCGGAGGCGAGCGTTATCTCCAGGGTGCACTTCGGGGGAAACATATTCCACCCCGAAAGCCCTAATATCCATAGTATATCATCATCATGAAAACTAGTGAAAAACAGTTACATTTGAAATCAAAAAAATTTTCAATACAGGGTATCAGCCCAAAACCGTAACCGTAAAATCGGAGTCCCGATCATTTCATAAATTTGAAAACCATCAATCTCATCATGTAAACACATGGAAATACTAACAAATCCAATCAAATCATATTTCCATTGGGTCTCACGCCCGAAATAATAAATTCATGCAAATCCGCATAACCGCAACTTCAGTTGCCATTTTCATATCAATCCATAAGATATATCCAGAAAACATTACAAATTCATCAAATCGATTTCCCCGACTCATAATCCGAGTCAAATCCAATCACAAATCCCGGGCCTTCACCCAAAACGTCAGTTTTATAGTTTTCTCGAAAAATGTGCCCAAAATCAGAGAAAATAATATAATATTCCCAAAATAACATCAATCATACCAAATCATGTCAAATCATATCATAAAGCATTTAAAACATATATGCATGCATTCAGGGTAGAAAACAAAAATCCACTCACACACCGTCCATATTGCTCGCTTTCCGAGCTGCACGTTTTTCTGTAAATTTCGAAAGTCACCATTCCTGTCCAAAATCATTATCGAGGGTTACTAACATCTCAATATACCTCATATAATTTTCCCCAATTTTTTCTGGGGTTTAAATACGTATTTTAAACGTAATATAAACCTTCGGACCGTCGAAACAATATCGAAACGGTGTCCGATTTCCTCAAAACCAGTGCCAAAATGTTTGTTACATTAAATAGGACAAGTTTCATGTTGAACTCACCTTGGGATTCCCACTCACGCGCCGCTGCAAGCGGCTGCGCATGAGTCCACTCGCTGCTACAGTAACCACCAATGTTCATCTTCTCGACCCGGTTGCCTAGTAAATGAGTCCTACAACCCGCGATGCAACCCGTTCCAAACTCCATCAATTCTGCATACTTTTCACCAATTAAAACGTCTAATCTCATCGTTTTAATACGAATTAAGGTTCTGTGGCATCAATTATATCCATAGTTGGCCTAAACTAATCCAACTTAATACAAACGTTCGAAAGCTGTTCATCGTCTGAGTTCATCAATTCAGAATTCAATCCTTCAATTGATGAGTCAGATAGCATCGTGGCCTTATTTTCAAGATGTTTTTGAACTCAATTACCAAAGATTGGACCTCCAATTACCTGAACTCAGCCGAGGTATGTCCAAACTGTCGCGGGTCCAGTTCTTGATCAATTCGTGATCAACTCTCTTCGATTTTGATATCAGTCGACTCGTCTCAGGTCCAGTAAGCTCACCCAAACATTTATTTCCATCAATTTATCACACAAACCCGAATTCGAAATTTCATGAAGGTTTGGTTTTCGGGTTTTTGAGTCTGGGCACAACTGGGTTCAAAGCCCATCAACTATCCTTCAATATCCTTCGTTTTTCTCTCTGGAACGCGTTTAATTCCTCACAATCCTAGCTTAGGAGTTCAATCTGTTTCCTGAGATTAATTTTGTAGGTTTTGCTCTGTTTTTCTTCCCACCACACACACAAGCACAACTTGGTTTATTTTGCAAAGTTTAAATCTTCACATCGCCCAATTATGCACATTCAGCCACTAATTAGTTGATTAAAGTGACACATGTCACTCAGTGGCAATATCATGCCCAATTTCCACAATTCCAGGTGTCTACTGCTTGATGAAAACAACAGTGAATCAGCCATCATAGCACAATTACTATTTTGCCCATGTCCTACCAAATTACCAAAATACCCTTCATATACACCCAAAACCATCACATCCGAACTCTGTTTGACCCATGACGCCTGTCTACGAATTCAGCGTCTCGAGACCTACCCAACAGTATTGACGGAAAGTCCAAACATGGTCCCGATCAAAAAGTCAACAAATGGCCCTTCTTTAACCAATTTACCGAATTACCCTTAAACTTCCGAACATCATAACTTTCTCCTCGAATGTCGGAATCAGACGTGCCACCTGTCTATGAACTCGTGACGTCCCGAACTACGTCACGGTCATCGGTCAAAGTCCGTTTGACCGCTCAAATCAAAAGTCAACTGTTCGTCCAATTCCAGGGGCAAAATTGTCATTTTCCTTCAAATTTTCCAAATTTTCCTTTTTCGACTTTCCTGGTCGTTACACCTAGAAACATGTTCTTATCAACCAATACGATTATTAGTCCATTGAGGTCAACTTACCATAATCGAATTCAACTTAGCTCTTACTGATTTCTTGACCTTACCGTCCCTTTCAAGCCTTGAAGTTGAGTCTAATAACTTTGTCCCATCTTCTTTTCCAATGTTTGTTCTCAGATCATAAGCAATTGCTGTAGTTTTGAGGAGCTTGAATCCAAGACTAAACTTCCCTCTCTGTTTCTCATGGATAACAGCCACCACCCACGGCGGTGTTCGTGGCAGTTCCACCAAGATCCTCCTCACTAATCTCTATGGTCCCCTCATCTCTCGTAACAGAATCAAGCCACCGTTCACTCTGATTTTCCACCCAGTCACACCCAACCAGTGCTAAACTTTTCTCCTCGACCACACACAAAAAACACAACAACACGGCTCTGCCCTGTTTTAAAACTTTAAACCAAACATGTAAGGGGCTGGAACCGACCAGAAGGGAGCCAAGTGTCCACATCCCCCTTCACCTGGTGAAAAATATTCAATCCTTTAGGGACAGATGTCCCCATCTAATTGCTCTCTTATTCCAAAGGTTGCCCAAAAGACCATTTTGCCCCTGAGGCTTAAATTACCATTTTGCCCCTCACAATCCCTGATCCGTAACTCTAATTCCCGAACTCCAAATGGTACATGCCGCCTGTCGTTGGAATCAGGGACTCGAGACCTACCTATCGGTCCTTAAAGTTCGCCAAAATGACATGTTACACGAAAAGTCAACCTTTTGCCCCTATTCGACCATATTACCAAAATACTCTTTTTCTTCCGAACGTCATAACTTTCTCCTCGAATGTCGGAATCGAACGTGCCACCTGTATATGAACTCGTGAGGCCCCGAACTACGTCACGGTCATCGGTCAAAGTCCATTTGACCACCCTAACGAAAATTCGACTTTTTGGCCCATTCCAAGGGCAAAATCGTCATTCTGCACCGTCCATCCAAAAGCATCCAACTAATCCCCGATTAACATCACTAATCCATCATTAACAACTAATCTAATCCCGATTTCTGGGATGGGTTGTTACAATCTACCCCCTTAAAGAATTTTGTCCCCGAAATTCCGACTCTCGTACTTCCGTAACCAACTGTGGGAAATCTAACTGGTCACACACCTGGATCTTCTTCCCGGTGTCCAACACCTATTACTCCAACTTATCTTGACAGTTCCCAACTGTCACCTCAACTCGGCTAAACGACTTCTCGATCAAAAGTCAATCCATCTGGCGTATCATTACATTCATCTCGGACTCCTTCTCGGGCTCAGCGCTCCTTGTACCAATACCTAGTACAGCGTGCGAGTCTGCCGTCCGCAAGCACGAATCCCACCTTGCAATTAATTCGCAAGAAAGCATTTACCAGTCTCAGTTCTTCTGTTCACCAACACCCATTTAACACTCTAAACTACTTCGTCAGCGATCCGCGCCCACCCCACGGAAGTCACAACATATTCGCTCAGCCTACAAGCTCAACCAACCATCTCACCAGTGGTCCTACTAACCACCAATACTGCCTGCAACTGGACCCTATCATGTACCTGTCAAACTAAGATCACACATTTCAATGTCAGGGTCCCACTAGCCACTCATGGTTTAGAGCATCCAGCTCATACCAACACTGAAACCTACGATAACCAGTCAACCACTCAGGATCACCTTAACCTGGCCCAAATACTCCGTCAAAAATCCATCATATCGGAACTACGCTGATCGTATAACTATGCACCCCATACCTCGGTACTAAGCCCATCACCAACACGTCCACTAGCACATCACGATGCATATCCAAGTACATTGGTCAAGTCTGATCTCTGCAGAACCAATGCGTACGCATTCCAAGTACATGCACCTGTTACCATCAACTAGAATCATGGTGCATACCACCAACCACACGCAAGTACAACCCTACGAACTTTGAAGAAAACAAAGATATTATAGAATACCTCAACCCAGCTCGTAGAGTATATCCTCACGTACTTCCCACATCATCTTACGGTACGTCCACTACTCAACCACAGTGGCCTCAGCCACGCACTACAAAAGTCCAACCAAGAACATCAAGGTATACCCGTGACCCTCACAGTGTTTCTCCAGGGCACACAAACATCCTCGTAACCATACAGATTACTACCTGGCCTTAAATCATACACGCTTCACTTTGAAGCCCATCGGTCAATCCAACCTCTAGACTGAACTACCTGACTTCCGGGAAAGTCCAATTCAAGTCCCTTCTGCGTCTCCCGGTCTCCTGGTCATTATGAATCTCAAACACATCTCACTTGTGTACATAGGGCAGTCCCAGCACTAGATCCAAGTCCAATACTCATACGTCTGCGAGACGGACCACATATGTCCTGCACAACTCCAAGGTGGTCATACTATCCAACTTATGTCTCACAGGCAATCCTCCTGCTCCACAACTACCCAAACCTGTCAGAAGTAAACCAAACCCGACACATACACTCCTACGTGGATCTTACTAACTAGGTTTCAGACTACTGCATCAAATCCAATCGATCTTACATACCGCACGTCTAGATTGTGGGTTCTCTCCAGTAACCTCATATCGATCAGTTAAAGTCACTCTTTTTTCCATTTCCTTCCGTCATCCTCCAACGAAACTCTCAATGGTCCACAACTAGGACATCACAAATCATCCTTCCTTAATCCAACTTAGTACAATCCTACAACACTCACCACATAGACTACTCCCGGCGTCACCAAGTTCTCTTTCTACTTTCGAAAACATCCACCCGTGTCCAAAACCAAGGGGGGATCACAATTCCTCAAGTTCCTTTAATGAATCCCCAAATCAACTCTAAAACATCTAACATCGTCTCGAAATCAACACACACCTCAACATCTGAACTACAACAGCTCCTGATTCTGAGATTCCAACCATGTTGGAATTATATCAACCTTTTACAACCACGGAACTCAATCCGGAACACGAACACCACCACTGAACCAACCATCTAAACGACAACTCTGCTACACTTAAGCGATCCAAAACTTCTACGGCTCACAACCACGTGTCCATAGCCACACCAACTCACCTGCCAACTCGCCCATCGGTTCTCATTGTTTCTTCTCTTGATGATCGCATCTCAACCTTTCCGAGGTTCAACTCCAAACACAACTATTACAATCGTACCCGACTCTCGGGATCAAAATCAACGGTTACTCACATCAGACTCTTCAATCACTACCCTCGAAGTCATCGATCACCAATCTCAAACAATTCCCAAGCACGGGCCTCAGCATTACCCAAATGCCAACCTCAACATTTCTGACACATCAGGATGAGTCCATGAAATCAACTCCACGGATGGTCATACCCGACCATAATAACCTAGCTCGATCCAACACGAGGCAGAGGTCCACTGCACTTCCGCTGCGCTACTCTGATCAGACTCAAGGTATCCTGACCGTTCGTCCCAACCATGACCTACCAATGGTCCTCACTATCGACCACAATCTTAACTAAATGTGCTCATCAGTTCGTTTACAAGCATTCTAACTCGTGGCACATCATCTCTACTCCAGGGTTCACAATATTCTAAGCTCGAACCTTTGCTCACACCCAGCCAAAACCCTCTATCTACGCTCGGGTCGGGGAAACTAACATCCCTCCTCAGCCACAACTCTGAGTAACCAAATGCTCAACCAATCCCACAATCTTACTGGACTTGTCCAGAGTCATCCATAAACCATCTACTTCCTCGGCTGCACCTAGCAGCACAGTCTCCAGTTTGGCCTTACGTCGGCCCAAGCCACAACGACTATTTTACCACAACCCCAACTCACGTTTTCTAACTAAACACCTACTCTGAGGTTCCTCAAATCATTCTCGTCTTACGGGTTATCCAAACTCGTAACTGCCACTGGTTCCCGACAACCTTACCACTCGGGTCGTCACACCCGACTAAGTCCATTCCTTAATGTGACTCTACTCACCAACATCAACCAGTATCCATCACTAGAGGGGAAATCCCTCGAATCTCAAGGTAATTCCCAAACCCTGCCACTCAAGGCATCCGGATACTCGTAGCCGCACAAATCTAAGCTCAACCCAACTGACCAAAAGGTCACCAATCCATACTATAGTCATCTAATCGCCATCCGGCCCAATAGGCCACCAACAACCGGCCTCCTCGGTCCACGTGTTCCACCAGCTCAACAGGGTCCTATCAGGCCCCACAGGCCGACTAGCCTACTCAATCATAGCTCACTGGCTACCATCCAGGTTAATCACACTAGCAAACATTCGACCCTATGGTCCAACACTCTATCCTTTCTAATTCAAATCCGACAAGCAATACCTCCAATCGCGTATCACCCTGGCACTTATCAATCGCTGCTAACTAACCACACATAAGACGTACTATCACTATCGCGTCCAGGTTGTTGACGGGTTGTTCCGCGTCGAGACATCACGTCCACAATCGCATCACACCACCCAAGTCGACGAACCAACGACTCTGGGAACTAAACCTCGCGGAGGACACACGAAACCTTTCTCTGATACCAATTGTCAGGACCCACCCCCAATCCCGAGGGATTAAGGGCTAAGTCCTGCTCCCATCTAACTTACGCACGACACGTAGGCTAAACTGTCTTTCAACCTTCTTGTGACACGTAAGTCGGACAAGGGATTCTCAAGCCACCAGTACAAAAGCTTCCAGACTTCCCAGAGTGTACAGAGTCTACTGTGGATCGCGCACGTGATATCTCCGTCTCTCTCAACTGACAGCCCGCACCGCAACAACCTAGAGGGTATCGAAAACATGAAAAGACTATGAGTGGACAAAAATAAAGTATAATTTAGAAAACAGTTAAATAAAACAAGTACATTTACACCCTCTGTTTAAAACCAATGCATGCATATCAAAACTATGTCATAAAATCATTCTATACTCAAGTTGTTCAAACCATTTAAGAAAAACCGAATTCATTTTCTTTTATCAATCCTTGGCCTCAGCCCAAAACTTTCGAAAACCGTATCATCCGGGCATAGCCCAAAACATCGGAAAACTATTATTGAAAACCATCAGCATCACGCCTCAGTGAAATCCAAACACATTTAAAACCACATTTCCATTCATCGAACCTGCTGGATCTATCCGAGTCTTTAAACTCCCAAGTCTTTAAACTCAATCCGGGTCTTTAAACCCAATCCGGGCCCGCCCCCGTCATAACATATCCAGGTCTTTAAACCCAATAACCAGATCCAGCAAATCCATTCCATAACCACTATCCATATCTGAATCCGCAATCTCATCAGGATCCCGGATCCAAACCCAGAACTCATATCCATATCCATTTCCAAATCCGAGTTCGAAACCATCATTCCGTAAGCTGTCATCCGGAATAACCATTCCGAACCCAAACCCGGAATCCACTTTCAAGTCGCAAATCGAATCCCGAATCGTCATCCAGAAATCCGATTCAAAAATCCGAAATCACGTTTCTTAAAACCACTTTCTGATCTGGGCTTCAAGCCCGAAAACACTTTTCTGAAATCAATTTTAAATAATTGATATTAAATCATATTTCAAATCCCAAAATCAAATCCTCAAAACCAGATTCAAATCACAACTTGATCGAAATCTCGTAAAACGTGCATTTTTGTAATAAGGTCACTAACTACTTCACAATACTCATACTAAAGCCCTGTAATTTTTCCGAATTTTTAACTAATTTTAACCGAGTCCTAAAATCTTTGGACATCCCGAAACCTATCGAGATGATGTCTGATCGACTTGAAACCAGTGCTAAAATGTTCGTTACACGCGCCCACACGCGCCGCCCAAAGGGGCTCCGCGTGGGCCTCGCGCGCCAGCACAATGTCATCTTCAACCTTGCTTTGACCCGGTCCAACCGGTTCACAGTTTAGGCCGAACCGGCGTGGCCGGTTCACGGGTCTATCTGGTCCAGTTTTGTCTGTTTTCCTCCCTAATGAATTTCCATAGCTTCTCTACACGTTTTCCTATTGATCTAACACTTTAAACATGAAAACAAGGACTGAACAATACCTGTTTGATCCACTGTCAAAACACCAACTTTTCTCCAAAGAGCTTCCATGGCTCCAGCACTGTTCTTCTCTGTTTTTTGGTCCTAACTCATTCCTGGGACCCCTAGAAACATGTTCTTATCAACCAATACGATTATTATTCCACTGAGGTCAACTTACCATAATCGAATTCAACTTAGCTCTTACTGGTTTCTTGACCTTACCGTCCCTTTCAAGCCTTGAAGTCGAGTCTAATAACTTCGTCCCATCATCTTTTCCAATGTTTGTTCTCAGATCATAAGCAATTTCTGTAGTTTGAGGAGCTGAATCCAAGACTAAACTTCCCTCTCTGTTTCTCATGGATAACAGCCACCACCCACGGCGGTGTTCGTGGCAGTTCCACCAAGATCCTCCTCACTAACCTATTTGGTCCCCTCATCTCTCATAACAGGATCAAGCCACCGTTCACTCTGATTTTCCACACAGTCACACCCAACCAGTGCTAAACTTTTCTCCTCGACTACACACAGAAAACACAACAACACGGCTCTACCCTATTTTAAAATTTTAAACCAAACATGTGAAGGGGCTGGAACCGACCAGAAGGGAGCCAAGTGTCCACATCCCCCTTCACCTGGTGAAAAATATCCAATCCTTTAGGGACAGATGTCCCCATCTAATTGCTCTCTCATTCCAAAGGTTGCCCAAAAGACCATTTTGCCCATGAGGCTTAAATTACCATTTGCCCCTCATAATCCCTAACCCGTAACTCTAATTCCCGAACTCCAAATGGTACATGCCGCCTGTCGTTGGAATCAGGGACTCGAGACCTACCTAGCGGTCCTCGAAGTTCGCCAAAATGACGTGTTACACGAAAAGTCAACCTTTTGCCCCTATTCGACCATATTACCAAAATACCTGTTATCTTCCGAACGTCATAACTTTCTCCTCGGATGTCGGAATCGGACGTGCCACCTGTCTATGAACTTGTGACATCCCGGACTACGTTTCGGTCATCGGTCAAAGTCCATTTGACAGCCCGAACGAAAAAGTCAACTTTTTGGCCCATTCCAAGGGTAAAATCGTCATTCTGCACCGTCCGTCCAAAAGCATCCAACTAATCCCCTATTAACGTCACTAATCCGTCATTAACAACTAATCTAATCCCGATTTTCTGGACGGGTTGTTACACGAGTTCACAATCAACGGGGCCTCAAGCCCGAATTCATAACCAACAAGGCACTCGGCCTGATCGTATAACTCAAATGGGCATCCGGCTAGATTTCTCAACCAATCAAATGGGCTCCAAGTTCGAGAGTTTGTAAATCAAATGGGTCGCTTGCCTGTGGGTAAATCAATTGTGGCTTACGCGCTAGTGCACAGTATCACCATCAGCCTCTCGGCGATCGGTCCGGCCGGTTCACTGGTTCAGCCGATTCCATGGTTCGGCCGGTCCAGTTGGACCGGAGTGACCGGTATAGCCTCCTAAACCGTCCATTTTTCGTCTTTTTACCTCCTAATCGATTCCATTCTTCATATTTCAATCCTAGAAATCTATTTGCGCAATAAAAACCACCTAAAACCTACAAAAACCCAAGGGTTCATTTTCCTCCTCACGGTTCGAGTTTCCCAGATTTTCCCCAGGGCAGCATTGCCCCTCTTAGCCATAAAAAACAGTCCCTACTCACTCCTAACAACCTAATAATCTTTTCCCGATCAACTAAAACCAGCCCTAACATTCAAGTCGCAAAAACAAGAAAAATGGCATAAACAGGTTTCGGGTTTACCTCTACACCTCCGCCGTCCACGGAGGCCTTGTCCTTGATTAGTCACCACCACAACATCCTCAAGTCACTCTCCGACTTCACACACAATCAGATGGGGGGTTTGGATTGGGTTCGAATGGGCTGATCAGGTTTGTGGGAAGATCGAATGATGGAAGGGAATGGGAAACTAATGCATGTATGTGATCATACTGGGCTCCATTGGGCCAGAAACAAAATATTTGGGCCCCATAATAGGAAAAAAGTCCCCTTGCCTCGTAAAACGTGCTATTCCAAATAGTTCCCTTGAACTTCCGTGAATCGTAACTTTTTCGTCGAACTTCTGAATTCGACGTGCCGCCTGTCTATGGATTCGTATCACCTCGATCTACGTAACAGTACTTGACCCTCGGTAATCGAACCTCCTGGGTCAAAAGTTAACTTGTTACGCTCGTTTAGGGGTAAAATCAAAATTTCGCCCTGAACGTCCATTAATCCTCGGCTAATCCGTCATTAATCCCTAACTAATCCCGATAATTCGGGACGGGTCGTTACAATCTTCCCCTCTTTAAGAATTTCATCCTCGAAATTCAAATCGACCCAATTCCACAACCAAACTGTGGAATTCCAATCATGTCCCACTATTCGAGTACTCTCGTGTACACGTACACGTCCGACCCTAAGTCATACTCATCGGTACGTACTGTCACCGGAGCTTCCCAAGCTCCAACTCGATCGCGAGAACCACACGTTAGCTCGTACATGCCACTAGAGACAGAACGTCGACACTCGTCGATCTCGCCTGTCACTCACTTTGACAAGTCAACAATACCAAACTGACATTCAAATGGCTTTTCGGCCTGACGACCTTTCTCAGTGATTTTTGCTGACTCCAGTGAGAGTCACAACAAGCCATACCACTCCGAACGAAATCGGATACCAAACAACTCCATTACCACTATAAGTCACAACCATCGTGACCAGCCGCATCGCTCGGCTCCATTGCTCTTCTGTTGCGCACTCTGATTCCAACTCACTCTCGAGTCTCGTATCATATCTCACCTTACTCAGCGAGCTCTGCTGACACCTAGACTCACCTTGAGTCTCAACTATCGTACTACTCAGCCTATCGACACACAGTCGACGCCTCACCCATCCTGGGTGTATCTTGATCCTTGATCGAATACTCGTCTCGGTAGGAAGAACACACAGTCACTAGGGTTCCTCTGGCCCACATAGGCCCGAACTCTCGGCTCATCAAATCTCTGAACCCTCTTCATCGACTCTGATCGAGCACACAGTATTCGACGTCTAATCGAGTCATCACTATGTCGAAACACATCTGAACATAATCCTTGTCGAACTGTCACCAACAGGACGCACATTCATACTCTCGGAGAACTCTCAAACCAATATACCGATTGACCGTGGTCAATCCCATCGTCCAACGTGCACAACACTCCAGTGCACCCCCATCACATCAACCCTCTAGGCGCTACTCGGCCTACTCCAGGACTACACTCAGGCAACGTCCAACTGCGTACTAACATCCACACTCCAGCCATGGTTCGGACCCCAACCGTTCGTCACCAGGCGAACATCAATCCATCACAATTTCTATCCTCATATCCAACTCGAGGCATCAACTATTCATCTCTTCCTGATCGATACCTATGTATCATCCTTATCTCGTACATACTCACGTAACTAATTCTAAGACAGAGCAATACTCCCTCACTAATCCAACCTCTGTCTTGCCATCTCTCCAACTGTGCCAAGAGATTCTTCCACTGTCTTACAATACGATTCTCCCTCATGACAACCAGACCTCAGTCTATTCGGCTCATGATCATCACAATCATCTCTATCGTATCGATCATCTGATCGTCACCACAAGACTCGATCCATAATACCGACACGAGTCCACTATGGGTCCAAGGTAGTGGACACTCTCGTCACATCAGGTGACGCTAAACACCATATGCTCTCTGAATCATTCAAATTTGACCTACAGCCTAGGTGTTTGGTTCTTACACCCTCTTTGAACCCTTTAGCTGTCATATCACTCCTCATCGTCCCATCTAGGGACGAATCCAGAAGAATCCAAGATTATGACATCAAGATTCATCCTATGTCATCCTCTGGCACCCAGCACTATCTACTAAAGAGTCACACTCAGTGACCTCGGAGTATCCATCACCAATACTAAATCAAGTACTCTCTTCATCGTCTCAATCACAACTTCTCTTGATTCTGAAGTTCCAATCACGTTGGAAACATGCTTCTTTTCCAATTACTGAGCTCACTCATTATACGAGCATCCCCGCGTCCTATATGCAAACGATTTCCAAGTCCTCAACTCAACCGGACACCATCCACGCGTCCGTGAATACCGTTTATGCACATCCAAAAGGATGTCAATTCATCTTAACCTGATGTACCGCTAGACTGAAGATTCACAACAGGCTCCTGCTGTGATCTGCAGTCAATTTCTACATAATACCATACTTGACCAACCGCCCCCTACGTCATAAGACGTCACTTACGTCATCCATTTAAACCTTTTCTATCTAATCAATACTTAGGCATTTCAACCTTTAAGGTTATCATTCCTGGGCACACGCTCATGCCTCGAGTCTCGGATCATCAGGGAACTGATCACCAAACCAAGTACTCCCAGTGCCTAACGAACTCACATGCTTGCCACACTGGGTACATCTATTATCCCGTCAGCATACTGGTTCGCACGTTCCAACTTTATGGGATTAACTCCAGCATTCACACTCGTGTGATCCGTCCAAGGATATCTAGGGCATCTGCCACTCACCCAAGTATATCCTGCTTATCTTAGTCACCTCCACAGAGGTAGCGTGGCAAGTGTGCCAACACCCCAAAGTCCAACACATCATCCCACGGGGACCACAAGGGGACGTGCCCTGCTCCCGTCTGACACCCAAAATAACATTCCAATTTTAACCTCAAAAGTTCAAATGCATAAATAACCAAATTAAAGTTATAAATCAAATCCAAATTTAACAGATGTCAGACAAAGGATGAAATCCAAAATTACAAGTTCCGAGCATGACTCTAAAATAATCCTGCGGGTCAAACCACCCGACAGGGCTTCAGATACGCAGAAGTAGATCTATGCCTCAGCCTCAGGATCCTCCTCTACCTCAGTAGCACAGCTTGGAGGGGTTACCAAAACATTAAGGGTGAGTGGGTCGAAACTCAAAGTTTATAAAACCGTTTAATAAGTAAAACATATAATTTACCCCTCCGTTTTCCAAACATACATGAATCAGCATTTAAAACCATAAATCATATATAATAACCATAAGGCATATAGTAAAACCATAAACATAACCACAGTCACTGCACTACACACTCCGATCCTGAAATCCCAGATGTCTGACGTCCCTGACGTCCAATAAGTCACAGTCCCAAGGCTACGCGTGCCACTCGGGGTCTCAATCCGAAGTCCAATCCCTGAACCCTGTCCGAGTATAGCATCCCAGATGCCTAGCGTCTAGACGCTCGACGTCCCAGACGCCCAATCATAGCAATCCCGTTCCTGAGTCATTCTACGGTCCAGTTTCCCCGTAGAATGGCCCATCGCAAGCATTGCGCTGTGACTACTCCGGTTTACCTCATCCGGAGGAAACAGTATAATATGAGTATATCACTATAGTGCAGTACCGAAATATAATCATTGATATCCACATGCATATATAAGTATAAAGAGTTAAAATCCAAAACCATACTCAAGTTTCACTAGACGGGTCCCAAGCCCAAACATCGTAAAACGTGCCATAATCATAATTTCAAGATCATCAAAACCATTTCTTGTTTCCAGCATGTGAATATATAAGTAAATCAGAAAACATTTATGCATGCAAGGGTTTAATGAATTCGGGCCAACTCACAGTACGATCCCTCTGCGAATTTGCGCGTACGGACCTGTTCCGGGATTATCGTACAATTCCTGTCAGTCCAAATCACACGTAAGGGTCACTACAAGTCCTTAATATTCATCAAAAAAAGTCCAAAACAGAAACCGGCTCGGGGAACCCGTCCGAACACGTTTCCCGAGACAACCGACCCTAAACTGACCCATTTATCAACCTCAGATCAACATGGTTATTTCACCAAAAATGTTCACAATGATAAGAGGATAAAAAGTCATGTTGATTGTGATCGGAGATAAGGCCCAACGCGCCGCCCAAAGTGGATGCGCGTGAAAGTCATGCGCCTGACACTATAGCTGCTACAGTGTCATCTCCTTCACCCGATAGCTTGCAATACGGGTATGCCACCCGTGGCTTGACCCGGTTAATTGACCCTCAAGTTCCACTCGATTTCACTCATTTTTTATCCTAACATGTTCATTAACCATCTAATTATAGTTCTGAGTCAATAATCAACCTCAACGGTCCCTTAAATGGACCTTCGACCAGTGATCACCCAAACGGGTTGATCACCATAACTCATTGATTCCAACACCAATATCAAATTAACTTCACAGTAAGCATCCTAGGGTTAAAGAACTAGAATGAACGATCAATTGTACCAGAAAGTACCTGGAAGTTGTCGCTAGCTCTGCAACTTCCCTGAAAACGGCAGCCTCCGTCCCAGCTCAACTGTGGCTGGTTTCCTTCGATTTCGATGTGGTTGTATTCCAAATACTCCCAGAAGGCTAAACCAATTCTTGGTTTGGTCCAACAAGCACCAGAAGTTAAACTCTGAATTTCCCTCCAATTTCCAGATTTTCGGTTTTCTCAGATTTTTCTCTCTAGCTCCCAGCCCTCACTTCAGCAGATATAAGTTCACTCAGAAACCCACTCAATTAATGGAACCGTGCTGTCCAACAGCTCGTGGAAGCCAAACTGTCCACTGAGAATTGTTTCCCACAAAAGTTTCGAATCTTGATTAAACAATTGGTGCCCATGTTGAGGAATGAATCAGCCATGTTCTGATGCCATAAAGGCTTAAACAATCCCTTCTTTCCAGCTCACAACCAGATTAATCAATTGGGTACTCAGAACCACCGCACACGGTGGTGCAGCACATGTTCCCCGCGGTTGCTACAGTAACCAGGGGTAAAGTGACCAAAATGCCCCCCAGTTCAAAAATTACAAAAATGCCCTTCACTTTCCAGACCCGTAAATCAGCCATCTGATGTCCGATTTTAGCGTGCCACCTGTCTACGGACTCAGGGCATCGAGTCCTACCTAACGGTCCTTGAGTCGTGTGAAAATCAGTTGTCAAACAAAAAGTCAACATTTTTGCCCCAATCGTCCAAATTACGGTAATGCCCTTGAACTTCCGATAGTCATAACTTTTTCCCTGATCGTCCGAATTGGACGTGCCACCTGTCTATGGACTCGTGATGTCCCGAACTACATCACGGTCATCGGTCAAAGTCTGTTTGACCCACCAATCAAAAAGTCAACAATTTGGCAATACAATTCACAGGGGTAAAAACGTCAATTCATTCATTAATTTACAATATTAAAATCCTCGAATTTTCGGGGTGTTACACACGTACCCCGTATCCTCGTCATGACTGACAAATCCCATCGTCACAATCGTCACGGCAACCTGACCTTATCCAACTCCATAAGACTCGACTACGTCCATCGATAGTAGTGTCTGCCACAACCTCGTGTAGGCCAATCTCAGCACGTCTGCCACAACCTCATGCAGACCAATCTCAGAAACATTCTGCTATCGAGACTCCAAATCCATGCGGTCGACTCACCATCGGTACCAACCACTCCACACACAACATCCACCGATCGGTCCACCTCAGGATCCGATCAACAAGTACCACACTCCTGGTAACTTGTCCAATCAATCACCTACTAGGATTATCACAAACCTGGCTGCCCGCTGCAGCCTAACCATCCTGACCGACCCCTCGCTCTCGACTCCGAAGAGTAGTCATGCCCCGTTACTAGTGTCCAACCAACCAGCAACCACAATCGGACGGCCTCGTCCTCTCGTAATAGTAAGGCGCCCAACCGCTGGCCTTTACAAGAACTTGGCCATATTCCGTGCCTAACACTGTACAAGTGCTACGTGCGCAATCGCACCCTATAGAGCCACACGACAACCACTTTAGGGCATCTCCTGCCAGTTAACATCCCTCTGGGATTCGACACACCGTACTATGGCATCTCATGCCAAATAGGGTCAACATTCCTATTCCAACCAGTCCCAACTAAGGTCATCGTACTCATGACTGCTCTTAGCAGTATAATCTCTAATCCTTGTAGTTCCATCGTGGACGATCCTAATGTCCGACCTCCACGGATTCTACTAGGCTCTGTTCCATAACTGTCATTGATACTCAACGGTCCCGACTTTTGGGTCGTCATGCAGTGTCTACTGGTCAACTAGATCCCATCTCCAGTAATACTACGGCTCTAAGCTGTTGGATTCACACGAACGTTGATCCCACTCGGGATCCAACCTCTCGGAGAACGTGGCATCCCATGCCAATTGAACCCTAAACTATCGTACCTCGTTGCAAACACAATCTAACTAGGGTTCGATTCCACTGAATCCTCGTACTAATACCCTAAATATCAGGTTGATGACGGGCTGTTACGACTGCAGAGACATCACATCCTCGACCTGCGCACAGAGTGATATGCAAAACGCGCTCTGATACCAACTTGACAGGACCCATCCCAAATCCTTCGGGATTGACATAAGACGTGTCTGCTCCCGTCTGACACGAAGTGCCAGACCAGGGATAATTCCGTCTTTAGCCCAACCCGGACTATTAGAGAGCGCCATGATCTGGAGGAGGAGTATGATGTCTCGGTCTCTACTACAGCCCACAACCGCGATCAACCTGAAGGGCATTCAAAACATCAATAGTCGTGAGTGGACAAAACAATCATTTTAATAAAAACATTTCACAAAAAGAAGATTTATGCCATTCACTGAAAAGCATCAATGCATTCGAAATCACTTTCCAAAACATAGAACACGGGGTCTTCGCCCCAAATCACTTTCCAAAACATAGAACACGGGGTCTCCGCCCCAAATCACTTTCCAAAACACGGGGTCTCCCCCCAAACCATTTTCCATAAAACCTCATATATATCATATACATATATACAACCCATCCTCGGCATCGAACATCTCCGATGCCAACTCGGGGCACACAGCCCCTAAGGAACACATCCCCGATATATGTCACGATTCATCTCTATATAAGTGAGCACACTACTCGGGGTCTCACTCCGAGTCTACCCTTAGGAATTATCCATCTAGGAGGCTTTATCCAACACCCAGGATCTACGACGTCTGGATGGCTGTCTCCGGACCCAGTCCGAGACCATATCATAAAAAACGAGAACTTGACCAAGAATACTAAGCCTCGCTGATCGGTTATGTAAGTGGTTTATAACGAATGCAACTGAAGTAGAAACTCGCCGTGACTGAGGAACGAGAAGACTTTGTTAAACGGTAAAAAACCAAAGAAGGCGGATGCTTTATGCTTGGTTTATTTGTTTGAAGGTTCGATTTTAACCCTACACAAGGTCCCTGTCAGCTAGCGGCCGAGCATAGATAAGTTGGTGGGATTCGTATGAAGTTGGTCATATTGAATGAGTTCAAACTGAACGCGAAGACCTTAAAAATATAAGATACTATTTGAAAGGGTTTAACTCATTCATTGATAATGCTGGTGTTGCTAGAAAAAGAGTACAAAAGGTTGGCCGTGGGCCGTTCACCTTATGGTGTGTTACAATGGGTAATTTATAGTAGTACTAGAGGTGGTCAACATTCCAGGGATGTGAAAGTGTCTTCCCTGCTGAAGTTTGAAGCTCGTATGTTCCTTCTCGGCATATCCTTGATACAGTGTATGGTCCTTCCCAGTTTGGGGCGAAGGTCCCTACTGCCTTGTCTCTGGTGCCCAGGTTAACCTTTCGAAGAACCAAGTCCCCCACTCTGAAACTTCGGTGTCAAACCCTGGAGTCGTAGTATCTTGCGACCCCTTTGCTTATAAGACATATTCTTCAGGTTGGCTTGTTCACGCCGTTTTTCCAGAAGATCAAGGTTGAGCGCAATCTGCTGGTTGTTGGTGCCCGGGTCATACGAGATGACACGGTATGATGTTTCCCCAACTTCCACGGGGACAACGACCTCAGTACCGAAAGCTAGGGTGAAAGGCGTCTCATTTGTGACCGTCTCGAATGAGGTTCAGTGAGACCAGAGGACGTCGTTGATGATGTCTGCCCATTTACCCTTGTCTTCGTCTATGCGCTTCTTTAGGTTGTACTTGATATTTTTCCTCACGGCCTCACCTTGGTCTTTGGACTGAGGGTGGGCAGGTGAGGCAAATAGGAGCTTGATGCCATATGTCTAGTAGAATTCCCCGAAGCGATTATAGCCGAATTGCATCGCGTTATTGGTCACGGTAGTATGCGGAATCCCAAAATGGCAGATGATGTGACGACCCGTCCCGAATTATCGGGATTAATGAAGGATTAATGACGGATTAGCGAGACTAATTGGAGATTAGACGAGGATTAGCAGACGTTCGGGCAAAATGACAATTTTGCCCCTGAAATGGGCAAAACGTTGACTTTTCATTCGGACGGTCAAATGGACTGTGACAGATGACCGTGACGTATTTCAGGACATCAAGAGTTCATAGACAGGTGGCACGCTCGATTCCGATGTTCGAGGAAAAAGTTATGACGTTCGGAAGTTCAAGGGCATTTTGGTAATTTGGGCTAAAAGTTGACTTTTGACCCGAGAGGTCCGATGGCCGAGGGCTAAGGACCGTTGCATAGATCGGGACGATACGAATTCGGACGTTCGACGGAAAAGTTACGGTTCACGGAAGTTCAAGTGCACTATTGCACGAATTTCGAGACGAGTAAACTTTTGGACTCTAGTGGGGCCCAGATATGTTATGGAGGCCCAATGGATGAGTGACACTTGTCACCCATCCACAGGCCACCCTTATATCTTCATGCATCGATCATTTTTTCTTCAAACCAAAACTCAAGCCCGATCTCACCATTTTTCCTCTTCTCTGTGCAACCCAAAACCCATCCAACCCAACCCCAGATGATCAGGACAGAGAGGCCAGAGAGTGAGGGAGGATGTTGGATGTTGGAGGCCAGCCTGGATGGCCAGAACCGCCATGGACGGCGGCTTGGAGGAGACAAACCCGAGAGGGTCCTCGGTAAGGTCCAAATTCCATTTTATTTCAATTTTCGCATCATGGTTGTTTTTGGATGATTAGGAAGTGGTTATTAGGTCCCTAGGATGATCCTACGATGTTTTGGAAGGGAGTTCACGGCTGAGAAAGCCCTGGGAAAAAATTGGAACCATTGAACCGTTTGGTTCAAAAATCAAACCATGGGATTTAGACGTTTTTGGTTGAGTTTAAGGATTGGAATTGATAGAAAACATCAAAATAGGAAGAAAGGAAACGAAAAGGAAGAAGTAGGATGAAAAATGGGGAGTCTAGATCTGTGAACCGGTCACGCCGGTCCAACTGGACCGGCTAAACCAGGTGAACCGGCCAGACTGGTCGGCTGTGTGTGGAAGATGATGAATAGTGCATAGGGACTTCTTGGGGCGCGTGAGGGCGCATGAACAGTAATGTGGGGAAGTGTTCAAAATATGAAATCATCTATTCAACGTAACAAACATTTTGGGACTGGTCTCTTGTCAATCGGACATTGTTTCGATAGGTTTCGAGCTGTCCGAAGGTTTAGGTTCGGTTTTAAAAATAGTTAGAAAATCGGGAAAATTATGGGACTTCAATGAGAGGTTAATGAGGCTATTAGTAACCCTCTAAATGAATTTGGACAGGTTCAGGAATCCCAGAGGCAACGTTTGACTCGAGAGACGATTATGGCACACGTATCGAGGTGCGGCTTCGAACGGTCTGTGAGTGGACCCTTCTTATGAATTCGATGCTTGCATAAATGTTTTATAATTGTTTTAATACATGTTTTGTGATGCCATGAGTAAGTTTGTGGTATCCTAGGATTTACGTATTTGCACGTATTTCGAGATTTCCAGTTTTATACGTTGCTTATACGTTCTAGGTTTTCAATGAAGGTTTTATGAATTGGTTTTGGATTAGGAAACATGAAATCGGGCATGAGACCCTTTTTGATTTACAAATTCTAGGACTTGGGGTCCATTTGAATTGACGAGGAATCGGACCGAGGGTCCATTTGTGTTATACGATCGGCCCGGAAGCCCATTTGGTTAACGATTCGGGTTTGAGGCCTAGTTAGGTGTTCTATCGGGCTTGATGCCCCGTTGATTTATGATATCGGGCCTGAGGCCCATTTAGTTGAGATATCAGGCTTAAGGCCCCGTTAGTTTTGAAATCGGACTTGAGGTCCTGTTAGGTTGTGGTTTCGGGCTTAGGGCCCAGTTAGTCGTGATATCGGGCTTGAGGCCCTGTTGATTGTGAAATTGGGCTTGAGTCCCAGTTTAGTTTATGAAATGAGTATTCGGGCATGAGACCCAGTTGAACTGAGGATTTAGGCCTAGACCTGTGAAATGGATTTGAATCGGATTCGAGGAATCCTGTTGAGATGAATCGGGTATGAGACCCAGTTGAAAAATGAGTTTTGAGAAAGAAAGTATTTGAGAAAGAAAGACAGAGATTTGAAATGATTGAACCCTCCATATTGATTATATGGTCTCCTCCAGCGTCGACCTGGAGAGTCACGATCCACAGACCAGAGTGGGTATCCCCATAGGGATTCCGATCCAGGAGTGGTGGTTACTTATTATGATGTGGTCCCGGACCAGATTCGAGATAAATGTGTGGACTAGTTCCAGAGAGAGAACTCAGACTAGATCCAATGATTGATCCTCCCAGATGGAGATTCCTGGGAGAAGACTCGAAGTGACACCCCGAGTAGTGTGCACACTAGTATAGATTAGAAATCGTGACTATTTCGGGGATGTGTTCCCTAGGGGTTGTGTGCCCCAAGTTGGCATCTTCTCGAAAGTGCCTAGGATGGGTTATACGTATGAATACGTATGTGATTTACAAAAAAGTGATTTGGGGCGGAGACCCCGTATGGTATGTTTTAGTACTTCACTGAGAATGGTTTTGGCCTGAGTCCCACTGGTGTTTGATTTGGACTGAGTTCCCACATGTATTGTTTTATGGATTTACGAGTTTTTATGATTGAGGGTCGGGGACCCATAAATGGATTTACGGTTCATGACGGTTTATGGGAACCGGGCATGAACCCTTGGAAAGGTTTTGATATGTTTGACAAATGATTTTAGGAACGTTTGATAAACGGATTTTGAATGCATGCATATGCTTTTATGAAGGGCATAAATGTCTTTATGCGAAATGTGTTTTTAATGAAATTATTATTTTGTCCACTCACGACTTTTAATGTTTTAATACCCTTCAGGTTAATAGCGGATGCGGGCTGTAGCAGAGACGAGACATCACTCCCCTCCTCCTACGATCCTGATGAACTCTGATAGCCCCGGCGAGGGCTACAGATGGAATTTTCCCTAGTCTAACACTTCGTCTCAGACGGGATCAGGCGGGTCCCACATTAATCCCGGGGGATTTGGGACCGGTCCTGACAGATGTTGTTCTGATACACGAAAAACTCGATCTGAGCTGGTGTAATTGATGCAAGGGGTTTCGCCTCGGCCCATTTGGTGAAATAGTCCATTGCCACCACGAAAAAGTTTACCTTTCCCCTGCCCTTTGACATCTGGTCGATCAAGTCAAGTCCCCACTATGAAAAGGGTCATGGGCTCATCATGGATGTGAGGTGTTCGGTTGGCAAGTGAGGAATATGGGCATGTCGTTGACACTTGTATCATTTCTGTGTGAGAGCAATGGCATCAGCGAGTATGGTTGGCCAAAAATAGCCCTGACGGAATGCCTTGTGTGCCAAAGTGTGTGCACCCGAATGGTCTCCACATATGCCTTCGTGCATTTCTCTTAGAACGTAGTCCCCCAGTTCCGGCGTAAGACACTTTAGGAGTAGGGTGGTAAAGCCTTGCTTGTAGAGGTGGTCGTGCTGAATGGTATAGCGAGCTGCTTGTCGTCTGACCTTCTGAGCCTCTAGCTTGTCGTCCGGGAGAGACCATCCTGCAAGTAAGCCTTGATAGGGTCCATCCAAGTTGGGCTGCTATTGATGGTGTATACAGGGTTCGGTCGGGTGCTAGGCCTGTGCTGGACTTCGACCAAAACCAGTATTCCTTCCTTCTCTTCCAGAGATGATGTGAGTCGGGTAAGGGCATTAGCATGGCTGTTCTCTGATCGCGAGATCTTTGCGATTTCAAAATATAGGAAAAACTAGAGTAGCTGCTTGGTGAGGGCCAGGTAAAGAGCCATGGACTTGTCCTTGGCCTCGAAGTCATCGTTTATCTGGCTGACGACTAGCTGGGAGTCGCTAAAGATACACAGTTGCTTGGCCTCCATGTCTTTGGCAAGACATAGGCTTGCTAGTAGTGCCTCATACTCCGCTTCATTGTTGGAGGCTTTAAAACTAAACCGGAGAGCATACTCGAGCTTGACCTGTTTGGGAGACGTGAGCACCAGACTAGCTCCTGATCCGTTGTGGCAGGATGAACCATCAACATACAGCGTCCAAAACGGGGGAGACAGTGGATAATGCTGGTTGTTCCCTGGTGGGAGATTCTCTTTGAGCAGCGTTATCGGGTGGCATGCACTGGGTGGGTTGGTAGGAATAGTCGGCGATGAAGTCAGCCACGACCTGCCGTTTTTCTGCGATTTTGGCCACATAGCTGATATCGAACTCACTGAGCATGATTGCCCATTTGATCAGTCTGCCCGATGTGTCGAGTTTCTGGAGGACCTGTCGTAGAGGTTTGTTGGTGACGACCTTGATTTCGTGTGCTTGAAAGTATGGGCGTAGTCGTCTTGCAGTTACTACCAGTGCGAGTGCCAATTTCTCTAGGTTAGGGTATCGGGTCTCGGCATCTTGGAAAACCTTGCTGACATAATAGACAGGATTCTCGGCCCCGGCCCGCCGGGTGATGAGGACGGAGCTAACGGTAGAAACAGATACTAAGAGGTAGACGAAGAGGTGTTCTCCCATCTTCAGTCTGGTTAGAAGTGGTGCACTGCTCATGTACCGCTTGAGCTCCACAAATACCTTGTTTCATTATTCTGTCCAGTTGATCTTTCTACGAATGCCTTTTAGTGCCTTGAAGAAAGGGGTGCACTTGTCTGTCGCCTTGGAGATGAAGCGGGTGAGTGCCGCCACTTGCCCTGTTAAGCTCTGGTTGTCCTTGTGTGTTTCAGGGGGTTGCATGTCTAGGATGGCCTTGATTTTTTCCAGATTGGCCTCAATTCCCCTCTGGATGATCATGTACCCCAAAAACTTGCCCGAGCCTACGCCGAAAACACACTTAGCGGGGTTGAGGCGCATTTTGTAGTCTTTGAGGACTTTGAACATTCTGGCCATGTTAGGGATTTGTTGATCTGCCGTTCTGCTTTTGAAAAGCATATCATCTACGTAAACCTCCATGGTCTTGCCAATCTGGTCGGCAAACATGAAATTGACGAGGCGCTGGTAGGTTGCTCCCTCGTTCTTGAGGTCAAAGGGCATGATAATGTAGCAGTAGATACCCAGGTTGGCCCGAGCCTACGCCGAAAACACACTTAGCGGGGTTGAGGCGCATTTTGTAGTCTTTGAGGACTTTGAACATTCTGGCCATGTTAGGGATTTGTTGATCTGCCGTTCTGCTTTTGAAAAGCATATCATCTACGTAAACCTCCATGGTCTTGCCAATCTGGTCGGCAAACATGAAATTGACGAGGCGCTGGTAGGTTGCTCCCTCGTTCTTGAGGTCAAAGGGCATGATAATGTAGCAGTAGATACCCAGGTTGGTCCTGAAGCTGGTGTAAATCTGGTCTTCTAGATTCATGAGGATCTGATTGTACCCAGAATAGGCGTCCATGAAGCTTAGCAGTTTGAGCCCTGCGGTGGCGTCCACAAGCATGCCGATTTTTGGGAGGGTGAAACTGTCCTTCAAGCAAGCTTTGTTCAGATCCGTGAAGTCAATACACATGCGCCATAATCCCATCGGCTTCTTGACGAGAACCACGTTGGCGACCCACGCGGCGTAGATAGCCTTCAAAAAAAAATTGGATTGCACTGAGCTTTATAATTTTGGCCTGCATGGCCAGTTGCCTCTCTACATCGAAGCTTCGCTGCTTCTACGTGATCGGCTTGAAGGAGGGGTCGATGATGAGTCGATGGCAGATCACGTCGGTGGAGATGCTAGGCATGTCCACGTAGGACCATGCGAACACTTCGACATTGTCCTAGAGGAACTTGATGAGGGCAGAGCGGATGTGGGGCTTCATCTTGGAGCCTATTCGAACCTAGCAGTCCGTGTGTACGTCGGAAAGAGGGATTGTCTATGTCTCTTCCACAGGTTCTACTTGGGGCATATGTGCCAGGTCACGAGGGTCCTCCGGGGGGCTGTCCCAGAGTTCCTCCATGTACTTGGGGTCCACGGGATCATCTCTGAGTGCCGACTCTATGATCGAGAGCGTCTCCATCACCTCTGGCAAGCGCTCGCTTGTTTTGGTGAGTGAAGTGGCATAGCATGTTCTGGCGAAAAATTGATCTCCTTACACCTGGCCCGTTCCATAAGGTTTTGGGAATTTCATCAATTGGAGATGTATTGATACGATGGCTCGCATCTGGTTGAGCAGGCCCCGGCCGAGGATCACGTTGCAGGCTGTCAGGCAATCGACCACGAGGAAAGTGGTGAGTGTGGTGGCAGTCTGAGTGTCAGTGTCCATGGTGATCGGCAGAGTGATGATACCCTTGGGTAGAACAGAGTCACTTGAAAAACCAAGAAGGGGCGAGACCTTGTAGTCCAACTCCTTCTTGTTCAAGCTCATCCTTCAGAAAGCTTCCCAAAAAAGGACATTTTCTGAACTGCCGGTGTCGACAAGGATGTGACCTACGTCGCAGTTGGACAATAGTGCTCGGACAATAAGGGGGTCGTCTTACGGGAACACGATACCTCTTTCTTCTTCCTCGGAGAAGGTGATCGCTTTCCGTCCGATCTTTGCTAACTTACCTGGTCGGCTGGCGCCGATGCTAAGTACTTGCTGGTTGGAATGTGAAGCTCTACGGAAGTCTTTTTTTGCTCGGTTGGAGGTGAGGAGAGAGGATGAGGTTGGCCCTCCGCTGATGGTGTTGTTTTCGAGGCGTGCAGGGGCCGCCTGTGCCCGAGGTAAAAACTGGTCGAGTCTGCCTTCGCAGACAAGTTGCTCAACGATGTCCTTGAATGCGATGCATTCTTCAATGGCATGACCATTGTACTTATGGTACTGGCAAAAGGCCTCCTTGTTGACGATAGGCCGGTAGTTTGGGTTCCTCGGCTTTGCCTTTGGGATCATCTCTTCCACATTCAGCATAATATGGGGCTAGTTGGGGGCTGGCTGACCAGACATGGTTGGTTTTGAATGAGGCAGATTAGTTTGATCTTTAGTCAGGCCGACCAGCTTGGGTATGAGCATATACAAATCATGCACGACTCATTTTTCACAACTTATCATATAATTAGTCTTAAGAAAAGCTAACTAATCTCGGTTCAAAGTTTCCAAGTTTCCAAGTTAGAGTTAGGGTTTGTCTTTGTGCATGCTAGCTTTATAAAAGAAGGGCATAATAGACATGAACGAGGTATATTGCTTTCACAACTTTCAATTCCTTAACATCAAAGCCACTATTGATGTTGGGTCTTGTTGCGTTCCCAACTCCCAAGTTTTGTTGAGGCTATTGAAGATTGATCTACCAAGACTTTGCCTTAGTTTTGATCTATTCAAACTCATTTCATTTGTTGCGTTACATGTGTTGTATTCGTGACCTAATCTTGATAGAGTCGATTTTCTCATTAGTCATATTCTGCCAAAACTCCTCATTGATGTCTTGATGCTCTCATTCTGATAGACTGCACAACCCCGTCCCAATGAGTATCAAACGGTTGGGCCCTCAGGTCTGTGGGCTTACTAGTCAATGGACAAGAGGGTTCAAAGTGAAACTTGATAATCCATACAACTTGCGTTCAAATTGGTGGTGGTCGTCCATAAGAATAAGAACCGCTCATTGTTAGCATGTTGAGGTTTAAAACATTGTGTTTAAATAATGTTAGTAACCTTTTTCTAAAGGCTCAACAATAAATATTGTCTTCTAAAAGATTTATGTAGTTTGAGGCCTTTCGCATTTCTATGCAAAACAGTAAAAGCCATTTTTTATTGTATTTAACTTTTTAATACACCAAATCTGTAAGGCTCATTTGTCGTTTTACAAAATTGTTTTAAAAATATTGTTTTGTAAAACGAAAACAATAAATAAGATTTTGTGTTTTTATTATTTAACATTGTGTTTGATAGTTTACTTTGATTATGATTTTGTAAGAATGAAAAAAGAAAAAGAAAAACCAAATATATAAAATTTTAAAAAAGTAAATACGCATTAGACAATAATTTTCAAATATAACTTTTGAGATGACGGTAGTGGGAATAGTAATAGGAAAGATAGTAGTGGTGTGATGAAATTAATGGAGGTGGAGGTGGTGGGAGTGGCATTGAAGGTGGTGGTTGTGGGGTGGAAATGGAGGTGATGGTGGGGTTGGGGCGAAAGTGGTGGTTGTGGTGAAGTGGCGGTGTGATGGAGTGGTGGTGGAGTTGGTAAGGGCGGTGGTCATGATAGTGGTGGTGGTCGTGAAGATGACAGTGATTAGAGCCGTTGCGGTGGTGGTAGTGATGGTTATAGTTCCACAATATATATGTGAGAAAATCTATACAAAAACTTGTTCAAATGAGTCCCAAAGTTTATTTAATTTTTTTATTTTATCAAAGAGTACCAAAGTTTTGAAGGTGACAAAATAACGCGAAAATAATTCAATTCTAATATTGACTTTGACAGATTTTTTTTAGAAATTAACAGAAAGATAATGGAGGCAACACGAGACATATTTCAAAAATTACATATTCTTAAACATTGACGTATAATTCATAATTTTCTTAATTTCTTGGGTGATTGTTTTGAATGAAAATTTAGAAAGAAAATTCAAATGCGCGTTGGATCCTCTCGCTGTGTGGCTACAGTACACGTGGTCGTTGTCACTTGTCAGCCTATCATGTGCTTCTTCGTCTTCCTGAATTCAATGTCAGCTTTCCCCATTTTGAACTGAAAAGGCCCCGCAACCCCCCACTACGCTACACTACAAGTCTACAACTACATACATAACTCTCCTCCTCCTCCCAAGTCCCACTCGCAGCCAATCCCATTTCTCTTGTTGACTTTTGTTCCACCATTTTCACACCACCCACTTGACTTCACCATTTTCAATTTCCATAGACTCCACAAATAAACAAAAAGAAAAACAAAGGCAAAGCATTTCAGTGGCATGTAGCTTTCAACAATGGGCTGCTTCCAGTCCAAAACCTCACACCTCCCTTCCCCAGAACAAGACCCTCCTGCTCCAGATCCAGGTTCTCCTACTCTTTTTCTTTAATGGGTTCATTTCAAATTTTCAATAGTTTTTTTTTTTCATTTTGTTTTTAACAAAAACCCAATAAAATGAATTATACAAGCAAAATGATTGATTGGTGTAAGTTTTTGATGTGGAAGCTAAAGTAGAGGAATTAGAAGATGAACAAGCAGTTCCTGCATTCAAAGAGTTCAGTCTAGCAGAGCTCAGAACAGCCACAAATGGGTTCAACTCAGAACTTATAATCTCTGAGAGTGGAGAGAAGGCACCCAATGTTGTTTACAGGGGCAAGCTTCGCAACAATCGAGTAGTCGCTATTAAACGCTTTTCTAAGCAATCTTGGCCCGATCCACATCAATTTTTGGTATGCCTTTGCTACTGAGTTGTGTGCATTTTTTGTGTTTGTGGTTATCTCTCACTTGTGACTGTGTGAGTGAGTCCTGGCTGATGGAGTTGTTTGCGTTTGTATTGGATGTAGGCGGAGACTTCTGGGGTTGGAAAGGTTAGGCACAAAAGATTGGTTAATTTAATCGGGTGTTGTGCTGAGGGAGATGAGAGGCTGTTGGTGGCAGAGTACATGCCTAATGATACGCTCTCCAAGCATCTCTTTCACTGTATGTTTCTATCTTCTTTTCACACTTTGTGCATATAAAATCTTTGATTTAGGAAAAAATCCGGGTTGCTAACTTTCTATACCTTCATATTGGCATATATAATATGGTTTAGTTTTTCCTTAGTCATCCCTTGAATTGCAACTCATTGCAATGCTCTGGAACTGATTACCAATCATATATCAATATGGCTAGCCATACACAAGGACCCTCCCTAATCAATTAGCTCTAGATATAGTCCTTTTTTCAAGTGTGAATTGTAAGTAACTTAAGTGTCCTATTTGTAAGGCACACTGTGTCAAGTGAGATGTCCATAGAATTTGGTTCTGTTGCTAGGTTTCAAACTCTAGTCATTTCTGTCGTTTATTAATACTTTTCATATCCTTTCTTTACATTTTTAGTTTTAAGCTGCCCCTTCCCTACCCCCTTACTCCCAAAGGATGCACGTACTTCAATGTTAACTTGTATCAAATCCATGTCCTAAATTATAAATCACCAATGTTTATTTCAGACGATACTGAGGTTAGATTTGCAATGATGATGTTGTGAAGGCTAACTTAGTGGTGGTCGTGGTATATCATTTCTGCTGTTGGGAATTCCCTGCACTCTGCTTGAGTGTGTTATTTATAATAAGCCTTTACTGCCAATTATGTTAATCCAACATGAGATGCTACATTACCGTTTCTATGGACAACCATTTATTAAGTAAACTCTCATATGTAACCTTTACATTTCTCTGGCTTAGCTTACTGGATCATGATTTCAGTTGCTATTCCTGTGCGTAATCTGATATGGTTGGGCATGGATAACATGATTGCGCCTTTCCTTTTCCTTTGATTTTTGTTTCTTTCCTTCCTCATCTTTCTTTTGCATTTAAGCTTCCAATTGGAGGTTCATTTTCCTGCGCTGAATGATCATTAGTTTTGTTGGCATTGTTCGTCCCAAGTCTTTTGCGTTTCATACTTGTGGTAACGTATATTGTAGGGGAGAAACAGCCATTGTCATGGGAAATGCGAGTAAGAGTTGCATACTATATTGCAGAAGCCCTGGATCATTGCAATACAGAAAACCGAAAACTGTATCATGACTTAAATGCATACAGAGTTCTCTTTGATGAGGTACACATTATTTAACAGAATGCTTTAGTGCTTCATTGACTTCTAAACCTAATTTCGGAATTGAGAGTAGTTATTTTTCATTGATTTCCACTATATTCAAATTTCAAATGCAAGCAGTATCTAATGGAAAAATCATATATTTGCAATGCCCTTGACACTTCATAAACCTCAAAACCTAACTATTGAAAATTAACGTGGGTATGCAAGCAGTATCTAATGGAAAAAATCGTATATTTACAATGCCCTTGACACTTCATAAACCTCAAAACCTAACTATTGAAAATTAATGTGGGGTGTACTGAAACTTTCGTTGTTTATGCACATGCATGTATGTTTGTATTCATCTATGCACTGCATATGACAAATTAGCACAACTATGTTGATAACTATAATCATTGTTTTTGTATTTTCCTTTCAT
The DNA here is from genome assembly GCA_032719365.1 of Prinsepia uniflora. Classification (NCBI taxonomy): domain Eukaryota; kingdom Viridiplantae; phylum Streptophyta; class Magnoliopsida; order Rosales; family Rosaceae; genus Prinsepia; species Prinsepia uniflora. Next base: position 9,586,787 of record CM064866.1, read on the forward strand.
CTTGATAGTGAATTGTTTTGTGTGCTTGAGAAAAGATTGTTGGTTCAGAAACATAATCTAATTAATTGTACTTGAATCGCAATATTTCTATCTGTGGATTATTCTCATTGGTTCTCACTTTTAAGGGGAAAAAAGCCTGCCTAGTTACTCTGTGATAAGGGAAATCTTAAGGTTCTATATGTCTTTTACGTGGCCTAATTCAGTAGACTGCCTGTGTGTGATCAAGTAGTTCTTATGAAACTTCATAGAAAAAAAAACATCCTTCAGAACTTTCTGAGGTCCTTTTGGTTGAATTGCTCTTCCCCATAATGGGGCACATTTTGTGGAGTTAATATTTAACTTAAACCAAATTATTGTTGTACTTAATTTTTGATTGGATCACAGGATGGCGACCCACGGTTATCGAGCTTCGGTCTGATAAAAAATAGCCGAGATGGAAAAAGCTATAGCACTAACTTGGCTTATACCCCTCCTGAATTTTTGCGGACAGGTAAAATTTTAAAGTAACTTGCTGAACCATGATAATTTCTACTTAGAACCCAAAAGAAAACCAAAATATTAAAAGAACAAAGAAGCTGTTACAGATGGTAAGCAATGGAGACTGCACGGTTGAGAGATAGATAAAGCTAACTATCTCAATGTCTCCAGGGAAACCTGTGAAATTAAGCGGCAAGAAAGTGGGTCAGAATGTGGTTAGGAAACTAAATTTCATTAATTGGAAAGGAAGCACATCATAGTGGTGAAGCTACATATGCTGACCCTGATGAATGAGAAACAGAAACCTGCTTAAATCACTGACAATTTTAAAATCTCGAAAACTAACTGGCAGCAGCACTGTGTGATATGTTTTGGATAACGATCTCAAAGAAAATACCATTATTCGTTGTAAATAATGAAATGTTTGGTTTTTGCAGGCAGGGTCATTCCAGAGAGTGTGATCTACAGTTATGGAACCGTTCTTCTTGACCTTTTGAGTGGAAAACATATCCCTCCAAGCCATGTATGCATTCTTCTCATGTTTTATCTTTAATTTTCTTCACTCTCTCAAGTTTCATGGAATTTAAATCTTTAGTTCAATCAATTGATATTTATATTTGTTGTCAAATCACGCTGTCGACACTGATAGAAAATCTAATGGGAGAGAATGGGTAAGTTATAAGGTAAAGGTAGGAGGGGTTATAGCTTAGATGTTGGTGGTAGTATCCCAGCTAAAATTCCTCACAATACAAAATGTATGTGTGGCCACATTGCAAGTTTCCACTTGCAGCTTCAGTCTATAGATCTTCAGGTGAAAAAAAAAAAGAGTTAAAAGATATGTTTTTGGGGTAATACTAAAGAGATAATGGTTTAACCTATAAATACTGTGAGGATCTTTCCTTAAATAAGCATCCTCGTAATGTTTCCAAACACGATTATGTAGCTCCACTAGTAGGGGTAAGCATTGTCTGTTTTGTTGTCTGAATTGGATCACACTAAGACATTTAATTCTTTTAGACTAATGATATGTCTACATTTACATGAACTAGGGATGGAATACTTGCATCATCTGCATATGGAATCAAGACTAAACACTTGAGCATGGAGTACAAGGAAAAAATGGAGTACGGAGATAGCTATAAAAAATGTTAAACAGTTGATGTACCAAAATGTGCGAGGGATCAACTTGAACAACAAAATTCACCAATTATTAGTTTATGTGTTATACAAAGGGCTAAACTATCTCTCAAATCTGTCAGTTCATCAAAAAATTATTGGGGTCTATTGAGGGCCATATAGTTGGTTGTGAATACAGTAGCTCGAGACCCCATTAGCGTAATTATGGATCATGATTGTTGCTACACTGCTAAGTAATGTCTTCTTGACTGAAAATCTCATAGTCTCTAAGCAATGTTCAATATGTTATTATGTTGTTTCATCTCCTATAATGATTAAGGCACTCATGTCACTTACATCTTACTTTGTGGAATTATGTCTCTTCTTGTTTCCTAGGCATTGGATTTGATAAGGGGAAAAAATTTGTTATTATTAATGGATTCATCCTTAGAAGGAAAATATTTCAACGAAGACGCAACTGCATTGGTTGAATTGGCCTCAAAATGTCTTCAATATGAGGCTAAAGATCGACCTGAGATCACATTTCTTCTTTCAGCAATAGCTCCCCTCCAAAAGCAGACAGAGGTATTTTGAAAAGCCTTTAATCCTGATTGCAAGTGACAACTTGGTAATTCATTTTTTTTATGCTTACTAAGATTTTCATTTGTTCACATGGTCTTTTTAGGCTGCTTCACTTGTCCTAATGGGTTTAACGAAAACTCCAGTGGTGCTGCCAACCATGCTTTCTCCCCTGGGAAAGGCTTGTGTAAGGATGGACCTTTCAGCAGTTCACGAGATATTGCTAAAAACTGGTTATAGAGATGAAGAGGGTGCAGAAAATGAAGTGAGTTCTTTTCATTTTATTATAGGTGAACCAAATATATAAGGAAGTACCTAGAAGTAAACCTATTAAACAATGGAACAATACAACCTTCTGCCAGAAAATAAAGTTTCTCGAGAAAATGCAATCATTTTACCTTAAACATGGTTTGATGGTCCACAACAGTATTTGTTTATCCTATATTGCATATACTGAAACATATTCTTCTATCTTAAAATATGTACTTAGTAGTTAGTACCACTGTTACTTTTGTATAGTTTCAAAATGTGGATTGGACTTTATAATACCAATTGGTACCTACTCATAGTGTAGGTTGTCCTTATAAAGCTTAAGGGCCCCCTTTCCCTCGAGTTTGCAACCAATCACTTTAATGTGGTGTATGGTTACTTTTCTATACAATTTCACTATTTTTTATTTATTATTTAGTTGTAGCTTTAACTCTTTTTTTTAATTCTTGTTGGTTGTAACCTTATACCATGACCCTACCCTCTTCATTGCAAATGTACTCAATCTGAAGCTGTCATTTCAAGAGTGGACACAACAAGTTCAAGAAATGTTGAACACCAAGAAAGTCGGTGATATTGCCTTTAGAGACAAGGATTTTAAAAATGCCGTGGAGTATTATTCAAAGGTATTATTCAAAAGTATTAATCTCTGTAGCAGAATTTGATTCTATGATGTCTCATTGTATTTAGAAATTGCCATTAGAATAATGCTAGAAGAACCTCATTTTGTACCACATCTCTGATAGAGAGGTAAGGCCTGCCTATGCAAGTAGGTCCCGCCAACATTAGAGACGTGGTCTAATATTGTGTTCTCCCTAGCGTTTTTGTTTTCATTATTAAACTCTTGAAATAGGATATCATTTTCCTTGAACCCTTGTTTAACTTCCTGGCTTTCAAAATTTTGTTGTCTTCTAACCTGCTCTTTATAGTTTATACTCCTATTTAGTATTTGATCATTGTCAATTGTACAGTTGGTTTCAATGATGTCTGTGCCTTCTGGTACTGTATTTGTGAGGCGAGCTCTCTCGTACTTAGTGATTGGACAACCAGAGTTAGCTCTGAGGGACGCCATGCAAGCTCAGGTGTGTTTGCCTGAGTGGCCAACTGCCTTCTACATGCAGGCTATTGCCCTCTCCAAACTGGGAATGGAAACTGATGCTCAGGACATGCTAAACGATGGAGCTTCCTTTGAAGCAAAGAAGCAAAACAGCTGGCGCAATTAGATGATCTTCGAGTATTTTGTCCCCTGTTTCATTCAAATGGAAGCAGGCTTGATTTAAAGATTGAGGATTTTATTTTGACACCCTCATCTTCTAGTTGGCAAAGTAGCTTTACACATGTATAAGAAATTACTTTTTAGAGTAAGAAATAAGTAACTAGATGTGTAGTCAGCTGTTCAACCCAAATTACCATTTTCAGTTCTCTACCATGGATTTTTATATGCATAGGCAATTTTAGGTACCGATTCTGTGACAATTTTTTTGTTTGTTACTGTGGTTTGCCTTTTCCGTCAACAGAAGATTGTGACAATCTCCAAACCTACTTGTCTTCTGTGCCAGGCGAGTAGAACGTGTTCTTCTTTCGCGGAACAATGCTAAAAACATTTTTCTTTTGGTTTCTCTTACAATGTGGGAATCTGTTGGTCATGGCTGAGATGGTTTGTTGGGTTTAAAGTTTCTAGTTGGGCTTTTTGTTGTTCCCTTCTGTTGGGTTTCCGCCTTTCTGGGTTTGTTGTATCTGTTGCCTTGTTGCCTTCCATGACTTTCCTTTTTTGGGTTTGATTTTCATTTTATGAAACAAATATTGTTGAGACGCTAAAAATGCAGTCTTTTTTATGTCATCACATGTTTACAACCTCAAAGATTTGCGTGGCTCAAATCATCCACCAAGGGAAAAAGGTATTCCCAATTCAAACGAAGTTGCCCCCATAGATATAACTGCCAATAATATATGGGGGAGCTCAAAAATTTCTGAAGTGGGTATTGTAAGGTCTAGCATCGGTTGGAATAGGGCCACGCCAATAATGTCACCATTATCCTTAAAAGTTGATTATGAAACAAGGATCACCAATAATGTCACCATTATCCTTAAAAGTTGGTAGAACCACCAGGGAAATGGCAGCATGTTCTTGAAAGCCAAGACCACAAATCCATGGAGAAGTAGCATTAGGTTCTGGAACCAAAGGGTCTAGAGTTTCTGTTCTGTTCCTTCTCCTTAAAACATATTTGGGGGCCATAACTTCTATAAGAGACAAACTATAGGACGAGATGATTTAGGGTTTATAGCAGGGATGGTCAGAAGAAGGAGGAACTAAGATTAACAACCAAAAACGCAGAAAGTGGGTTTGACAAAGGCATAATATTTGGTCAAGGTAGATCCGAAAAGTTTTTAAATCAAAACTTTTAAATTCATGGGGCAATATTTTCACCGGAAACATCCACTCTAGGCCTGAGGCAAATATCCAGCAAAATTAAAGACCCAACTCTTTATAGGTGCAACCCAATCTATGCCTACTTGAGAACATGAGGAAGTGGGAATGCAAAAGAGGGAAATTGACCCTGTCGAAGGTAAAACTGTCATAAGGTGAGGGAGAGGAACTCGACAAGCCGAGTTCACTCTCAACTGCCTATAAAAGGAGAAAAAAAAAACTATTCTCAAGGGGCAACCAATCAAACAAACAAACAAACTAATTGATCAAACTCAATCAATTTCAAAATAAATGCAAGCCTCAAAAGTTTATTTGTCCAAAAGCTCGCATTTTGAGGCACGACCTTTTTCTTTCATTCTAGGATCAAAATTCGGTTTTCTTTTCAGCCTCTCTCTCAATTCTTAAACTAAGAACAAGTAAGCTTTCCTTCATTTCGGCTTGTATCCCAAGTTAACTTTGAAGACCCCCAACACTCACCTTCATCGTGACTTTCTTTCATACTTAGTTTTGAAGGTCACCTAGCACCAACCTCATCCTGACTACTGCTCAAATCAGTCTTTGAGACATTTAAACACTCAATTCTCGATGTCATAATGTCTTCTGAATACTTTGTCAACCTATGACATGATTTTGTTCGATGCTCATCCAGTTGATGATTTCTAGAACATCGTGCCTTCTGAAGGTTTGATTTTAAAATAGATAATTTACTTTCAACACTTGTAATTTATTTTCTACGTTCAATACTTTAGCATATACTTTCTAAGTGTTTGTATTTCACCTTCGTTATAATACATCATATTTATTTAAGTTTGATTAGGATATTCGGGATATACTAACCAATGTGTTTTATGGCCGATTCTAACTCATAAAACCATCCTCGTGCTCTGGTTCGATATCATCATTCAGACTTAAGAAAGTTTGTCTGTTTAACTACCACCTAATCAAATAACAAGCTGCTACTATAAACATTTCAGACTTAAACATAAACTGAACCTAGGCTAGATTGGAAAGAAAATTTATTAAAGTCCTTGCATACATCGAGAAGAATGCATAGAAAAGAGCAACGCAAACAACTTTGCCCGCTTTCCTCACAATCATTTGATTAAAAGAAAGATTCTTAGACTGCAAACGGAATCCTTCCAAACTGTCTAATACCAGCTTCTACCAGTGGCATGCTTACCATAATCAATTTTGTTCTTGTCCAAGAGAAATCTAGAAACTTTTAAGCTGGTTTAAAGCAAAGGACAAATCTTACAATTAGGGTATTAACCCTACAGAACTAATACATCTGATTTTGAGTGAAATGGTTATGAATTAAGTGGACATTGATTTGCCATGAGTTATCATTTATACCTTCAAATAGTTATCTTTACACACCCAAGTTCTGTTGTGAATAATAAACCCTAAGAGAACAAAATTTAACAAGAAATTAGACAACTAGTTAATAAATAAATTCACTAATAAATAATAAACCCTAAGAGAACAAATTTTACAAGAAATTAGACAACTAATTAATAAAGAAATTCATTAATACGTAAAGTAAAAGAGAAAATCGGGGCTTATCTCATTCGTTCATGTTATAACTTTCTTGTATTAACTGTTTGAATTTGTTAAACAAAAAACAAGCACTATAATGTATCATTAACTATTCAATAAATGTAGTTCGTCACATTTTATAAAAAAAAATAAAATAAAAAATAAGAGCACATGAGCACACTAACCTCACGCACTTAGACTACTTCCCAAAATCATTCACACTTTAAATTATTAAAATTTTAAACTCTTAGTCACAAAGAATTTATTTTTTAGGCAAATAAATAGACAATGTGATTTTTTCTTGATATTACAAATAATGTTGACAATAATAATCGAATGACAAAATTCCTAAAAAATTTGGGGTTCGTTTTCAGTTGTATAAGTGTAACCAAAAAAAAAGAAAAACCGTAATTTCCGTTTTCTTTTTTGGTTTTTACCGTTGGAACCTGAGAATGTTCGCTGAGTGTTTGTCTAGTCATACCAGGTCAGCAACATAACGTACAAAATTGTCCTTATAAAACCATCTTTCATTTGTAAGAAATCCACTGAAAAAAAAAAAAGATTTTCAGCCAAAAAAAATATTGACGTCGGAGAAAAAGAGGCGGCATTGATCTTTCTCACTTGAGGCAATTTGCAACGTCTCCTCCTCAAGTTTCAACGCCGCCTCCTCTTTTCTTCTTTAAATAACGAAGAAAAGTAAAGTGAATAAAAGACACAGCGAGGTCAAAACACAGTCGGCCCCCATTCACTAGCATCTTTCCTCCTCAAGCTCCTTCGATTTCACGGTAAATTTTTTCTCTCTTTCTTTGAATTTTTCCTTCCCTCAATCTTTTTCTTTCAAGTTTGGGCTTTGTTTTTGTCTTTCTCTCAATCGATGATTGTTCGTTTGAATTAATTCAAAATCTGAGAATTTGTGTTTCCTTCAATTGGATATGTTTTTCTTATCCTTTCTTGAAAGGAAGACATGGGTTTTGCATAATTTTCTCCTCCCTTTGATGGGTTGGTGGCTGATTTTCCAGATTGTTCAAATTTGAGATTTTTAATTTTTTTAGTTGGGATATGATATGCTTCGACGGAGGAGGGTAAATAGATGTTTGTTATTTTGAAGTATAATTCGAAGTCGGTTGTATGGAAGGAGGGTTTTCTTTCAAAGATGGCATGTAGCTAGAGTAGAGATATAGGTTTTGCCCTTTCTTTACTCGGTGCTTGTACCTCTTACAGTTGCTGGTTGTGCCAAGAAATTTGATATTTTCATTTCTGCAAATATCTTATAGTTTGAGGTTTGAAAGTCTGAAATATGTGGTATTTTGTATGATGGGAATGTGCTATATTATGTGTTATTGTTCCTCTGTGAACTAGGGTGTAAATCACTGATTTGGCTGGGTTTATTGAATTCATGGACAACTATTAGTTGTGATTTTGGGTTTAATGTGTGGATGCTGATTTGCGATTATACTTGTATTCGATTCGACACCATAAAGATTTATAATGCAATATGAAAGTGAAACATCGAAGTGGCGACTCTTGCATTTTGAGCACCTCAAAAAGTCACTGAACTCTGCTTTCTTCACATGTTCCAGAAATATAAATGTGCTGCTGCTTTCAGCTATTGGATTCCTGCGCCGTAAAGGTTTTTGATGATATGCATGAAAAAAATTTCGGATGCCGGATTTTGAGTTCCTCATAATACCCTTATTATAAAATTGTCTACTTGGTTTCAACTTCTAGTAACATGTTTAGTAGATCTGCTGTTGACAGCTGTTTGGATTGCATTTAATTATTCGGGACATGTGTGATTCATTGTCAATAGCTTGTTGGGGTTTTCTATCATATCTTGGTGTTTCATGACTATATACTTCTTTTTGGAGCTTGGCTACATGTTGTGATATTTGTATTTCTTCTGAACTTGAGCGCTAAATTTCCTATTTTTTATGGCTTTGAAATCTATTGACAGTTTTGTGACAGCATTGTGGTAACCTACTTGAAGTAGTGGGAACTTCCTGTGAACCTCTGTTAATACTTGAACTTAATTGAAATTTAATCCTATATCGTGTCGCCATTTTAATCGTATTTCCAATTGACATTATATGTTTGGATACATGCAGACCAAAACAGTTCATACATTATATGGATAAAGCAACCCGTGGGCAGGAGACTCCTGAAGAAGTGACTCGTGAGTCGCTTATTTCCATTTCTTACTGTGAACCAGAGAAGACTTCTCTCCCTGCAAAGCTCTCGTCTGGAAAGTTGAATGGTGAAGCTCTGGTTGGATCGATAGATTCCGATGAAGGCGAGAAGTTCAGGTCTGAGCTGATCTCTATCTCCTACACAGAGTCACCTGAAGTCGGAGGCTTACCGGTTGCCATGGCAGGACTTAACAGCTAGGCTTCAAGTTCAATAGAACCAAGTAATACTGTTTGTGTGTGTGCATGGACTTGTGTTGTTCTCTGGAAGTATTTACAGCTTCTGTAAAATAAACCTCACGGTAACTTGGGTCAATGAAAATTCTTGTGTTCTCCATTTTAATTACTTCCCCTTAAAACTTCCAAGCTTCGCTCACAATGCTATTGAAACTCTCAAGCTTCACTCAATTATATCATGGATCATATTGTTAGGCCTCCCTTGCAATGAAGAATCATCACCTGTACAAAATTAGCAAAATCGGAAATGGCTCAAGTATTTGATTATCATCTAGCTCATTTCAACATTTCTTGGAAACATAGTATTGCTCAAATCTTTCGATCTTTGTCATCTAATAATTGTCGACATCATTTTGGTCTAATCTTTTGAACTTTCAGCTGGGATATCACCATATATACACTAACTCAGTTGGCAATGATTAATGTGTGATTAGTAACCCAGATTCGAAAAGTCACTTTCCATAAATTAGAGTCGTAATTGAGATTATTATAACTTAAAAAAATAATTAATTATACATTAATTCACTTTTTATAATTAACATTAAAATTAGCTCATTTATGGATAATTCAGATTCCACATTACTATATTATCTTTTTTTCTTTCTAAATTTTATCATGAACTTCTAATCAAAGCATGTAATCAATCAATTTCATTATTTTAAAAAATAAACCTACTAAAAACACCTACATTTTGCAAACAAACCACCAATAATCATACAATAAACGTAAATACAAAATACATAAATTGCAACGAGATAATCTTTTACATGAACAAGATATCATATGATCTCCAAAAAATTCATTTCCTTTCAATTTAAATATAGAAAAAATGAATAACTTTGTCTATGTAAACTAATATTACATAATTTTTTTTTTTTTGAGTTATCAATTTTGGATGGATCAGAGCACACGCCAGCCGTTGGTGGCCCGTAGCTGCATATAACAGTACATACAAATATAAAATACTTATTCAAAAGATTCATAAAATAAGCCTATTAGTTAGGTTGATTACCTATATGGCCATATCAAAGGTTTATGGAAGGAGTTTAATCCTTAATGTGTCAAAACATTCATTTGGCATTTAATATTGAAATTAATCAACTAAACAAAATACTTGATCAAACTACTAATACAAAATTAAAAGTCAGCCATAGATAATTTTTTTTTTAAAAAAAATTTGGTGTGATCGAGCAAAGAAGTTGAACGGCATGTACTAATATATAATTAAAACTGCTATTGATACCTACAGAGGTACAGTGGTGACGCCTATTTGTCTGATTGGAAACAATTAATCTTCCATTAGTAACCTAAACAACTTCTCCTACAACTGTACATTAGATATCAAGTCCCATTTTAGTTACCGCCATTAAGGATTAGTGGTGACGCCTACAACCATTCTCATTATTTATTTATCATGTGTTTTGTAAATTAACGATAGTAAACAAATTTAATTAATATATAAATTGCTTAATATAACAAAAGAAAATGTTATTCTTTCCATATTTATATTGAGTAAATCTTTTTATAATTAATTTTACATTTAATTAATTGTATATCAAATCAAGTTTAGTTTATGCCTTACATATTTATAAAAGAAATAATTATATATAATCCAATTTTTATAGCAATTTGTAGAATTAGGTGCATTCACATTTATATTTTGTAATATTCCAAATTTACCTCGTCATTATAAATTATATTCACATAAGTTTTTAATTAAATAATATCTCTTATTTATAAAATTATTTTAGATTAGTATTTGACTCTAATTTAATCCCTTAATAATAAGAGTAATTATAAGATTGTATTTTCTTTTAAATGTAACTTCTACAGTAGAATTGATTCCATTGAAGTTGTGAAAAATCAGTGGTTATTTACGTTCTTCCATTTTCCCCCATCATGTTCTTCCATTTTTTTCCCATCTCGTTCTTCTATTTACATGTTCTTGCATTCTGCCAACCATTTACATTTTCTTTTATTTTTTTCGGTATCTATATTGATTTTGGTCTGATTTCATTCATGTGTTTTTTATTATTCAAAAATGGGGATTGAGGGTATTAATATTTCTTAACTCTAGTGTTTAAATTAATGTCATGATCCGGTGACTCATTCCAATTCTAATTTCATTTTCTCTTTTTGTCCACCTCTTTAACGAATACTTTCAATTGATCTCTCACTTTTCTAGGTTTTTTTGTACAATTTCAATTTTGGGATTTTTTTAAAAAAAGTAGATTAGATACTGTTTTATAGGTATACCAAGCTTGTTTTCAATAATGAATGTTAGAGTATTAATATATTTCAATTTTTTAGGTATATAGGTATATAAGGTTTCTCTTCAGGTTAACAAATTTATATCTTCTAAACACATATGTGTAATGACCCGCTCCAGAAACTTAAGGCATTTTATGAAAATAAACTGGGAATGGATGGATTTACCAAAGTCCTTTTTTTTAATGGCCCAAAAGTCCATTTTAATTTGGGAAATTTTTCAGAAGTTTCGATTGAACCATTGCGCGAGTCTCGAATTCACGAGCATGTAGACAGACGGCATGCAAAAAGCAGAGATCGTATGATTATGTTACGGGTCTGAACACTCAAGGGCATTTTGGGGTAGGGGCATTTTTCGTCTTTCTATGTAAGTGATGACTTAGTACCATAGATTAACTGGCATCTTGGGTGGTGACACTTGTCACCTCTAATTCCTTTGATTGGTTGCTTGGGAGGCACCACATGGTTGTGTTTGTCCTTGAGTTTAAGTAATGATCGAAGGGAAAAGGAGATGGGAGGAAAAAGAGAGAAAATGAGGAAGAGAGGGAAGGAAAAGGGAAAACAGAAAATTGAAGAAAATGCTTCCGCCCTTAAGGAAAAAAATGACAGAACCAAACCAAAATCGTTTCGCCCTTGATCACAAATGACAAGACCCTTCCTGAAAATGTTTTGATAATCGTGAAAGACCTTACTCCCATTTGACAGCTAAATCGATGTTTCAAAAATACCCCCTTCAATAATAAAATACAATCCGACAAAATTCTCAGACAAGGGATAATCAACTTTCCTTAACTGTTTAAGCTATTAGGACCAATCAGTTAAATGGTAATAAAAATCATAGGTAATTGTACAATAAAAAGTATAAAGTCCTACTCTGAACGTTCAACGAGTGCGCATTGGTGAACTTATGCTACCGTCTCAAAATTAGACATTGTCTCTATGTAATGGTCTAGAGGGAATACAAAACCAGTAACAGGGTGATTAGTCAAAAGAATCATTTAAAAATATATTTCCTAGGAAAACAATCATTTACCCTCAAGTTATAAAACATGCATGCGCATAATAAAAACATAAACAACTAGATTTCAGATAAAATCAATCATAAGCCGATTTACAAAATCATAAAATGTAAATAGAAATCGCGTGGCCCATATTTCCCTGAAATCCCCATTTATGAAATCACCAGTAAAGCCTGGACACGAACATTAGTAATCAAATATAATAAATCCTCAAATACTCTAGCATAAGTGTCGATGATCAATCAACACTAGGTGTAGGAAAACTCGGGAATTGCGGCATATTAAAACAACTTTGGCACCATGCAAGTCATATCCTCGAGAACAGAGTCAATATTTGGGAGATAACCTATGAATTGCTCACATTCGGGCTATACTAGTATCCCTAGGAATAGACAACATCCGAGTGCCATTCTCGGGAAACCATCAAGATCCATGCGAGACTAAATCATGAAATCCCTAGAAATGAGTCTCCAAAGGAGTTACTGACGTCCAGGTTATATCATACAGTGACCTCCCCAAGAATAAGTCTTCACATTGATGTCTGGGGGGAACTATATCACACGAGGATGGCTACCGGGAAAAACAGTTAGGGTATAAATCCAAACCATCCAAATCAATTATTTCTAAACAAATCATTGACGCCAAATCCAAGTCAAAACATTTTTAATTTAGGTCTAAGTCCAAAATAATGTTTCCATAAAAAGCTTAAAAACCATGTCCATAATCAATCCTGAATAAATATTCTAAATTCATAAAATCATCAAAAGATATTTAGAATCATTTATTCATTCCATTCAATTAATCTCATGCAATAAAATATTTAAAACATTTAACTATGTATGCATCACAATTTATAAAGTAAAATTTCACTCACAGTCCATCCAAGCAGCTCAATCTTGAGCTGTGCGCTCTTTTGAAACCCCGACAGCTATCTGACTTGTCAAAAATATCAGTTGAGGGTCACTAATGTTAAACAGAACCTCGTATTCAAATCACATAAACTCTAAGACAACTAGCATGCTAAACATAAACATTTCCATTTCGAACGCTCAAAACTACCCCGAAACGATCTTTGATGGACTTGAAACATGTTCCATTCGACTCAGAACATCGATAATATAGGAACACGTGCTATTGAGCATCGAGAAACCTTCCCACGCACTGGTAGAAGTCCGGTGGGCCTTGCACGTGCAACCACGTACCTAAATGCACTCCTATGCGCACGTGTACATGTTTGTACTCTCCCTATCAGATGCCATATCGCGTGACACATGGCCACAGTGGCATGCCCCCAGAAAGGCACATGTTTCCATGTGTTAGGCCACGTGGCTCCATGTGGCATGACACGTGGCTCCACATGGCATTAAATGTGGCAAGCCACGTCGGCACCCAAGTTAGCATGCAACGTCAACATCACCTTCAATCTCGCGTCGGATGGGCCCATGGGTCTGCAAGTGGGTTTCAACTCAGATTTTCGATCCAATTCCAATTTCGTCCAAATCAAAACAATTTTTCAATTATAATTCTTTCAATCTACTCCTAATTTACCTAGTAACAATTATGTGAGTGCACATCATGAAAATCTTACCTTAATTCCTTGGAAGTTTGATCGAAGCTCACGGCCAAACTTCAAACTTGATTATGGGCATGTTCCCGCATGAAATCCTTCAACGCTTTGGCTCGTTTAGATCGTAAGGACTCTAGGAATATGATAGCCTTGTTTTGTCGGTTTAACATCCAAAAAAGAAAGTTGAAATCAAGGATACACGGTGTGTGTTTCGGATTTTCGAGTTTGGGTTTATTCATCCCTTTCTTTCTCTTATGGTTTTTCCTTCTCTCCCTTTCTCTCTTCTTCTCTTCTTTCCTTTCTTCTGTTTTTCCTTTCCACTTTTCTGCTCTTAGTTTTCCAAGTAACCTCATCAATTTCATTTAAGGTTTGAATGGAGTAGATTGGAAATGAAGGCTACTAATCAGGCTAGGATGGTGACACATGTCATCATCCCACATAAACAGGGTGATGACTCATCACTTCTTGCATGCAAACCCGTAAGTTATTTTATGTACTTTTGAATGCCTCGTAATCTCATTTTTTATCCATAACTCGACCATAGGATATTCAATTTCGTTATGTCGCATGTCTATGGGCTCAGAATTCCGAGACCTACGTAATGGTCCTAGATAAATGTACAAGAAATTCTAGTAATTAAAAGTCAAATTTTAACCTTTAATTATATACAAGGGAAAAATCGTCAATTTCAAATTTCCAAAATTATATTTCTCGCGTTTTTTGGTCATTATACCAAATCCCATATCTAGAATGTGAAAGCTCAAAATATAGCTTATAAGTACCTTCCTTGGGCCCAAGCAATTAAAACCAGCTCCACTTCGAGGAGATTAGCCACATGGAATGTCCAAAACCAGAGGATCAAACGTTGGCCGAAATTTTGAGGTTTGTATATATGAATTATAGGTCATTTTAATCAGTTTTGAGGTAATATAACTGTACCTGGGATTATTTAGGATATAATTGATGTTGAAAATGTTAAAATTGGTAAGGAACGAATAAAATACAACCGAGTCAGGTCGTACAAGTTGGGATCTGATTGCTGAGTACCGAGTTGACCCGATGAGAGGTTGAAGATGACCCAGTCGCGTGGGCGCGTGGAGAAGACTACCCGGCCGTCTATTAGCACGTGGCGGCACGTGGCAATGTTTCTCCAGTCCCAGTCGCACATGGCAGAAATTTTTCTTGTTCTCTAGCATAAATATATAACCTAGATGAGCCATGATGTATTTTTCATTTACAAATTTTGGCCACAAGTGTCACTGAATGCCCATTTCTTGCATACTCAAATGAGTTTTTTTGGTGTCTTTCGACTTGGTTTCAATGGGTAAAACTGTTACGACAAGACTCTCGACAATATTCTTTTTTATGTGCATAGGATACGCGATGTTTCTGATTTTCAATTTTGACCAATACAATAACCAGAAAAATACGCTCATTTTCATCCAATTTTCCTATTCAGCATGTTATCGGTCATTTGTGACGAATGTTGGGATGTTGTTTAAGATGCCTAATATCTCATCATCGGACCTTTTTTTTGGTCGTGCCTGTAACCTTGTTTTACCATCAAATGAGTCAGACAACATATGCCACCGATGATCCTATAGTAGAAATTTTCTTGCACCCAAGTAGCATACATTTGATGCGTGCCAAAAGGACGCTGTGTCTGGTCCACATATTGGGCAAGCAAAGTAGCCCTTGGTGCTCCATCCCGCCAACATTCGTAAGCAGGAAAATCATTAATTGTCCACATTAAGGCCGCTCGTAGAGTGAACATTCCTCCACTGTACTTGCCATATGTTCAGACACCATTTTCCTACAAATCCACAAGCTCACCAATCAACGGTCGCAAATAAACGTCGATAGAATTACTCAGCGATTTGCGCCCTTGTATCAAAGTACTAAGGATTGTGTATTATTTTTTCATGCATCTCTAAAGAGGCAAGTTATACGGAACTACAACTACTGGCCAAGTGCAATAACTTCTTGCAAAAATCCCAAAATGATTAAAATATCATCAGTAGAAAGTCCTAATATGAGATTTCTTGGCTTCGCGGAAAAATCGAGATACATCTTATCAAATTCCTTCCAAGCCTCTACATCGGCTGGATTCCTCAATGAATCATCATCAATGTGTTCATCCTTGTGACCCCTCGTATCACGGGCTGTGTGAGACGACATGAAGAATCTTTGTAACCTTGGCTTAATGGAAAATAATGCAACACCTTGTTCGGTATCTTATTCTTTCGAAACTTTGGCACATTACGCTTGAGACATTTGTCGAGTTGCTCGAATTCACCGTAAAACAATGCACATTTTTCTTACATGTACGGATCTTCACATACCCTAAACCGAGATCCTTCAAGAGCTTCTTCGAGCTATAGTGGATGAACTCAGCCTTGGCATGGATGGCAACCCTACGCATGATGTTGATTATGGTTTTGGGCTGGGGCCCGAGGTTCTGATTGTGGATTTGAGGTGTGATGTTGAGATTTGATGTGAGTATGTATTTCTCGGTACTCGTGCTGTGTGAAATGTAGTGGTGATTGTGTTGATTGGATGCTTAGTCTCAGATGTCGATCCAGGGACTCTGAATCTTGAGTCAAGTTTCACTCGGACGTCGAGCCGGGCTCCGAATCCCGAGTTGTATAGGATGGCCTACTGGTAGTGCACTTGTGATGTGATGATTGATATTATGCTTGTGCTTCGAGAATGGTTTGGATGTGGTTTGGTTGTGTATGAGTATTGTGATGACATTGAGTTGAATATGTGTGGATTTGTGTGATGTGATGTTGGATATGGATTGATTGTGTGTCACTAATGTGATTTGCAAATGTATATGAGCAACCTTCCTCGAGATGTGTGTTAATGAAATTGGTAGTCTCAGACGTCGAGCAGGGCTCCGATTCCTGAGATTGTTGTGATGACTTGAACGTTAAACTGGGCTCCAGTTCCCGAGTGAGTTGTGGTATGGCTGCTAAAGGGGCAGTTGTTTGATGTTTGGCATTGTGCATCGAGGATGGGTTAACTGTGAAATGTATGGATTGATGTGACAGTGGATATGGTTTGGTTATGTGGCATTGATATGATTGACTATTATGTTTATGACGTGTTAGTATTTCATAATGGACTATGGGTGTTTTGTTAGTTGAATGTTGAATTTGACATGAGGTCACTTTTCACGGATTTTGAAGATATAAAATATGTTTTGTTTTAATCGAAGTGAAATGGTTTTCGTATGCATGCGTGGTTTTCTAAAATGGAGGGTAAATGCTAGATGTTTTCAAAGTATGTTTTTTAACTATTTCTTTTTGTCCACTTGGTTTTATAACCCTTCAAGGCCGTGGCACGAAGTATGGGGCTAACAGTGAGGCGGAGGCATGAATGATGAGGATGTGTGAGTATCCCTTGTCTAACAAGTTTGAGAGTAATTTTGATACTTGGGATTACTTGTTAGTCGGGAGCAAGCCTTGTGTACGCTTTACGAGGTATTTGTGAGGCGAGTCCTGTCATGTGTCCCAGCAGCGAGAGTACTCAAAGCCGAACCTTTCAGCATATTTTTGAAGCGTTACTTCGTCTTTTTGCCTGATAGAAAAAAAGTCCTCCATGTAAATGAGCCTGGTTGTCTGAATTATGAATTATCCTAGGAAGGTCGTCTACAATTCTTTGAAGGAGTCAATATGGTTGTTAAACGTATTTTGAGATATCTCCAGGGCATTCCTAAGTGCAGTATCAAGTATGAATCAGGATCTCTTGATTTAACTGCATATACGGATGCTGACTGAGCAGGTGACCCTAATAACATATGCTTTACTACAGGTATGGTCGTATTCCTTGGTTCTAATCCCATCTCTTGATACTCTAAGAAACAACAAGTGGTCTCCAAGTCCAGCACTGAGGCTGAGTATCGTGCATTGGCCATAACTGCCGCTGTACTAGCCTGAATTCGCCAACTCTTGTGTGCTCTTCATGTTCCCCTATTATTGCCCCCCTTTTATTTACTGTGATAGCAAGTTTGCCACCAACCTCTCTGCGAATTCTATCTTCCATTCTCTAGCTAAACACATCGAAGTTGACTACCACTTTGTTCATGAGCGAGTCACTTGTGGTGATATGGATATTCAACATGTATCTTCTAGCGATCAAGTTGCTGATGTGTTTACTAAGTCTCTTGAGGAGAATATTTTCAATGTTCATGTCTTCAACCTGATGGAGCACCAGCTTGAGGGGGATGTTAACACTAAAAGTGTGTCTATGATCCTGCATTCCTCAGCTCATCGTGGTGTGCGATGCAGCACTCGATCATGCGTGTTGATGCAACAATGGTGCTGTAATGCTGTCCTTTTGTATCTCCAACTCACAGTAAAGATGTGATTCACCATGAATTCAGGAGTTAGTTGTTAGAAGTTGTTATCTCCAACTAACTAACAGATTGAAGGCTTAGTTGCTATTGTAATTGTCTTACTTAGATTCTAGGCTAGTGTAGTTGTGATATGGTATATAAATGTGTAATGTGATTGTGCAAGTAAGTGAAACTCAATCAAAAGTTTTCATTCATTTTCTCCAAGAACTCTCCTATTCTTCTTTTGATTCTTTCAATAGGGAGCTCATACTAGAATTTGTTTCTTAGTATTCCTACCTAGTGTTTCGTGGGGGGTCTTAAGTTTTGCATTCGACATTTGATAAGAGCGAAATTGGTATTCATGTATATATTCATATCCCATATTTAATACATTCTTGTAGTAAATATGTTTTTTTTTTATGACATGAGACCTTTTTTAATTACCTACATTATAAAACGAGCACATATAATTATAAAACGAGACTATATATATATATATATATATAAAAGAATAAACGAAATCAAGCTAATATGAACCCCTTTGTATGTCGTGACTTTAGGGAGCAGAAGAATACACCTTTTTTAAGTCCCTCGTCGATTGTGAGATGGCCTGCACCCATATATATACCTCTTTTTTAAATGATTTCAAAATATGAATCTAGAAATTAAAAATTATATATAAAGATAATTCGATAAATTAAAAGTATAATATATACAAAACGTATAAAAAAATAGAATGTAAATATTATCGTAATAAAAAATACTATGTATAAAAGGCTGCCATTAATGCAATAATATTGCTTTTGGTTTCCTTATCTTCTTTTGAATTGAATGAAGAATGTGAACAATATACTAACTTTTCTACTAGAAGAAGAAAAAGAAAAAATTGAAGTAAAAACTTCGATCAATGCTGCCAAAAAGCTTCAACTTATCTCTAGTTATTTCTGTTTTTCTTATATATATAGTGTGGAGTTCATATTTCACTGGAAATTAACTATATATTGTTCTAGCTCAGCTATATGTATATGTACGTAGCCTTACAACTTTAAAATTGGGCATCTTATAATTATAATTATATATATATATATTATATATCCTATCTAAATCCAATCTGTAAATCATTGTTGGACGGACGGACGGATATTAATATGCCATCCAGTTGTTACTCTTAATTGCATTCCTGATTTCTATTATGTCATGATGATCATGATCATGATTGTTATCTTCATCAAGTTCCAATTGTCGCGTACATTATGGTCCGTGTTAATTATGGAGAAATTCTTAAGTCTGGAAATTTGGATTATTACGTGTTCATCATTATCTCCCGCGGCCCATTTTTTGTGTCCATTCCTACACAAAATATGTCGTTGTTATGCTTTACGCTGGAACCAGCAGGCCAGACGAGTACTTAGAGGCCATCGCCTTTGTTTAATTACAACTTTGGAAGGGCATGCCGTAGCTAGCTAGATAGGGCTTTCCAGTACAAGATATATTATGGAAGGCAGTGTGTATGCATATGGTATATATATATATTTATATATATGGATCTCATTATATAGTAATCTGATAGGCCATATGTGTTGCCAAAGGAAAAGAACAGATTCTGATAGGGCATAGGTGTCATCAATTTGTTGCACCATATTGACATTGTTCGTGGAGCTTCTTTTGCTTTCCTTATCAAATGATTTTCAATTTATGTTCAAATGATAAGAGTGGTTCTTCTACATATCTAGTGGCCATATGAATGTCTATTTCTTAAAGGTTATGGAGTTTAATCAAACTCAAAAACCCATAATGGATGGACATGTGTCTTGTTTTGTCACCAATGAAAAGCCAAAATCTTTCTATTCGTTGAGGACATGCCTATCTTATTTTGTTCTTTTACATATCTATTTATTTCAGTTTATTCTCAACTTTTCTCTGAACTTATACTTTATTCTTGATTTGTTTATCAATAATATAATCCTACGAAGATACATTTTACAGGCCAAAAATATAAGCACGCATTAATTTAATTAGATGGACTTTGCTTATATTGGTGGGCCTTAATTACTTGTATTATGTATGTTTACAAATGTATATAATTTTTACCTATGGTCTCCATAACATTCTCTTTTATTTGTTGTCACTCTCTCGTAAGTCGTATGGTTAGATATCGATGAATTAAATTATACTACTTTGTTGCACTCTAGTGATCCTTGGTCATTCCACAATTTTAATTTACATGTCAAATTGTACATGTACACATAATTAAGTAAGAAAATAGGTTGGATGAAAGTCCATAGCATTTCTAATTTGTCACTTCATAACAATATATAGTTTCTAGGCTGGGCAAACATCTACTTCTTCCTTTAATTTTTGCCCTCTTTTGGTATGGAATAGCAGGGACACCCTTCAATTCAATATTACTCATTTTCTTTACGGTCTTAGTATTTTCTATTTGTTGATTCTTTTCAACATTGAGTTTAAGGGAGGTAGGTCACCATTCTCGTGGCCTAGTCCATTAATTAATGTCTAGTGTCCATGGACCACCACCATATATACAAAGTGGACCAATATGGATGGAATCCATAGGAGATATCAAAATTTTGATATGTAAACTCTCACAACATGAGATTAGAGTTTTGAAGTTCAATTTTTTTTTTTTTTTTGAGATTTTGAAGTTTGAGTTTGGAATCATAAGGTTGATATGAATCTAGCGTTTGATATTACGGGGAAAAAATTTGAGTTCGGTTTTTCTATGGTTTGATATGAATCTAGCGTTTGATATATGAGATTGGGGTTTCGAAGTAAAAATTTTTCTTCAAAATTTTGAGTTTAGATTTGGAATTATAAGATTCATATGAATTCTAGAGTTTAATATTACATATTGGAAAAAAATTTTGAATTTTTTCTTTTTTGAGTTTGATTTTTCTATTGTCAAGCTTATAAGAACTCTCACAATATGAGATTAAAATTTTGACGTTTGACTTTAGAATTATAAGCTCTATATGGTCTTTAATATTAAGGGTTGGAGAAAGAATTCTGATTTTCTCATTTTGAGTTTGGTTTTTCTATAGTAAGATTAATGTGAACTATCACAAAATTTGATTAGAATTTCCAATTTCAAAATTCAAAATTTTATATTTTTCAAAATGTCGAGTTTTGAAATTTTGAACTTAAAAAACTCTATGGTAGAAGCACTACCTACCATACCATTGGCTATTACAACGTTTTCTTTAACGCTATGGTAGGATACTATAGCATTTTTGAAGCGCTATGATGTTATTTTATGGCGCAATGTGATGCTCATTTGAACTCTAGTGTTTGATATTACAGATTAGAGAAAGAATTTTGAATTTTATCTATTTTGTGTTTATTTTTTCTATGATAAGGTTGATATGAGTTATAACAGTATGAGATTAAGGATTCGTAGCGTAATTTTATTTTTTAAATGAACCCTAGGCGACATGTGATATTACAGGTTGGACAAAAAAATTTGAATTTTCTCCGTTTTGAGTTTAATTTTTTTAACTGTAAGCTTGACATGAACCCTCACAATATCAATTTTTTCTTACCAAAAATTTGAAGGACTTATTTTGGACTTAAAAGGTTATAGGAATTTTGGGTTGGAGAAGAATTTTGAATTTCTCCATTTTGAGTATAATTTTTCGATGGTAATTTAGGTTGATGTGAACTGTCACGCTATATATGAGATTGGGGTTTCCAAACTCATTCTTTATTTTTCCTTCAAATTTTTGAGTTTTGATTTTTGAGTTATATGTTTTTATTCTCAATTATTCTAGCGTTTGATATTATGAATTGGATAAATAATTTTGAATCTTCTCTATTTTGAGTTTGGTTTTTTAGGGTAAATTTGAAATGAACTCTCACAATTGAGATTGCGATTTCAAAAAGTCAAACTTTTTTTCTTTCAAAATTTCTTGTTTGATGTAACAACCCAGATTTTCAAGAAAATGTAAATTCGAAAAATTAAATACGAAATGACCATTTTGCCCTTGAAAAGAGAAAACGTTGACTTTTGACCTGAGAGGTTATTTTTAATTTGACCAAGACCCATTACTTAGATCGGGAGTTCACGAGTTCGTAGACAGACGACATGTCGAGATCGGACATCGGACGAGGAAGTTACGAGTCACAGAAAGACTTACGAACTATTCACTTTTTACGAGACTTAGATTTTTGGCAGCTTCTCATTGGTTCAAAATATCTGAAACTGACCAATGGGTCACTCACCCATTGACCCTGGTCCCTATGTTCATGCATCTCATTCATTTTTTCTTCCTCACTTACCCGAACACCCAAAATCCATCCACAAACATCATCCTCAAATCCCTTTTTGTTGCTTGAGAGAGATTGAGAGTGAAGGAGAGGTTAATCGTGGCGGTGAGGAACAGCTGAGGCACAGAGGAGCACCCTGGAGCCCAGGAACCAAGTAAACCCAAAACCTTATTTGGGCTTGATTTTCGAAATTTGGTTTGGATGAGTTGTGAGGCTGTTCTGATGGTTAGAAATTATTCCTTGGGATTGGACGACTCTACAAGAACAAAAATGGTGGGGAAAGGACGAGTAGATCGACTGGACTTCGGGTTTGAAGAATGGCCGAAACGGGTCAAGCTTGGTTGAAGCATTCGAGGTATGTTCTTTCGATTTTAAGCTCATAGAACAATTCCTAAGTTAATTACGAGTAGATGGGTGAAAGAATGGAGTGAAAAGGTTGAGATTTGAGGGAGATATGGCCGGGTCAAGGTCATAGGTCGGTTGTGACACGACCCGCCCTCAATCCCCCGGGATTAAGGGCTAAGTCATGCTCCTGTCTAACTTACGAGTGACACGAAGGCTAAACTGACGTCCAACCTCCATGTAACACGTAAGTCGGACAAGGGATTATTGACTGAACCGCTCAAAATTTCCGGAACTTCCCAAAGCGCGCAGACTCTACTGTGGATTGCGTGTGTGATGTCTCCGTCTCTCTCTTGACCAAAAGCCCACACCGCAACAACCTGGAGGGTATCGAAAACACAAAAGACTACGAGTGGACAAAAAAATAAATAATAACTTAAAAAACAGTTCAGAAGAAATTACATATTTACCCTCCACTAAAAAACCAATGCATGCATATCAATTCATGTTATGAAACCATTTCATATTCAAAACCATTAATGAAAACCATTATTGAAAACCCCAATCAAATCCATTATTCAAATCCAGGGCCTCAACCCAAAATCACAAATCAATCTCAAAGTACGGGAACTCAGTCCCAAAACTCATCCAATTCAAGTCATCTGGGCCACTTCCCAAAACATATGAAAACCAGTGAAAAACATCAATCATACGAATTTTCTGGATCTCAAGTGTGCCCGAGTCTTTAAACTCAAAACCATGCGCAATAATCAGGCCTTCCCGGGATATCAACGAGTCTTTAAACTCAAAACACAATCACATGCATCGGGGGGTATCATATCCGAGTCTTTAAACTCAAAACATATACCGAGTATTTAAACTCAAAACATCTCAATCCAGGGCCCTCCCTCCGTCAATCAACCGAGCATTTAAACTCAAAACCAGATCCAGCGGTTTTTCTTTTCTTTTTCTGGGTCTTTAAACCCAAAACCATTTTTCAATCAAGTGAAAACCATAGAAAATCCTTCTCTGAATTCGCAACAATGATTCCGTAAGCTAGCATCCGGAACCATCATCCCGAACCCAAATCCAGACTTTCCTTTTCAAGTTTCAAAACCGAATCCAAAATATCGTTTCCGAAATTCAGTTCCAAAACCGAAATCTCATTTCCGAAATCACATGAACAGGGCTCCAAGCCCGAAATCACTTTTTCGAAATCCCTTTTTAAATCATTGATATTAAATCATATTTCAAATCACGACATCAAATCGTTAAAATCAGGTTCAAATCACAACATCCATTGTATTCTCATAAAACGTATAATTCCGTAAATATCTCGAAAAACGTGCAAAATCGTAAATCATCAAGATCATAAATCAAATCATAGAATCACGTATAGAAAACACATAAAAATATATATGCATGCATCATAAGTTCGAAAGCAAAGTCCACTCACAGACCATAGCGTCGTCGCCTCGATACGCGCGCACTTATACTATTTCCGGCCAATCCACTATCATCGGCTTTCCCAAACCTGTCCAAATCTTATAATAAGATCACTAACTACTTCATAATACTCATACTAAAGCTCTGTAATTTTTATGTATTTTAACTATTTTTAAACCAGTCCTAAAACCTACAGACATCCCGAAAACTATCGAGACGATGTCCGATTGACTCGAAACCAGTGCCAAAATGTTCGTTACATCGAATAATTTAAAAGTCGTGTTGACTGTGCCTCGAAAGGAGGGCCCACGTGCCCTCACATGCTGCCCAAACACTCTGCGGGTGAGACCACGCGTGGTCACTATTCACTATCTTCTTCCTTTGATCAGACCGGTCCAAACCAGTTCAGACCAGTCCAAACCAGTTCAGACCAGCCCAGTCTAAACGAACCGGTGGTCCCAGTCCTTCGGTCTATCTGTTTTCAACTCCGTTTTCGACTGTTTTAAATCATTTAACTCCCTTACATGATTCCCCAGCAATCTACAATCTAAAAACATAAAATTAAAGCCTGTAAATTACCTGTCCAAGTTGAAAAAAATCGGCTTCATTCGAATTCTAAGTCCGGCCATGACACAACCCATCCCAATCCCCCTAGGATTACCATGGGATGTGCCATGCTCCCGTCTGACAAGAGGTGTCAGACAAGGGATAACCTATTGCCACTGCCCAAACGGGCTTCCAGAGTGCGTAAGGATCGATGGAAGAGGTGTGCGATGCTCAAGTCTCTGCTGCAGTCGCATCCGGAATCAACCTGAAGGGCATTGAAAACAAAAGCTGTGAGTGGACGAAAATAAACAAGTCTGTTTAAAACATTTATAAGACATTTATGCCCCTCAGTAAAATCATATGCATGCACCAAAAACCAATAATCCCATATTTATTTAGAAATAACCATTAGGGCCTTAGCCCGGAAACCAAAGCATAGTTTCAAATTCCAAAAGTCAATGCAAGAGTTATTTCATCAATCCAGTAATATTCATTTATTGTTTTTCCATCTCCGGCATCCCCGATGCCTGGCGTCCTAGACGCTTGACGTTCCAGACGTCATATCTCACGGTATTGAGCAACGCGTGTTGCCCGGGGTCTCACCGGGTCCATATCTCTGACATCCCCGATGTCTGACGTCCATGACGTCCAGCAATCTTGCTCCTGGATCACTATACGGTCCGGTAGCTCCGTACAATGAGCCCTCGCAGGCAATGCACCGTGACTTCTCCAGTGTCCCCGACACTTGGAGGAGACCAGGATATAAATATCCTCATATCGAGATGGTTTTATGGAACACATTTTATTATTCATTTCCAAAATATCACAAGGGCCCAGCCCCGAATTTCCATAAAACCGTCATAAGTCCAAATAGTTGAATCAAATCCGAAATAGTTTATTCAATTCCATTTTAGGGTCCCCGACCCGAAATCACATATATAAGTCAACTGGACCCCTGGCCCGATTTCATAAGTCAACTGGGCCCCTGGCCCGATTCATAAGTTAACTGGGCCCCTGGCCCGATTTCATAATTCAATTGGGCCCCTGGCCCGATTAACAAGTTAACTGGGCCCCTGGCCCGATTTTACTTTATCAAATCCGTAACCGTTTCATGAAATCATATCCATCCATATTTATGGAAATCAGTGCAAATCCAGAAAACCTCGATTCACGTGCAAACACGTAAATCGCCTCGAAATGCGTGAAAACATATAAATTCACTGATATCCAAAATAAATCATATAATCCCAATTATAACAATCATGAAACAGTTATGCATGCATCGAATTTATAAAACCAATGTCCACTTACAGACCGTTTAACCGAGCGCCTCGATACGCGTGCCATAGGCCTTCCCGGGCCACATCACTACCACCGGGACTCCCAATCCTGTTCAAATCACATTAGAGGGTCACTAACCTCTACATTAACATCCTATTAAAGTCCCGGAATTTTCCCGAATTTTTAAGTATTTTTAAACTGGATTTAAAACCTTCGGACATCCCGAACAATAACGAAACGGGATCCGATCGACACGAAACCAACGCTAAAATGTTCGTTACATTGTATAGGATAAAAGTCATGTTGACCTTACCTCGAGATTTGTGCCCACGCGCCGTCACGCGCCGCCGTGAGTGGCTGCGCGTGAAAGCCACGCGCCTGCTACAGTGACTGCTACAGTCACCATCTTCACCCGTTTGTCTGGTAAACGGGTCTGATTACCCGCGATCTGACCCGGCCAGATAACCATCAATTCGACCTTGATTCCATCCGTTCTTGATCCTAAAACAATCAATATCCAATCAATTTCAGTTCTGTGTCCATAATCAACATCGACATGGATTAAATCAACCAATCCAAGCTCGAACAGCAAAATGGGTCGTCCTTAGTAATTCACCCAACTCAAGTCCATTTCCAAATTAACTTCACAGGAAGTATACTAGGACTCAAACGAACCCAAAACCACAACCAATTGAGGAAGAGCTCACCTGGAAGTCGTCGTCCACAACACTGTATTTCCTCTGAAAAAAGTGACCACCGTCCCAGCTTAGCCGTGGCTGGTTCCCTTCGAAATTGATACGGCTGAACTCCAGACACTCCCAGAAAGCTAAACCCGTCCATGGTTTGGTCCAACAAGGCTCAGAAATCAAATTCTGAAATTTCCCTCCAAGAACCCGAAATGGTTTCACACGGTTTCCTCCCCAATTCGACAACCACACAAGCTCAGAATGATCCCCACAACTCACTCACAATGTTTTTAATCCAATTAAGTCGTTAAAAGTGCCTCAAAGCACCACGCAGGTCCACTGTGTAAAGGTTCCTGCACTGACCCGAAACCATTAATAAATGGTGTCCATGTTCTTCAAGTCAGTTGCCAACCCAGAACACATGCCTCCACTACCTCAAAGCTGTCCAAAATCATTCATTAATGTTAAACAATCCCTTGGAACAGATCGCACAAAAC
This sequence comes from Prinsepia uniflora, assembly GCA_032719365.1. Taxonomy (NCBI): domain Eukaryota; kingdom Viridiplantae; phylum Streptophyta; class Magnoliopsida; order Rosales; family Rosaceae; genus Prinsepia; species Prinsepia uniflora. Next base: position 9,613,882 of record CM064866.1, read on the forward strand.
CTCCAATTTTCACGGCTGTTTCGATCAAACAGTACCCCTGTGGAATATTACAATTCTGCCTCTGCATAATAAATTACCAAAATGCCTCTCACGCATCCAGACCTGTAACTCGGTCATACAGATCCCGATTGATGCGTGCCGCCTGTCTACGAACTCAGGGCATCGAGACCTTCCTAACGGTCCTCGGTCCTCGCCCATCGGACCTCCCGATCAAAAAGTCAACATTCCCCCTTCTTTCGTCCAAATTACGAAAATGCCCTTACACTTCCGTACATCATAACTTTCACCACGAACGTCGGAATCGAATGTGCCACCTGTCTATGAACTCGTGACGTCCCGAACTACGTCACGGTCATCGGTCAAAGTCCATTTGACCATCCTAATTAAAAGTCAACGTTTTGCCCACGCCCAGGGGCAAAACGGTCATTTTGCACAATTCGTCCGAAATCGCCCAACTAATCCCAGATTAGTAAATCACAATTAAATATTATTAAATCCCAATATTCGGGACGGGTCGTTACAGGCCACCCCAGACCTTCTTCGACCACGGTTTTGGTCCCAAACATCCTCTGGTCATCTTCAGTTGCTCTCTCCCTTAGCCAAATCGTTCAACAAACGTCATATCAAAATTCACCATTGTTGAATTCATATTCGAGTTTTCAAAAGATGTCCACTTACCGTCCATCTCAGGTCTCAACAGTGAGCTTGTTGGACTCCCCAAGTCTCCAGTAACCTTTAGCAGCCCAAACAATCGATCAGTAATCGACAATTCAACATGAGCCATTTGAATTCCAACAGGGGAGTTCACGGGTATGGGCCTCCTCCAACCACCACCGTGCAAGACGGCCGTCCCTGACACCACCACCACATTCCACATCATCCATCCCTTCATTTTTGTTCACATGGCACAACAAATGGAGGATAGCTGGGGGTGTGATTTCCTCATCAACTTTGTATCTCTGTTTTCCCTTCAAGGCCAACTCATTCAACCGTCGACCAAGTTTTAAAAAAATGACTGAGGCGGTGTCCCAGCTTCCACAATTATTCGGAGAAGGAACACCTGTCAAAAAGATGATGGTCAAATTTTCGAAAAACAGCCAAGTATCCTCTTGTCATTGGGCACAGATCCCTATGCCACTACAATGACCAAAATGCCCTTATTTGCACAAATTACCATTTTGTCCTTCGTAATCCCTAACCCATAACTCTACTTCCCGAACTCCAAATGACACATGCTGCATGTCGTTAGAATCAGGGACTCGAGACCTACCTAACGGTTCTCGAGTTACGTGAAAATTCCATGTCGTCCAAAAAGTCAACCATTTGCCCCTATTCCAACAAAATTACCAAAGTACCCCCG